>CM076584.1:459257558-459385384 GCA_034641835.2 Pinus albicaulis
ATATAAATTTAAGGGGGTTCTTAAAATTTTCCCTGCAAAAGACAACATATGAGATGATGATGAACAATGATGGAAACCTGAATGCAAGGTGGAAATAAAACAAGCACTACTAGGGGGAATGCTATGGGAAAAATTTCTACACCCCGCACACTGAATAATGGATGGTGTGGAGGAACTGTCTTGGGGACAGCTTTTGCTCAGGTCGCAAAAGTCACCATAGACATGGATGGTGCCATTTTGCTTATGGGTTGGATAGATAAAGTGAGGGGTGGTAAATGCTTCCATAATGTCGTCATCACACTAGAAGATGGGGTGACTGGTGGAAGGATGACCACATGACACGGCGAAGCTACCTGACTCATCATTATGAGAAGTGAGGTTCACATGCGCATCGTCATGGAGGGTGACAGAAGAATAAGTAGATGAAGAATCTACTGATGTTGAGCCCAAGGTGATCACTGAAGGGAGGTCAGGAGAAACAGAAGGGGAACCCCTAGAGGGGTCTTCCACCATGGATCTCATAGATGATGACAGATAGAGGATAGTGGCCAAAGACTCCATCATCTCGACATCGGGATGGGGTATGTTAATGGGAGTGGATGTGTCCTCAGGTTTTGCTGAAGAAAAACTCGCAAGTAAGGGTGTTACACAGTAATTTGTCACTGTCCCTGTAATCCCCCATCCCGCACATTGGAGGGCTTATTCTATGACCTGTGAGTAGTGGAATGACCTGAAACCACTTTCATGGCATCCCCCTTGACAAGGACAATCATTCCCATGAAGAAAATTTCCTATAAAAAGCCCTAAAAATATCCCTTTTATCCTTGGCGCGACTAGCCAGTTCAGCCCTCGCGCCAATGGGGGAAATCCACCAAAGAGGGCGCGCCAAATGGCACTCTGTCCCAGTGTATCACTCACGCCAGGCTTAATAAGGATTGTTTTTTAAAAATAAATGGTGGAAGTTTGATTCCAACCAACTCCTGAACGAGTCTCTAAAATGAGTTGGGAGGTTTGGCTCTGGATCTCCATGTAGGGGAAGTGGTTTTCCACCTATCATGGAAGCTTCCTTGAGGATAGGGCCAATCCCACCATTGTAGGGATCCCAACTCCCCTTCCACCATCTATATAAGCTTTTCATTTTCCCTTCACAAGCTAGCTTGAATAGAGCTGAATCATTAGTAAGGAGATTATCGTCAGACAGCCGAAGTGAGAGACTTGTCCCATTCCCGATGAGGTTTACCAAGACGTACTCCACTGTCGACCTGTCGAAGGAAGATCCAGCGTCAGAGCTCAGGTTGTATCATTCTTTGTTCTGATTAATAATAAACGACTTCGATTATGGTTCCACTTAGATGTTCATGTTTTATGATTATGAGTTGTGTCTTCTTTGACTGATACATAATTGCATGTATTAGGGTTTACGCTTGTTTGTTTGTTGTTTCTTCATGTACGTGCAGGTGTTCGAATGCGCCGAGTGGGAGAATTGTGATCTGCCATAGCGAGAGACAGAAGCACCATCTTCTCCACAATCAACAGCATCATAGGACTTAAGGTAGGCCTTTCGTCTCACTTTGGTCTTTTTCAATTAGGAACTTGCGTCGTAGCGTGACTCGGTTGTTGCTAGACCCGATCTAGGCTAGTTGGGATCACCTCTGTCCGCAGAGGGGATTTACCTCTCCAAAAAACTGGCGACTCCACTGGGGAAACATTGATTGGAGTTTGTCTTGTCTTTTCGGTTTATTTTTCTTTTTGCCTGCTTGATCAGCTCTTTTGGTTCGTTCTTTTCTAGTGTTAAACTTTTGTTTAGCTTCACCATCCTTGATCTACTCTTCGATTGCTCTTTTCATCTTTTGCATTAGTAAACTCGACTAGCATGGGTTTTTCCCTGACAGTCGCGCCAGCTGGCACATGTTGCCAGTTTATCCCCCGCACCAATCCTGTTCTGGCGCTAGTTGCAGCCTGACAGTAGCGCCAATTCTGTGAGGTGCTAGGGTTTTCTTCTTTTTGGGCTTTCTGAGCTTGATTTGTGGTTTTGGTGTCATTTTTTCGACTGTCGAGTGTTCTGAAGCCTTTTTTGACTGAGCGTGACCTTCATCCTCTAGTTTTTTCCCTCTACTATTGATTTTACATTCTAACCCTAGGGCATCTAGGTGTTATAGTGTGTCGAGCCTCCCATAGGAGTTTTTGGTCTTCGTTTGATCAGTCAATTTTATTATTTCTTCTTTGCATTCGTTTGGTGGTTTTCCATTGTTTTGTGGCGTTATTTGATTGATTTTCTTCTTCTTCATTCGAATTCTGCTTTATCTCGTTTTGGGCCTAGATTACATGGTTCATTTGAGTCTTTGGGATTCCTTTTGATTTGAAGGACTTCTTTATCAATTTGGGGTTTGATTATGTGTTTGGCATTGAGTGAAACTTGCTTGTCTTTGCTCTTTTGCTGTCACTTCACAAATTTTTCTTTTCATTAATTTTCATTTTGTTTAGTGCATTTTGCTCTTGAACATTGAAAATACAAAAAAAAAAAAATCTCTTTTTCTTTTGATTAGTTAATGTGAATTAAATGTTTTTTATGTTATTAGTGATTTATAAATCTGAAAGAAAAGCTTTTAGTTTTTGTTAGCATGCATTAGAGACACTAGTGGTTGTTTTGTGATCATTTTGTGATTGTGTGAGAGCTCTCAACCTTCTCGTAGTTAGCTATTCATTGAACGAAATGATATATTGTGGCATGTAGTGTGCATTTAGAGGATTTTGAGACATAACATTCAGTAGGGCCTGGAAATTGAAACATAATTGAAGATCAACACTAAAATTTATTCAATTTACCTTAAGGCAGCATTGAAACATTAACGAAATATTTAGAGGTCTAGGCTAGTGACGTGTTCCGGCATCATTAAACCTAGTAGCTGTCGTTCGCCTCTTGGATTTAGACAGCACTAGTACGGACTTGTGCTCCCCATACCGTCGCGTATATAAAGGGATACCCCACTAGGTTGCTATCCTTTATCCGTAGGAAGCCGAGTCTGCCGCCTTATACCCATGATACACCAGACACAGTATTCGGGGAGATTGCCTGCACGTATGTCAAGTCCTTGGTTGATTTCTCTTTCATTTTTGAACCAAGGTGTATATTGCAGTTCACGGATGTCTGGTACGCCCTTCTACCTAGATTACCAGAGCAGTCATTTTCGATCTTTACTGACTCATTAAATTTGAAAAGATCATCAAGTGCTTGTCCTTTCACGCTTGTTTCCAATATGAAAGTGATAGAGTCACCTTTTGTCTATTTCTCGACTCTTAAAATATGAAACAACAGAGTTTTATTTCAATGTTTTAAAAATTAACTGCCCACGAAATATTCTTGGTTAAAGTTAGTTTCCTTAGGGTGTTATTTTGGGTTGTTTCCAATGGAAACTTTTCCGAAGTCCACCAACCAAGGAATCCCCTCCGATGGGAATCCTGGTCCTTTTCCTGCTTTTGGTAATGTCGGTGCTCCTTATATGGCAACATTGTCCCTTCCTGGGTTAACCATTGGTTTTCCTGTTTGGTTATTTTCAACCTCGGTGGTCCCCAATGCCTCGATCTCTGTTCAACCGTTTCCTCCGCCTGAACAACATCATGTTGATTCCAAGGTGGACCTCTCCCATTCTTCGCCTATTTCTACGTCCTCCTCTTCTACTTCGCCAGGTGAAAGTCTAGATTCAAGTAACCAGGTGGCTAAGAAGAAGAAGAAGAAGACGAAGAAGAAGAAGTCCGATAAGAGAGAGGCTAAAGATGCAACTACTGCTTCTGAAATATCTCCTCTTGATAAACCTTCCAACCCTCTGCGGAAAGTCAAGTTCCCGTGCATGTTGTGCATGGGAGACCATCTTCTTCGAGACTTCCCTGGCATTCCCAAGGTGCTCAAAGTATGGTCCAACGGTCATCCACCATTGCCTTTTGCTTCCGGGAGTCAAGTTGGGGGCACATCTTCAGCTAGTGTTGGTAAGGCTCCTAAGAAACAGGGAAAGATTACCAATCCCTGTAAGTTGTGTGAAGGGCACCATGCCATTCACCTTTGTCTGTATATGGATGAAGCCAAGCGATTTTTGGACAACTCGACTGTTTCTACACCTTGCCTTCCGGCTAGTTACAAATAGCTTTCTTTGAGTCCTCCACCAGTCAATTCAACAGTCGGTCAAGAGTCATCCTTGGTCAATCTCGCTCCCCTGGAAATTCAAATTCAATAATCCATTCCTGACCAACCATTGGTCATGGGATCGGTTGAGCTGGCCCCATCTACGGTGCACCAGGTCTTTTCCGTGGAGAGTGGATCTCTTACCCCTCATGTTCTTCTTGTCTCTTCAGATTCCTCGGACTTGGAGAAAGATTCTCCTGTCCCTGTACCTCAAGGAACTACTCCTCTCCCTCCTGTGATGGAGATCCCTGAGGATACCCCTCCCACCTTCGAGATGGAGGTTGTGGAGAATGCTCCTTCTTCTTCCGTAACACCAGGGGAAGACCATCTCAGTTCGATGGTGGCCCCTCCGAGTAGTTTGGTTGCTTCCTTTGATTGGAATCGATTTGCAGGATATCGCCTTCCGTCTTATGTGCCTTTCAAGATAACGGTACAAATCTTTGATCTGGTCATATGTTGGAAATACTGAGAGTGGGGGTGAATCAATATTTCTTTCAATTAGAGCATTAGTTAATCTTCAATTATTATCAATTTTTGTACAATGATAGCAGCAAACAAGAGGAACACAAATGCACACAGTTTTTAAGGTGGAAACCCACTCCGGGACAAAAACCACCTAATGCTTTTCTAATAATTCTTTTCAACTCCAATTGAAAATAAAGCTCCAACTTCCTAGAATCTAGAAAAACATTCTTATCTAGCTCCCACTGGATGGACGCTCCAACGCCCGAGATTCTTCATTAGTCACTGAACGAATGCCCCAACACCCAATGAGCTACAACTCATCCTAGCACCACCCTACCACCCTATAGAAGAATAAAAGAAGAATGGACTCCCGTACCAAGGAAAATGGTCCACTTTACAATGATATAGAATGATGTAGAAGAATAAGATATACTAGACCATAACCCCAACTTTGACACAACCACCTTATGATGATCCTAGACTTCCCAACACTACCTCTTCAACCCTTGGCAGATAGACACTAGTACAATTTGTACAATAATGTATTTACAATGACTAAGTACAATGATTTTATGCAGTGCTGCCCACTTGAAGACTTCATATGATGAAATTCTTGCTGCTGTTATGCACCCTGGTTTCTGCTCTTGTCATGCTACCCTCTGCTACACCTTGTTTTTCTTTTCTACCGTAGAAATTCTAGTCCTTTGCAATCCTTGACAACACATGATCTAGCTTTTTCTTGCCTTCTAGGAGCTCGATATTGAATCTGGTGTATATCTGTTATTTCAGATCCTCAATATCTGATTTTCGGTCCTGTAGTATTATTCTGAGTCTTCTTTCCAATGCCACAGGTCTGACCCAATTTGGATTCTTCAAGAGAGAGTTATACCCAATTTCTCACACTGCCCTAATTATGGACTGTTTTAGCAGAGCGCACTTGTACGACGTGCCACGTGTCATTGTTTCTTCATTTTCCTCTGAAAAATACTGTGCACTATCTTCCAATTTTTACATAATTCCAATCCGATACTCAGAGAGAGAGTTATGACGATTTTACCAAGGTCACTTCTTTGAGATGAATTTCAAGAGCCTACAAAAACCCTTACTTCCAAAGATCATATCTCCAAAAATGTTTCGCAAATTTATCTGAAATTTTTACTGCAGCTTCCTTAGGATTTCGGCTTCACCTCATAAAAATTTCAGCTTTTGTGCCTTCATAGAATAAATTTTAGAGCGAAAATTCCATGATGACCTGTTTCAGATGGCGAAATCCCATGCATAAGAAGGAAATGAAGATCACAATTTATATGAATGCTTAAGTTGAGAGGGGCTTCAACAAGTGAACGTGGGAGGGATCTTAGGAGCTTAAAAAATATTAATTATGAATTTTCAATGACCCATGCCCCAACCCCATGGGGTTTTAGACCACTAACTGGGGGTACAAACTTGAAACATGAATATCTCTCAAACCGTGAAGAATTACATGGCGTGCCATATATCAACGGAAACATCTCGACAAGTAGAAACCATAAAAAGCATTATTGACCCAAAATATATTAATTTTGTAGGTAAAAACTCCCATGCAATATTGGGTTAGCCCCTGGTTCTGCTTGGGTTGACATCAATGACAAACACTGATCAACATCGTACCCAGCACCATTATAGACGAAGGTGCATCTGTTATTATTTTATCCTCAACTACTTGGAAAGCTTTCGGTTCGCCGCCACTTGTGCTTGTTACGTAGAATCTGTTGGCATTTAACAGAAGAACTAGTCAACTGTTAGGGATCCTTCCAAGTTTACCTATTACATTGGGAGGTAAAACTGTCCACATGAACGAGATGGTTGTTCCAGGCCCCTTGGATTTCAATCTGCTTTTGGGGCGCGATTACACCTATGCCATGGGAGCGCTTGTCTCCTCCCTTTTCTGTGTGGTCTATTTTCCACATGAAGGACGGATCGTGACCATTGATCAACTTTCGTTCTTTGGTCCTAATGTGGCAACTGACCCACCATCATCCCTTCCTAGTTTTTATCCACCCGTCGTATCTGCCTCACTGCAGTCAACTATGTGGCTACCTACCTCGTGCCTATACTCAGTGATGATGTCGTCGTGCATAGTGTGCTGGGGGCATTGGGTCTTGATTTCTGAGATGTTTTTCTCCCATCGGATGAGAACCTCTTGGAAGCCATGAATTCTTATTAATCATGATAATTTTTCTTCGGAGCATGGTTCCTTTCCTGTGTCAAGCTACTTAAAAAATGAAACAAGGTTGTGGAACATAGTTCGTCTGCTTGTGTCAAGCTCCTTAAACCATGAAACAAGGTCGTTGGAGCACGGTTCATATGCTTGTGTCAATCTCCTTAAAAAATGAAACAAGGTCGTCGGAGCACAGTTCGTTTTCTTGTGTCAAGCTCCTTAAAAAATGAAACAAGGTGTCATGAGGATAGTTCTTTTAATGTGTCAACCTCATTAAAACAATGAAACACGTTCCCATTCAATTCGAGTCTTTGCTCAGATCTCATAAAATCCCAGTCGAGTCTTTCTCTTGATCTCGTAACTTGAACCTTCACTCCATCTTCCTGTCATATGGATTGAAGCTTGGAGGGCATGTACCTCAAATTGAGTCACCATGTTGGGGGCATGCTTACTTTTTCAAGCATAGTTTATTTCCGTTTCAAGCTTGTGTAAAAATGAAATCGGTTTCAAGCATAGTTTATCTTTGTTTCAAGCTTGTGTAAAAATGAAACCAACTTCAACAAAGTTTCTTGATTTCAAGCTTATGTAAAAATGAAACCTTTCCCATTTTACCTCTTGTGATTGCCATTTTATCACTGTTTTTTCCGTATGAGCCTTTGCTTTTTCACCCATCATCACTATCCGCTTCGTCGATCATATGCCTTCAACCTATTCCCGAGGAATCGTTGCGATGAGTGGTCTTGTTAGCCAGTCTCTTAACCTTTATTTGTTCTAAGCAGTCCCACCATCACCGGAACTAGTAGCTACCCTTTATACCACTCGTTCCTCTAGGAGGAGTCACCTTTCAGCTCTTTTATGACTCTCTAAAACTGAAAAAGATTGCCGAGTCGCTTGTCATTTTGAGCTCGTTAAATTGGCTACAAAACGACATCTACCTAGTATACGTTTACCCCTTTTTCGGGATGGGATAGATTATTTACGAAAAAGGAATACCCTAGCCTATCTTGACTAGGAGGTTTTCTCAGACATAGTTTTCTACCTTTTTGGATCTGAGAAACTATTTACGAAAAGGGATTTTTGGAGTTTACTTTTCCGTTGTATTTTAAAACTCTCTAAACATGAAAATACGTCGAGTTCTCCCTTTGTCAGACTCGTTAAACCCTGATGACATCGGATTCAGTCGTAATGACAATATTCGAGTTCCTCCTTCCTAGGGCTCGTTAAATGTACTAGGATGGATTTGTCTGAAGGACGAACTTATATCACAGGCATATGCTGTCCCCTTCAAGCTTGTTTTCAAAAATAATTGGGGTACTTTCGAGAAATTGTGGGGAAAAATGGAACCGGTATCATCGTCGTGTCGCTCTTGAACATGGCACTTGTCTGCATTCGTGTCGGGTTGGGAACATCTCATCTCATTCTATGTTTGCCTTCATGGTTTTGGGTAATCCCTTTTGACCTCTCATCTTCTCTTTGCCTTGTCATCATGACCTCTGATCTTTTGATGTCAAATACTGCCAAATCCACCGTCGTGCCGCCAATATGTTCAAGAGAAGTTGACCTCTACAGTTTTCAACCTTCCTATGATTCTCATATGATCCTAATTCACAAACATTATATTCCTCTGTCTCGCGTCGATGATGTGGGAAACACTATGGCCCACCTTCGATCAAGGTCACTTCCTGTCGACTTCAACTCATTATCCAAGAAGCTGATCTAGAGACTCCCTTCAGGTACCTTGGAGCCTGCATGCCTCAATGGCAGGTTCTTTGCATTCGACGCAAGGTTTTCATCATTGGTCTTCGATCGGATGACTCTGCAGGTGTTTGACGCCAGCTCACTGTTCACATTCTATGGATTGTACCTCTATTACCTTGAGGGCCATTGTCATTATTGGTGGTTCCTCTCGCATCTGTTAACATCTTTCATCATTGGCTAGTAATCAGACGATGTTCTTGCATGTTTGACTTCAGCTCACATATTCACATGCTTGAACTTGTACTTTGTTTGGGTCGAGATGGAGTGCAAGACCCTGGATTTTGTCTGTTGGAATCCAGGCTGTGATTTTGTGGATGATTATGATTGGTTACATGACTCATTGATTGGATGGCTGCGACCATACCTAAGTCTATTTATCGATCCTCACTGAATGGTTGTGTCCATGCCTTGGATCTTGATTATTGTATACTCTATTATGGATGGCTGCACCCATACCACATATATCATGTATTTGGGATATCAGTTATACTTGTCTACGCAGGTTTCCCGACATCAGTGTTTTCAGTTGGACACGTTCTCGTAAAGCATTTCACCCCTCTCTCTCTTTCAGGCCTCATGCTTTAGGGGGCATCTGTTACAAAGTAATTTGTCACCATCCCTACAATCCCCCATCCCGCACATTGGAGGGCTTATCCCGTGACCTGTGAGCAGTGGCATGACCTGAAACCACTTTCATGGCATCCCCCTTGACAAGGACAATCATTCCCCTGTAGACAATTTCCTGTAAAAAGCCCTAAAAATAGCCCTTTTATCCTTGGCGCGACTAGCCAGTTTAGCCCTCGCGCCAATGGGGAAATCCACCAAAGAGGGCGCGCCAACTGGTGCTCTGTCCCAGTGTATCACCTGCGCTAGGCTTAATAAGGATTTTTTTAAAAAAATAAATGGTGGAAGTTTGATTCCAACCAACCCCTGAACAAGTCTCTAAAATGAGTTGGGAGGTTTGGCTCTGGATCTCCATGTAGGGGAAGTGGTTTTCCACCTATCATGGAAGCTTCCTAGAGGATAGGGCCAATCCCACCATTGTAGGGATCCCAACTCCCCTTCCACCATCTATATAAGCTTGTCATTTTCCCTTTGCAAGCTAGCCTGAAATAGAGCTGAATCATTAGTAAGGAGATTATCGTCAGACAGCCGAAGAGAGATACTTGTCCCATTCCTGACTAGCTGTACTGAGACGTACTCCGCTGTCGACCTGCCAAAGGAAGATCCAGCGTCAGAGCTCAGGTTGTATCTTTCTTTGTTCTGATTAATAATAAATGACTTCGATTATGGTGCCACTCAGATGTTCATGTTTTATGATTATGAGTTGTGTCTTCTCTGACTGATACATAATTGCATGTATTAGGTTTTACACTTGTTTGTTTGTTGTTTCTTCGTGTACGTGCAGGTGTTCGAACACGCTGAGCGAGAGAATTGTGATCTGCCATAGCGAGGGACGGAAGTGCCATCTTCTCCACAAACGACAGCAGTGTGAGACTTAAGGTAGGCCTCTCATCGCACTTTGGTCTTTTGCAATTAGGAACTTGCGTCGTAGCGTGACTCAGTTGTTGCTAGACCCGATCTGGGCCAGTAGGGATTGCCTCTGTCCACAGAGGGGATTTACCTCTCCAACAAAGGGAGAGCCAGACCCATTGTGCTCGGCCCCATATTGGCAAACCACTTCCAAGGAGGTGTGGAAATCTTCAAGGTGGGGACAGAGGTGAATATAGTGGCCATGGAAATCACACAAAGCACAAGGGTGATTTGTGTGTAAATTCTTGAGTTTCTTGGTTGAAATCGGTAAAGTAACATGGAATTCTGGGATATCAGACTCAGGAAACGCTTCGTTGACCATGGTTTTGAGATGTGGCAATTGGGGACAATTATGGGTAGCATGATCGACAACATCACATAAAGCACACGTATATTTACGCTTTGGAGGCTTAGGAGGAGCAGGTGTTAACTAGGAAGCCTTGTCCTTAGGTGACTTTTTTCGGGCTGTGAACCCCTCAACTAAGGCTTTCGCAACAAGAGTAGATTCCTGTTGAGGTGGTTGAGGCACAGAAGCAAAGGGAGGGGTCATAGCCATTGGTTGGACCGGGGTCAAATCAGTGTAAGGTTTGAGCTGACGAGGCGGGGTTCTGGATAGGGGATCAATGTACCAGACCGGGATCCCCAAGGTCATGTTGGGAAGGGTCAAGGTAGCCATAACAGGTATTGAAAATATTCCGGAAGGGGGTACCAAAAACGATATCTGACCGGAGGGGTAATGGCCAAGCGGAATGGCTCCCAGATGGTTAAGGTTGGGGGAACCATTCCATGAGGAAAAAGAGGATCAGGGACACCAACTACAGATGAAGGGCCTCAAGGAGGAGGTTTGGAAGGCTGAGTTGAAGATGGTTGCAAAGGGCTAGGCTGCTGACTAGTCGAACCAGACCATTTGTGGTCGAACCGAGACGATTGCATCATGCAAAAATTCAACGAGTTAGGGTCAGAGATAAGTGGGGGGAGACCAGGGAATGAACCAACCAAAGAGGAATCTTTATAGACTCTAGGTGAGACACTAGTCGGAGGTTCAACTGTTTTTTTATTGGCCATCAAAGAAATAATGGACTCTGGAGAGGTTTGAGACTTCGGTTTGTAATATGTCAGCTAAACGATAGTGACGATATTTCCGTTGTGAGGAAAGCACATATTACGGTGAACCGTAGATGGGATAGAAGACATTGCATAAGTGTATATATGACCCAATAGAATGTTGTAGTCTAAGGGGGCATCAATGACTTCAATGTCAACACAAATAGTTTTTCCCGCAAGAGTAATAGGACAGTTGCGGAACATGCCAAGGGGCTGGGAAGAGTGGCCATCCCATGCACAGAGGTTGATAGTGGAAGGGGCTAACTCTGGCGATCTGAGATTTTTTCAAATAGAAGAGGACATCATGGAGGTGGATGCCCCCTCGTTAATGATACATCGGGATACGTTGGCATTCCAGATCTTGATAGGTATTTGGAAGGCGACAGATGCAGGTAGAGGTGGATGCTCTGACTTGTCAACATTGAAGGAAATAAAACAATCATCTAAATGATCCAGAATTCCCATGGCAGTTAGTAGAGCTTTACGTTGTGAAGGGCACGACTGGAGGACTTCAAGCGTTGAAATGGCGATAGCGGATTGTGCCAAGTCATCTACTATACTGTAGGTGTGGGCAGCGTTGCTAGAAGTAGTGTTTCGGCATAAAAATCCTTTGGGGATCTTGGTATGTACCTCTGCCTTAGGCTGAGGGATATGTAAAGGACCATTGGGTGTCAAAATTGGCTCTGTGGGACCTAAGGATAGGGGCTCAGTTGTGGACCAAGCGGGAGGCTTGGTGTACTAGCGCGACCGAATATGAAGGTTGAGATCCGCAGTATTGGCCTGGTGAGATTGCATCATAAGGATCTGGTAATTAGAGGTCCTAGATGGAGGAGGTTGAGCGGCTTCCTAACCTTTAGGGGGTTGGGTAGCCACATATCCTTGCTGGGGGAAAGGATTGGTAAACACAACCGGTTGAGTAGGCGCAACATTAGGAGGAACCGAAGTAGAGGCTTGTTGTCCTCGATATGTTGCTTGAGCTTCCCACAGTTGACACATCTGAGGTAAAAGGGGACAATCATGGGTATAGTTACCATGGGCACCACAACAAGAACAAGGCTTATTCGTACGAAGAGGCATGTTTTGCTTGGGTTGATCGCCCTGTTGTTGAGTTTCAGTGTTAGATATATTCCCTTGGGGATTTTTTCCTTGATGACCTTCGACGGGTTGGTTCTGGTTGCCTTTCCTCTTCTTTTTGGAAGTGGGAGGATTAGTCGCACTCTGTTGCACATAAACCTGACCCTGAGGGGGGGTGGCTACTTCTACGGAGCTTGAGAAGGCATGGGAAGCTGAGGTACTTGTGTTGGAGGAGCTAGAGCACCTGGCTATGGATACAAATAGTAAGGAGGTTGAGAAAAATTTGGGTAAACAGGTTGGGAAATAGCAGGCCCTAGCATCGGATGATGCGGTTGGGCAAAGACTTGAGGCACACTGTGTCCTAGATACATGCTGTCGAGAGGGGGAAAAGTGTCAGAGGATCTAGCCCCTCCCTGAGGGATCCCATAACCCATAGCAAGATGAGTGTACATATGTGAAAGGGATCCAACGATACTGTCGACGACATGAGATGCCCCTGGTACATTTGCACCACCAGGTCTAGGGAGATCAAGTAAGAAGGTATAAAAATAGCCACATTGCACGTATATCAAGTCATATTTCAACGCAACTTGGAAGGCTTCTTCCTCAGTCCGAGGAAAGTGAGATGCAACATCTTTACCAATAGAGGGAAAAAGGGATCTAAGAAACCAGTCCATGTAGACATGGTCTTTGAAAACTGGAGCTCAACATAAGCTCTTCGTTCTGGGGCATTCTTGAACATGGTAAAATAGGCGGGTGGCAGAAGTTTGATGGAAAGAGGTAAAAATTTCGATACCGGTTTCATAGCGAAAGAGAAGTTGGAAGTAGGAAAAAAAAGCCTTTGCAAGAGTCGCAAAAGTAGCATGAGAGGTAGAGGCCTGGTCGACATACCACTTGGAAGCTTCTCTAGAAAGTGTATGCTAGAATAACCGAAGATGGATAAAGTCATCAGTGATAGAGTTAGATGAACACCACATGTGGAAAGAACAAACATGGTTGGTAGGATCCTCTCCAACATTTCCTTCAAACATAGGGATTATTGAAGGAAGATTGGTTGGCATAGCAGGCCAACCTGGATCATGTTGTATAGGGTCATTAGTTAATTGGCTTAACTTGGGAAGGCTTAGGCCTTCCATAGAAGGAAGCAAGGGAGCAACCGAAATTGTTCATGTTGTGGCTCCACTAGTAGCGATTCCAGCATTAGAGTCGATGCCACCACAAGAGGTAGGTCCTACACCAGACATGACGAAGGTGAAAGGTGGAGGAGAACTGGGGATGGAAACAGAAGGGGAACCCGATGAACCAGAATCAGAGTTGGAATGGGGACTCGGCAGAGGAATAACTCGGACCCTACATGGTGGAGTAAGTCTTCCTAATGGAAACTGAGGATGAAGGGCTTGGATTCTCCGGGATAAATGCCTTGGGGGTGTAATGATGGAAAAGATACATAGAACCCAATAAGGTAGAGAGGTAAACAAGGGCACAAAGGTGCAGATTAAATAATTACAATGTTTATGTCTTGGCCTGGCGGTGTAAACCAGGCGCTCTTCGCTTTAGGTGTGCGTGTGTTTGATAAGTGTGTTAATTTTAATTAAGACTAGACGTGTGTGTAGAAAAAATAAAAAATATTTTGTCTAACTATAAATAAAACTGAAAGCGACAGTAAAATAAACAACTAAAGATGCATAAATTTAAACCCAAAAAGGAGGGCTTACCAACAACTAGTCTAAGGGTGGGCGAAATCTAATCAAAATGCACAATATGGAAAATATATATAAGTTCAAGAGGGACAAGGATCTAAAGGTCATATCTGCTGAAAAGAGGTGCAGAAAACAACAAGAAACCAAAGGGAAAAATGCTGAAAAATATGTGGCAAAAGGCTATAACCTTAAGGGAAATGTAGGGGGCCCTAAAGGGAGGACAAAAAAAAACTGAAAAGAGGTGTTTTGGATGGAAAAATAACCGATCTGAAATGGATTTGAAAAGACAGGTTCAGATCTAAAAAAATGGCTTAGAAACATTGAAATCTTAGAAGACCTAATTCAGCTAAAATCCTCCTAAAAAGGTGGAAGCGTGTTGAAGCCCTAAAGGGCTTGGTCCATACTTCGATGAGTAAAAATAAGAAATTACAGGTCCAAGATGGGTAAATACAGAGGTTAGACAACCTTGAACAGTGCCCTCTGCAAACCCTGAAAATTCGAGAAAAAATCCCGCAAAAAAAAAGCAGGTCACAGGTACTGACCTCTTCTTTGTTGAGGTTGCAGTTTTTGGGCAGATATCTACTACCTGAGAACTGAGGTCATAGGTTTCCAACTGTCTCAGGGGTAGGTTTCAGAAAAAAGTGTCGTCTTTGTCGCAGCTGATACTTATTACCTGCACAAATAGCCCAGAAACAAACGTAAGATAGAATTTTTACCTTTTTAGGGTAAAAAAGGTCAAAAACAACATCAATGAATGCAAAATAAGAAGCTGAATAAAAACCCTAGTGACTGAAGCAGCTGGTCATGCAGGGATATGAAAAACGACAACGGTCGTAATTTAAAACCCTTGTGGAGTTGCCAGTTGTTTGTGTGAATTCTAATCTCAAGCGTATGAAAAAAGCACACTTTAATTGCGCATAAAAAACAACCCCAACACCAAATGTGGCTGTCAATTTCCTTATATCTACTGTAGGAGATCAAAATAAATGCTACAAATAATCCCGATCTATGTAGTTAAAGACATTAAACAACGAAAATAAACAAGATTTGCTCCATACATCTAATAGACAAGACAAGAATTTATAAATAATTTTTTGTATTATGAAACCTGGGAAGGGAACACAGAAAGATGTTACCAATCCCCCTCAAGGGGATGGGTTCTTGTATATCCTCAACGCTTCAGATTCAAGATCTCTCTCTCTTGATGGTGCAGAAAACCCGGACAAAAAGTAGAACTCAAAGGGAGCTCACAAGCAAAAGTAGAAAAAATATGACAATGATGGAGGATCAAAGTCATACCAAAAGCATAGATCAAAAGGTGATCAAAAGGTGACAAAATGTAGTGAATTAATGGAAAAACCTTCTATTTATAACAAAATATTGAGTTATTGGTGCATAATTAAAATATTATTGACCAAATCTAGATCCAACTTGGAATATTTTATTATATTTGGTGGAGGGAAAAGGAATATAGAATTGATTAAATCCCTTTATTTAGAAATAATAAATAAATGATTTACTTATTGTTTCAAGGATAAGGTTAAGGAATAATTAAATAAATAATGATTTATTCAATTATTTATAAATGTTATAGTCAAATTTAACAAGGAATATTATTAAATAATGATTTAAATAATTATTCCTAGAGAATAATAATATAAATAATGATTTATCTAATTAATTCTCATGTTTTGGGTTAAATATGACCAGGAATATTAATTAAACAATGTTTTAGTTAATTATCCCTAGAGGAAAATCAAACAAATAAGGATTTATTTAATTATCCCTCATGGGGTTTCCTGTTTAGACCAGAAATAATTTAATAAACTATGGGTTATTAAAGTATTCCTCATAGTGAAAAATTTTTTACTATGGTAAAATTGGTCTTACATGGTGTACTTTAGTCCATCTAATAGTAACAAGTTAGATGACCAAATCTTGGTGTAACACATTCAACATGTCCATCAGTTCTACAATGCTTTTTAGTTGTTGTTAATAAAAGTTTTCTTACTTTCAAGCCCTTGCACTTTTTAGAAGGGAAATAACATTTTCTATCCTCTGAAGCCCCCAATGTCGATCCCATGTCTCCTTGGCCTAGTCCTTGAGGAATGTTATTTGAAATTTTTCCTCACCAAATAGCTTTTAGTGATGATTATCAATCAAAACTAACCTCGAAATAGGCCTATAACATTTCAAAAGCATGGGATGTATAACAAGAATGTGGAACTTGTAAATAGGTATTCGGCCCTATATATATATATATATTTCCTGTTGGATATTTGATGCTAGTCTGTCAAATAAATGTTGCACAGTGGTAAAATTCCATCGATGTCGACATTTGGCGGATAAAATGCCATTAATGCTGAAATTTGGTCGTTTTCTGGTGACAAGACAACGATTGTTGAATATGCGACTCTATGTAATTAATGTCACATAGTCGACTATTGTCCGTCTTTAAAAATAAAAAATTGCATTAAACATCCGACGATGGTTTCGATTTTATCCGTTTGTCGGATTCCGCCGTCGGATTTTAACCTGGAATGTGGTACTGTGGAAAGGGTGATCTTCCTGAAATACCTGGATCCCAGAATTCCAATAGTATAAGTACACATCGATGGTGTCATAGTCCCCCATACTCCAAATTATCTCAGGGTTTCCATCAATGTGATGACCAAGGAAACTATTCTCAAACTCAACGTATAAGGAGCTTTGAGAAATACCACCACTTTTTGTAACTTGCAAACATATCCACAGTAGCTTCGGAAGGAATTGTTGAGGATGTCATGGTCTGAATCGACTCCTGGAAGTACCCCACAGATTTATTGGTCCTCTAGTAAAAAAAAATTTTAATTAATACCCTCACATCTTAGGAATACCTTAGTTGTCTAGTGTCGATTATTATATCAGATACAGGGCCATAAACATGAATACAAAGAATGGTCCCTTGTCCAAACAATTAGTATTATATCCTCTTGTCGAGCCTTCCATTGACCATGACCTACCTTTGTGGTTGGAGGATCATGAAGAAGAATATTAAGTATACATTACCACACCCTACCCCATTTGTACCATAGATACTTCTTAGAGGGGGGAAACCCAATGAGGATGATCTCATTGACCACATCATTCAAAGCCAGATCCCCACTACCATTCCACTCGATGACCTAGTAAAAGAATCTGAAAGCCACCCTTAGATTGAGTTGAACTTAGTCGATTCAACCTCTGAGGCCACCAAGTCTATGGAGTTTGGCCCATCACAATCCCTGAAGATTAACTCATCCCCATTAGCCAAAGAAGAAGAGCAACTATGCTAGCTCTTGAAGGAAAACCTATATTAGGGAAAATTTTGGGGGCGAATTTTAAGGGATTTTCAGTTTTAATAGGGCGAATTTTTTATATAAAACCCATTTTATATAGTTTAATAAAGTTAGCCCAATAAATATTTTAAAAAATAATTAATTATTAAGTATTAGCTCACCAAAAAAAGGGCGCATAAAACTGGAAAAACGAAATTCGCCCCGATTTTTTTTGGTTGGAACAGATTTCCATGGCATTCGCCTGGATTTACAGGGTCAAAAGGAGGGGTTATAGTGGTTCGACCCAATTTTTTCAATGGTTAGGAGAGGTGGCTGGCCGTTGGACACCAATCTTATTGCTGGCTGAGACGTTATGATATCCTCGCTGTGTACTTCGCTCTTCATATAAAAGCAGGATATATATAACTTCAGTGGTTTGCATTGGATTAATTTTGACTAACTTTCTATGGTTTGATGGCTCGCTCACAGCATTCTGAGACTAAGTTTTCATAATCTATATGTTGTTGCTGTTTATTTCATTCATTAAACCTGGGCTAGTGTGGGATTCTTATTTTTGAATGCTTTAGCTCAGCTTTTGGGCTTACAGAGTAGACATTGACCACTGGTATGGTTTTAGCTTCTGTAAGCTTTTTCACTAGGTCTATTTCTGCATCCTAAACTGGTCTTTGTACAACTTGGGCTTTACTGTTTAATAGTGCAAGTGTCATTTCCTGTTTCCTGCCACTCATGTATCTGCACTGTAAATAGACATTCTTAGTCTTGTATTCTGAAACTTCTTGTGGGTTTCTTTTGTCACAACCCATGGACACGTCTAGCTGCTAGTCATGGGTTTCAAACCCTGTATCACGTGCCCGGTTGCAGCTGGAATGTGGGAATAATTTGAGCCTATTCAACAACGACTGCTGCAAATCCTGACGGTGATTCTTAAATTTGCATTTATCAGGTTCCGGTGGCTGAATTTCATTTGTACTATTTTTTTTATATTTTTTGTGGCATTGAATTGGATTTGGTGTAGAGAACTTTAACATGTTGTGCTTATTCGATTTGGGTATTGTTTTACTTGAAAATAGGTAAATGGGTTCATGTCAATTTGGGTATATAGATGCCGTTCATGGAATTGGGAGGACACTGGATGGTTTTGATTGTGTCGGGGAATTGGTCTGTGCACAAGCCAGGTAACTGTTCTGTTGTGTCAATGTACTTTGTTAGGTTGTCTGCATTATTTTCTTTTATAGTACCAGTGCTATTTTTTCTGACCGTTCTGTTTTGCTGTATACACTGATATATTCATTCTTCATTTTCTTTTACTTTTATTTTAAAGATTTTCTTCGCCATTGTTTGTATGTGGTTAGTGTATTTGCATTTTAGAAACAGAGCCCTGTTTTAAAAAATAATGTTAATCTCTGCTGGGTTGAATTTCTACCTATGATGTTGGTACCTTGCCAAATGACCTGGTCCGGCATTTTGGTTAAAAGCCCAAATCCATAGGATAGTTGGTCTTGAGTTCCATGCCCTGGGTCGGCATTTTTGTTAAAAGGCCATATCCACAGGATAGTTGGTCTTGAATTCCATGTATCTGCTCTTTAGATGGACAAGTATTTGAATTTCAGTTCTGATATTTGTACATGCTTCCCCTTCTCCAAGACGAGTGGACATTCTTCCTTAATGCTCATTTAGACCTTTCAAATGTGAGGGTCATTTTACAACTAGTGTAGTTCTCTAAGTTATCATCCCTGTTACTTAACTGCCCAAATTGTTGATGCTAATGAGTGCTATTGTCATTGATTGCCATTCTTGTGATTGTAGATAGGGTAGTGTAGTATTGTCAGCTCTATGTTCTCAAAAATTTCTTTGTTTCATAACCTGCATGTTCGTTCCTGAGTAAAATCACTTTCATCTTCTGTTTCTATCTCAAGAAAGCTTCTTTTGTTTCATCACAAGTGCGAATTTTTTCTTATTGTTATTTTTTTTACAGAACTAGTGCTATTTTTTCTAATTGTATTTTTACACTGTATAGACTTTTCCTCAGTTTCTTTCATTATGAAGCTTTTCTTGATCATTGTTTCTATCTAATGTGTGAGTGTATTTGATCGGGAAACAAAAGTCAATTTTAAAAACTAATGTTAACCTTTGCTGAATTCCATTTCTACCAATGATGTTGGTACCTTACCAAATTCCCTGGTCTCACATTTTGGTTAAGAGCCCATATCCACCTGATAGTTGGTCTTTGAAGTTTGAGTTATGTGAATTGGTTCATTTGATTGAAAACTATTTGAATGTCAGTTTTTCGCAACATTTATACATGCTTTTCCTTCTCCGTATGAGTCAAGTGGACATTCTGCCTTAATGCTCCTTTCAGAGCTTGCAAATGTGGCAGTCATTTTAAAACCAGTATAGTTCTCTGAGCTATCATCCCTGTTACTTGACTACCCACTTGTTATTTTTTCTTTCTAAAGCAGATGCTAATGAGTGCTATTGTGATTGATTGCCATGCTTACGATTGTAGACAGGGCAGTGTACTATGTAGTATTGTTGGCTCTTCGCTCACAACTATTTCTTTGTTGCACAACTTGCATGTTCCTTGCTGATTAGAAGGACTTATGTGTTCTGTGTCTATCTCAAGAATGCCACTTTTGTTTCAGTTTTAAACATTCCAAATTCTGTGCATATAATGATGAGGTAATTGAATATTATTTGATTACTTTCCATGTAAGCATGTAATATCAGAGAATGATTTTCTGAGCCCAGCTTTTGGTTACTGATGTCTCTTCTTTGATGCAGATAGAAGTTAGAACTGGGTAATCTCCATGGGTCAAGGAATTACCTTCTAGAGGGTCTACCTCCTCTATTTGGCACTTGCATTCATAGGGGTAGTGTAATCCAGTTAAGGTGATAATGGTTGAATTTCAAGATCTCAACATGAAGGAAGAGCTGGGTGACACTACGCCAAGGGAAAATTCAAAATTGTCAGACCAAAACCATGCTACAAGGTTTGGATGTAGGAATGGTAGCACTGCTCTGAAACCAAGGGAAAATGGAGTACTGGTGTCTCAAACTACCTGTGGATCAACAAAAGATAAGAAAAGAAGACTAAAACCAAATGAAATTAACAAGAAAGGTGATCATACTTCATTGGTGTTTGGCAAAGTGGAAGCTGCTATTGGTGTCCAGAATGGGCCTCCAGTTCCCTATCTCGACATCCCCGAGGAAACCCAAGGTTTATAAATTTGAGAACTATTGTGATAGACAGGTTTCGATTTTATTTTTTTGAGAACTTTCTCCAAAATCACCTGATGGGTTTCCACATACCTAGTTCGATTTTATTTTTTGAGAACTACTCAAAATTCCTACATTCCAATAATACTTAATATATATAACAATGAACAAAACTGTAAATTGGAAATTGTTAGAGGATATGGTCCAGACAGAGCCTACTCAGTAAGGGTAGATTGTTATATGTATCAGTACTACACCTAGATTTTGTGCATGAAACAGGGGCAACAATTATGACAGTGAAGTGTATACAACAAACTTGATTGGAAGTGACCCTCAACAATAGTTTTAAGTACAATTAAGTGTAGTGGCAGCAGATGGAAATTAGGAGAGGTAGCATGAACAAGAGTTGAGGCTGCAGATAGTGTGTAGTGGCAACTACAGAGTGGCAGTAGGTAAAGCAGCAATCAGCTTCAAAGCAGTGCTTCCCTTCTGAAAGCTATTGCTCTGCGTCCTTGACAATAAATTCCCCATACATAGTTTTGAAATCCATTGGAGGAAATTAATGCATAGTGCCAGTGTTGGCAATATGATGCTAAGTGTTGTCCTTGATGGCAACCCACTTGATGAAGATGATGGCAACCTACTTGATGAAGTTGTCCCTGATGGAATATGTCTTGATGAACTTGTTAAATGATGTAAATCTGATGTATATACAATGAGTACAGAAGGTAATGATGGAAGGAATGTCAATATGTGCTAGAACATGATGAAAAGAGTATGTCTCAAGGCATACGCGGATTTGTCTAGACAAAGTAGCGTATGCACGCGGGAAATAACGTGCCAAGTCGCGTATGGGAAAAAGCGCTCTAAATATGTAAAACCAGGGGTAACCACCATGGTATTGACCCATTGTATTGAGTAATGATTCATCTATGTGACCCCGCCCAGGAATACCATCGAAAGTAATGTGGTTTTGGCTCATGGTATTGAAAAAGGGTAAACCTATATAAGGAGAAGAAAATCATTGTGCATGGGGTGTGCATGAGTCTGGGCTTTGATGAATACTTCACTCTGAAGTATATTTGTATGGGTGAACTCTGTTCCTAATTGATAGATCTGAATCTATGATGCTCCTATGAACATGATGAAGGCTCAAGATCTCTAGATCTAGAAATGGTGAATGTCAAGGATGATCTGAAAAGAAGTGAAGAAGACCTGGCGCAATCCTGTTGACGAAATTGAAGAAATCTGGGTAAGTTTATAGATCTGATCTGTACTACAATTTTTTTTTTTTATAGATCTATACGCAGGTTCGTTTCATGGAAAGCGCGTGTATACGCGGGTATGTGGAAAGAAAAGCGCGTATGCGCAGTTAGGGTTTTCTTTGGAAAATGTACTGAAGTATACGCAAGTTCGTCTTCTGAAAGGCGCGTATATACGCGGGTCTGATTAAATAAAAGCGCGTATGATTTCTGATCTGATGGCTACTGAAGGTTGAATGTGTTTCTACATATCTATTCTGAAGTCTGGGTTATATCTGATATACTGGTTACAGTGGTTTCACTATTCTGTTTGATGCTTTGGGAAAAGGTTGTTTATTGACAAGTAAAGGGTTGTGTTGGAGCTGTTTGATCCAGTTTGAAAATTGATGAAATGTGGTCTGCAGTGGATCTGAGGGTTGAAGCCTTCAGTATGAAAGTGGAAGCTTTCTGCCAGTAGAAGTAATCAGGGGTAGTAGCTCCCTTCCAGGAGAGGCTGGTAAACGAGTGCAGGGAGTCATAGCTCCCTTCCAGAAGAGGCTGGTAAACGAGAGAAGGTTGTAGCCTTCTGCAGGTGGGTGCCTGCGTGCTGGTATGAGTCTGCACCAGTACATGTTGTAAGAAGTTTTCTTAATAATAAAATTTTGAAGGCTG
Organism: Pinus albicaulis; assembly: GCA_034641835.2. Classification (NCBI taxonomy): domain Eukaryota; kingdom Viridiplantae; phylum Streptophyta; class Pinopsida; order Pinales; family Pinaceae; genus Pinus; species Pinus albicaulis. The sequence goes on from CM076584.1 coordinate 459,280,016, forward strand.
AGACAACGACAGCGGTGGTTTTCTCCTGACTTGGGTTTCCACCTAAAATCCTGGTGTTCATGTGTGTTGCTTATGTGTGATGACTCACTCTGTTCTTACTGTACATGTTTACTGTTTATTGAACATCTAATGGATGAATGATGGAATGATATAAGTGAAGAATTAAGTGCATAATTAGATCTCTGTGTATACGCGATTTTTATGAAGGATATCCGCGTGTATATGCTAGTTGGCTTCATAAAAGTAGCGTATGGGTTTTGAAGAAAGAAAAAGGAAAATTGTTGAGTAAGTCCTAAATACTGATTCACCCCCCCCTCTCAGTATTTTTCCCAACAATTGGTATCAGAGCCAAGTTCTTCTGAAAAGGCTTAACCGCTAGAAGGAAGATCAAGCAAGATGAGCAATCTTGAGGGAACATCGTCTATCAAGCCTCCACTCTTCAATGGAAGAAATTTAATCTTCTGGAAAATAAGGATGAGATCCTATCTTCAGTCTATGGGAGCAGATATATGGGCCATTGTTGAACAAGGGTATCAATATCCAGCCTCGGTACCAACAGATGTGACAGAAAAGAAGAATTATGAAACTAATGCAAAAGCGGTCAATGATCTATTGGGGAGTCTAACTGAATCAGAATTTGTCAAGGTCATGCAACTGAATACAGCAAAGGCAATATGGGACAAAATAATTCTAATTTATGAAGGTGATGCAAAGGTAAAAAGTGCAAAACTCCAAACTCTCAGAATAGAATATGAAAAGTTAAAAATGCATAGTGATGAGAGTATTGCTAGTTTCTTTTTACATCTTGATGACATTGTAAATCGTATGAGAAATCTGGGAGAAACAATAGCTGAATCTACTTTGGTTGAGAAAATCTTAAGATCACTAACGGCAAAATTTGAGTCAAAAGTTTCTGCACTTGAAGAAAAACAGGATCTCCAAAACCTTACTGTGGTGCAACTTCATGGGATACTAACTGCTTATGAAATGAGAAGGGGAGGATCATCGGATGTCAAAGAAGCCGTCTTTAGAGCTTCTACAAAAGGGAAAGATGTACAAGAAGTAGAAGGATCAGGATATGTCTCAGAAGAAGAGGAGGTAAATTTTGTAAAGAAACTTCAACTTGGCACAGGACGATTCAGAGGTAAACTTCCTTTCAAATGTTTTAATTGTGGAAGAGTTGGTCATTATGCTGCTAAATGTCCTCATAAATAAACTTTTGCAAAAGGAAAGGAAGTAGCAAGAAGAAATAAGAACCGGTCTAGCACTAGAAAAAGTTACTATACTCATGAAGACAGTGATGGGTTATCTGATAGTGAGGAAGAAGGTGAACAAAATCTTAGACTTCTTATGGCTTTTGAAAATGATTCTAAAGAAGATAAGGATACTTTTATGGATGCCCTAGAGGACAATGATTTTCTTAATGAAAACAATCAACTCAAAATATGTTTAGAGGAAAGTAAAATAATTATAGAGAGTCTAAAAAATCAGATTGAAGAAGAGAAGAAGCACAATGAAAAATTAGAATGTGAAGTGGTAAGTCTAAGAAAAGAACTTGAGAAAGTAAAAAATCTGAATCTTAGATTTGCTAAAGGATCTGAAACCTTAGATGAGATTATCAAGGTACAACGTTCTCCTCTTATAAAGACAGGTCTTGGATATACCGGAGAATCTTCTCAAGCTTCAGCACCAAATTATCTAAAAGCAGCTACAACTGGTCTACAACATTCTGCCACTCAGAAAGGGGATAAATATTCTTCACAGGTAAAGCATGAGCAGTTCAAGTCAAGAAAATTCAGCACGAATACTTTTCAAAAGAACACCAATCAGCAGGTAAATTCAAATAGAAGATTTCATGATCGCATAAATTTCTACTTCAATGGACAATGTTTCTCATGTCACAATTTTGGTCATAAAGCTGTTCAATGTGTTGCATATAAAACTATCATGACAAGAGAAGCAAGAAAGAAAAGGATTGATATCGGAACAAAGAAGAATACCTATAACAACTTTTCTCCTCTTCAAAATGAAGTTGAATGTACTTATTGCAATAACTTTGGCCATGAAGAATCTGAATGCAGGAGCAAAGTCTAGCCAAAAGAACATGTTCCTTCCAACACCAAAGTATGGAAAAAGAAGGATGTACAGGTTGAGAATTGTGGTATAGCTTTATTTGTAGAAGGAGAAGAAAATCAATGGTACATTGATAGTGGATGCTCAAAACATATGACAGGTGACAAAGACAAACTCCATGCTTATAATGCCCTAGAAAAGGAAAAGAATGTTACTTTTGGAAATGATACACCCGCTGTCATTAAAGGAAAAGGATCTATTTTTATAAAATAAAAGGTGAAAGCTAACAATGTCATGTATGTGGATGGATTGAGACATAACCTGTTAAGCGTAAGTCAAATGTGTGATCAAGGAACTGAGGTTGTCTTTAGTTCAAAAGAATGTGTGGTACGTGATCTTGATACAAGTAAAACAATTATAAAAGGAAAAAGGACTCCAAACAACCTGTATGTATTAAAGAACTGCAAAGATCAATGTTACTTGAGAAAATCTTCAGAAAATTGGCTGTGGCATAGACGGCTGGGGCATCTGAGCTTCTCTCAAATCAACAAATCAAGCAAACTTAAAGCTGTTCATGGTCTTCCCAATATTACTCTTCCTGAAAATATCATATGTAAATCTTGCCAATTCGTTAAGCAGACCAGAGTTCAATTTAATGCCAAGGAAGGATCATCAAATGGGCCCCTTGAACTTATTCATACAGATATATGTGGACCTATGAGGAAAAAGTCACCACGTGGTGAAGAATATTATATCTTATTTATTGATGAATTCTCTAGAATGTGTTGGATTGGGTTGCTTAAACACAAGGATGAAGCATTTGAGAAATTCCAGATATTCAAAGCTTTGGTTGAAAATTAATTAGATCTAAAAATCAAATGTCTTAGATCTGATCGAGGAGGTGAATATACATCAAATGAATTCCTTGAATTTTGTGAACAACATGGCATAAAAAGACAGTTTTCGGTAGCAGGCTCTCCTCAACATAATGGTGTAGCAGAAAGAATGAATAGAACAGTTCAACAAATGGCTAGAGCCATGCTTGATGATTCCGGAACACCTGACACATTTTGGGGGGAAGCAGCTCACACAGCGGTAAATATTCTCAACAAGGCACATGTTCATGTAAATAGTGACAAAATGCCATATGAACTCTGGTATGGTAATCCTCCCTCTGTGAAGCATTTTAAAGTTTTTGGGAGCAAGTGCTTTATCAAAAATAATGATGAAAATCTTGGCAAGTTTGAACCAAGAGCAGATGAAGGTATACTCCTTGGTTATTCTTCTCAAAGTAAAGCATACAAATGTTACAATAGAAGACTTCGAAAGATTGTTGAATGTATTGATGTTGTTATTGATGAGTCTCCTGTAGCTTCAAAAGAAGAAAAACAAGCAACAGATGAAGGTGATGATGACGTATATCCTTCTACATCAAATAGAAATAATACAGACAGTGAACCCAATGAAGAATCTGGAGATGATTTATTTGGAAAAGCTCCATCTAGATATGTTCAAAAGAACCATCCAGAATCTCAAATCTTGGGTGACAAAGGATCTGGTGTACAAACAAGAAGGACTCTTGTGGGATCTTCTAGCTATTTGGCATTTATGTCCACTATTGAACCACACAATGTCAATCAAGCTAGCAAAGATGAATGTTGGATTCAGGCCATGAATGAAGAACTTGATCAAATTGAAAAGAATCACACTTGGGAATTGGTACCAAGACCACATGATAAAAATGTCATTGGAACCAAATGGATATTCAAGAACAAGCTAAATGAGAATGGGGACGTTATAAGAAACAAAGCTAGACTGGTTTGCAAAGGATATACTCAACAAGAAGGTATAGACTTTGAAGAAACTTTTGCTCCTGTAGCTAGACTTGAAGCCATAAGAATGTTTCTTGCTTTTTCAAGTTTTCAACAAATCAAAGTTTATCAAATGGATGTCAAATCTGCTTTCCTCAATGGTGATTTAGAAGAAGAAGTTTATATAGAACAACCAAAAGGATTCATTTTGGGAAATGATGAAAATCTTGTTTGTTGACTTAAAAAGGCTCTATATGGTCTCAAACAAGCTCCAAGGGCATGGTACTATCGTCTTGACAAATATCTTCATCAACAAGGATTTTCAAAAGGGTCTGCTGATAGTAACTTATACACAAAAATTGAAAATGATAAACTATTGATTGTGATTGTATATGTTGATGATATCATTTTTGGAAGTAATGAAGAATCTATGAGTCAGAAATTTGCTTCTATCATGCAGAAAGAATTTGAAATGTCTTTACTTGGGGAACTAACATTCTTTCTTGGCTTACAAGTGCATCAAACTACAAAAGGTATATTCTTATCTCAAGCAAAATACCTTAAGCAAATTCTGAAGAAGTATGGGATGGAAGAGTGCAAACCTGTAAGTACACCAATGGTAACTGGATGTAATCTCAGTTCTCATGATGATTCTCCCACGGTGAATCAACCAGAATACAGATTTATGATAGGAGGTATTCTGTATCTCACTGGGACTAGACCGGATATTATGCATGCAATTGGGATTGTTGGACGATTCCAAGCCAATCCAAAAGAGTCTCACCTTCAGGCTGTCAAAAGAATATTCAAATATCTACAAGGAACTCAAGACTTTGGACTATGGTATCCAAAGAATGCTGATCTTACTCTTCATGCTTATACTGATGCAAATTGGGCTGGAAATGTTGATGATCGGAAAAGCACAAGTGGTGGTGCATTCTATATGGGGCCCCAGTTGGTATCTTGGTTCAGCAAGAAGCAAAGCTCTATTGCCTTATCTACAGCAGAAGCAGAATATGTGGCTGCCACATCATGTTGCACTCAACTTCTCTGGATGATGCAAACCTTACAAGACATTCAAATCAAATGTTCACCTCCTATCTCCATTATGTGTGATAATACAAGTGCCATCAGTATTTCAAAGAATCCTGTTATGCATTCCAAGACCAAACACATTCCCATCAAGTATCACTTCTTACGTGAACAAGTGCTTGAACAAAAGGTGAAGTTGGAGTATGTTCCCTCCAAAGAACAAGTTGCTAATATATTTACCAAACCTCTGCCCAGGGAAGCGTTTGAATATCTCAGACAGAAGCTGGGAGTAGTCTCTACTGTGAAGAAAATCAGAACTGCTTAAATTTAGAAGATCAAATTGGATACGCGGGTTTCCTGAAAGACAATCGCGTATATACGCGAGTTTATCCACAGAAAGCCGCATATGGTCAGTTGCTGACAAATTTTAGTTGGGGTCAGCATTTTACAGCACATCTGTAGCACTGTTTGATATCTCTGATGCTGTATGGTATCTCTGGTGAAGTTTTATCTCTTATATTTCTGTCTCATTCTTTGATATTGGGTAAAGATGCCTTGATGATCTTCTGTTGAAAAGTGTTCAGGATGCACAAGCTAAGGGGGAGATGAAGGAGTACACTGATGTACAGGTTCAGGGGGAGCAATAGCCTTGCTGGGTATTATGCATTGTTGGCTTATGATTCTGAAATATGATCTCTCTTGAGGTCTTTCTGTCAGTGGTCATAAAAGGTCATATTTGTAATTTGATGAAAAAGGTCATGTTGAGACCTATGATGACATTTTGTAATATTCAGTCATGTAAGGACTTGTTAAATTTGTAAACCCACTTGGTTGGGTAGCTGAGTCAAAATATGTAAACCCACTTGGTTGGGTATTTGAGTCTCATATGTAAATTCACTTGGTTGGATATTTGATGTAAGTATGAGTCATTGGTGATAGGAAGGTCATAGAGTCATGTACTTCATTGAAAAATATGTTTGAAGATTCAACATGAACTCAGGGGGAGCATGGTAACTTCAGTACACATCATGAGGAGAAAAACCTTGTGTTGGTTTTGATCCGCCCTTTGCCCTTGATGTCAAAGGGGGAGAGTGACATGGTGTTTGAATAAGGGGAGAGTAACATGGTAATAATCAATGTATCTATCTGTTGTGATGATCAAACACCATCGTGGTTGCCATCAAGTCCAAAGGGGGATATTGTTGGCAATATGATGCAGAGTGTTGTCCTTGATGGCAACCCACTTGATGAAGATAATGGCAACCTACTTGACGAATTTGTTTTTGACTTGATGAACTTGTTAAATGATGTAAATCTGATGTATCTACAATAAGTACAGAAGGTAATGATGGAAGGAATGTCAGTATGTACCAGAACATGATGAAAAGAGTATGTCTCAAGGCATACGCGGATTTGTCTAGACAAAGTAGCGTATGCATGCGGGAAATAACGTGCCAAGTCGCGTATGGGAAAAAGCGCTCTAAATATGTAAAACCAGGGGTAACCACCATGGTATTGACCCATTGTATTGAGTAATGATTCGTCTATGTGACCCCGTCCAGGAATACCATCAAAATTAATGTGGTTTTGGCTCATGGTATTGAAAAAGGGTAAACCTATATAAGGAGAACAAAATCACTGTGCATTGTGTGCATGAGTCTGGGCTTTGATGAATACTTCACTCTAAAGTATATCTGTATGGGTGAACTCTGTTCCTAATTGATAGATCTGAATCTATGATGCTCCTATGAACATGATGAAGGCTCAAGATCTCTAGATCTAGAAATGGTGAATGTCAAGGATGATCTGAAAAGAAGTGAAGAAGACCTGGCGCAATCCTGTTGAAGAGATTGAAGAAATCTAGGTAAGTTTATAGATCTAGTCTGTACTGCAAAGTTTATCTTTTATAGATCTATACGCAGGTTTGTTTCATGAAAAGCAGGTGTATACGCGGGTATGTGGAAAGAAAAGCGCGTATGCGCAGTTAGGGTTTTCTTTGGAAAATGTACTGAAGTATATGCGGGTTCGTCTTCTGAAAGGCGCGTATATACGCGGGTCTTATTAAATAAAAGCGCGTATGATTTCTGATCTGATGGTTGCTGAAGGTTGAATGTGTTTCTGCATATCTATTCTGAAGTCTGGGTTATATCTGATATTCTGGTTACAGTGGTTTCACTGTTCAGTTTGATGCTTTGGGCAAAGGTTGTTTACTGACAAGTAAAGGGTTGTGTTGGAGCTGTTTGATCCAGTTTGAAAATTGATGAAACGTGGTCTGCAGTGGATCTAAGGGTTGAAGCCTTCAGTATGAAAGTGGATGCTTTCTGCCAGTAGAAGTTATCAGGGGTAGTAGCTCCCTTCCAGGAGAGGCTGGTAAACGAGTGCAGGGGGTTGTAGCTCCCTTCCAGAAGAGGCTGGTAAACGAGAAAAGGTTGTAGCCTTCTGCAGGTGGGTGCCTGCGTGCTGGTATGAGTCTGCACCAGTACATGTTGTAAGAAGTTTTCTTAATAATAAAATTTTGAAGGCTGAGACAACGGCAGCAATGGTTTTCTCCCGACTTGGGTTTCCACCTAAAATCCTGGTGTTCATGTGTGTGTAATGACTCACTCTGTTCTTACTGTACATGTTTACTATTTATTGAACATCTAATGGATGAATTATGGAATGATATAAGTGAAGAATTAATGGCATAATTAGATCTCTGTGGATACGCGAGTTTTATGAAGGATATCCGCGTGTATACGCTAGTTGGCTTCATAAAAGTAGCGTATGGGTTTTGAAGTAAGAAAAAGTAAAGGTTGAGTGTCCTTATACGATTCACCCCTCTCGCATTTTTCCCAACACAAAGGAGACAGCAATGAGCCAGACATCATTTGTTTCGATGAGCTTGAATTTTTTTTCAAAAGGATGCAGTGCTCCAGCTGGAACAATGTTATCTACAAATATTATCTATAACAATAAATTTTATTCCAATATTATCTACAGATCCCCACATTGGATTCCAATAAATTTTATCTAAAGAAATTATCAGGAATAATGTTCTTGTAGAAACCTTGAATAGCACCTCTGAGTGAGTGGACAAGTGCGTAGACAATGAAAGGACATGTTTTTTCTTTCCATGACCAAGCACAAATTTTAAGATTGATGTTAATTGTTTCGAAAGGACACTAGGCACATCTGTCAGTAACACAATTTTGGAAGAAGCAAAAAGGGAACATGATCCTGAACCAACGATGTCAAAGGAACCCTATCTGGCAACAAGCATAAATATAAACATCAGCAAAATCCTTGATTAAATATATGATCAAAGTCAATTTTTGATTTTGCTAGGTTCCGCAGAATCCATACCAGTCATGCCTCAAATGATTGTAAAACACAATATAAGCATAGCATCATGAAAATCATCCACAAAATATGTAATTATATTCTTTCATATTCGACTAGAGTCTTATTGAATTCGATTTTCAATTTTAATTTCACGGGAAGAAGTCACAGAGACCAATTTCAAAGGGTGTTAAAAGTAATAATAGGTTTAAAAATGGTAGAAACTTTGACAGTGGGATGTTATAACTAAGAAGAAGAAGAAGAAACCCAACAACAACATGAAGCACATTTTGAGGAGGTTGAGTTATTATCATTATCATGATACATTAGGGTAGAGGGAAACGACCTCTACAAACAGAAAATGGTGAGAAATCTGCAAGAGCAGGACGACGATGATTATTGGGAAAAATGGGAGTTCCTCAAGTCGTTACCTCACCGGTATTTACCGCAATCATCTATTTCCCCACTCTATATGAGTAAATATGAAAGGGATGAAAAACATTGGGTTGGGTGATTTTTGTTTTGGAGAGTGGGTGATTTTATTATTAGCTCAAATAATAATTCACACCTACATCCATGCTCTTACTTTTACCCAATGGTCGGTGGACAAAGTTAGAAATGTACTTCATGAAAATTGAACGTCTTCACCAGTTAGTAATTAAGCATACAAGATATCAAATATCTTATTTGAGTACATAATTTCAAAAATTGAAACCAAGTTGTCAAAAGGCCAAGGCAGGCTTTTCCTTCTCTTAGTTTCAAAATTCAAATACTAAGTTGTAAAAAGGCCAAGGTTGGAGATTCCTTTCTTCTTTGTGATGACTTATTCTTATTCAACTTGTTATGGAGTCCATGCAGACAACCTTGTGAATATTGTGAGGAATTTTGAGTCCCGTGGAAATCACGCCAACCATGACATTGGTTTTTTTTTTTGGAAAACTTTGAGTTGGGAGGATGCAATCATACCATTTGGGAATGGCGTAGCATTTTGCGAAAATGAAAGGTGAGGTATTGGTTGTACAAAGGAAACTAATCCTTTACCAGGGAGAAATAAAGGTCCAAAATGAGCCATAATTCTTATTGAATGTGGTGGAGGGGGTGGAACGAAAGATGGATTGGTCTGAGGAGGTCCTTGAGGGGGAAGTTGAGATGATGATGGGATGGATGATGAATCAATAGATGTTTTTGAAACTTCAAGAATATGAAGGGTTTCTTGTTGGCATTGAATATAAGCTTCTTTAGCATTATAACTTAGGGTATTGGTTAAATTTTCTAGTTTGTAATATTGTCTCCATATCTTAGCATCAGTCTTGTTTGCAACTTCAACTAATGATGGTTTTAACTCTAATCTCCAGGGTTCAAGAACTAATGTATTCAAATCAATCTTAGATTTGGTTCTGAACAATGATAACTCAAATTTGGTATCAAATAGTAAATTTTTTATGGCTACCAAATCAGAAGATAATGAGAAAGATCTTACAAAATTTTAAGGAGGAGATTTTGAAGAGCTTGAAACTGGCTGAGATCTTTGCCTCCTGAGGATTCTTTCAAGATCTTCGATGGGAGATAATGGATCTAGATTAGGATTATACTTGGTATACCTTCTTTGAGAAGCCAGCTCTGCTTTTGAGGAAATGAAATTATGAAATTATCCTTATGAAACTTAATCCCATCATCTAAGGGATCAATTTCCAATGGATATTTTTAATACACCCAGGGAAAATTTTGTCTCTTCATTCCCCAGCAATGACACCAAGATGTTATCACTCCGCCAGATTCCCAAGGCTGAAGAAGGAATCCCAACAGAGGCAACCACAGGCCAAGCTTTTGACTTGATAGCTAGCCCTATCAAGTCGGAGAGGGCTCTCTCCAAAGGGGTCACAACCAGATGGGATGGAGAAATTAGGGTTTTTAGGCTAGATATAGAGTGGAGGGGTTTTTTTGAATTGATTTGTTTGGGTAAATAATTGGATGAAGAAATTAGGTCAAGGAAAGCTAGGTTAGGGAAAATGAGTTAGGGTTGCAGGGATCAATGGGGCAAGGTAGGTATAATGCTTATCACTTGAAGATAATTGTTATGAAATGGTGTTGAGGTTGTAATAAGGCTAAGAAAAGCATATGAGATGTATTTTTCTCAGACAAAAGAATATGAACAAAATATGATCAGTTACCCAAAACAGAGCATGTGCAAACATGTATTCTGCAATTCTAACTTATAAAAGATCATAACATAGAAATGATAATGAAAATGAACACAATACTTTCAAACATATGATACTGAAGAAGAAAAAATGATAGACATTCAATACCACAAGTATCCCATAAAATTAGTTGTAACTCCTCTTTATTAGCTTGGCCAAACTGAGTACAAAGTTCCCTTGATCAACTAGAAAACATCAAACTGATTCCAAATCTTCACTAGTGAAAATAAAAGAGCTAAATAGAAATGAAAATGATCTTCACTCATCCTTAGGGGTCGAATCCATGAGGTGAGGAAGATATTACACTAAGATATGAACTGATAGTTGAAGTATAGGATGGTCCAAGTGACTCATTCCTAACTTAAGTGAGCTAATTCATTACACCTCATTTTCTTGATTTACCTAATGTATTTGCCCTAGAAAATAGTAAAAACATAATAATTACATTTATTTTCATCATTTACATAGGTAAAACCATCATTTCCCAAGATAAAAACCAAGGCTGGAGTGAAACTCAGAAAATTTTATAAAACTGCCAAACACGCCTCTCCTTGTTAAATGCGCCCTTTCTGTGTCAAATGTGCCCTCTTTGTTCATGGTTGAATTTGGGTGCCTTCCTGGTGTCCAAATTTGCACCAAGATGGCTTGTTAGAAAGCCCTTCAAGTATACTTTCCAAAAAGTCCTCTAGTTTGCGAAATGAAGTCCATTTTCCCTCAAAAACTAATTTTCCAAGACTGGTAAACGCATAGCGCCCAGGCCAAAAATGAGGGAGAAACATGGTTTTTTGATAGTTTTTTTTCCTTTTCCATTGACTATTTTGCCTCCAAATGCTTAGAAAATGTATAGGGTGTATTTCCTCATCATTCGGAATCCAATGGTGGTGGGAATTGACTCATTGGATGACCTAAAAAAGAGCGCAACGCCCTAGGTGCTACACATTTGACACTTCTACTGGGCTAAAAATGTCCTCAAAAACATAGAAATTCAAAAACTTGCAAAATTTTCCCAAAACTTATCAAAAATTGGTAGGAATATGGCTGATCGTGTGTTTGAGGCATGGAGTGTTACCTCGACAAGTATGCCTAGCCTCCTTTTCTCCTCTTGCTCGGTCAAGGCTTCAATTTTTGCATGGGCTCTTTTGAGCTAGGCCCTTGCAATTTTTTTCCTCATGGCATAATTTTTTTCCATCTTTCTTTGAATAACATTATCCTTTTGATCATTGGCCAAGACCTTCTCCAAGTGCTGGTTGGCTCTTTCAATGCATGATTCCCTGTTCTCACTGATTTTGTAATATTCCCAAATGGGGAAAGCAGCAATATAATACATAAAACTAGAAATATGTAGAAATATCAATAGATCAATACATGAGACAACCATAGATCCATTCCATTATGATTATAATAGAAAAATAGGTACATTGACTTGAGTAAAATATCACTCAAGTTGGGAAAACAAGCCTCCCATGAAATCATACACCTAGATCTGAAATGTTGCTAATACAATAAAAGTTGGAATGTCAAAAATGTGTTGTCTATGAGGGGATAGCTACAGCTGAAAATGGAAACACATGTATATGTTGCTACAATGCTCCAATAGTGCAAGGAATATATATCCAAGCCCCAAAATAGATTCCTGGGATAACCCAGAAAAGGTTTCCGGAAATACAACCTATACAAAATATAGCAGATATGGCCCTAGGGCTGAATAATATTTGCAACTGAACCACTGATAGGAGATGGTTGATTGATGCATGGATTCTGGGTTAAATTATAATCCTATCATATAAACATGATTATTTAACCCAGCATGAAAACTCTCAATAATTCTTCATTAAAACCACAAAAATATTTGGCTAAAAAAACTACATAAGAAGAAAAGAAAGCCACATAAAAAAATACTGACAAAAAACTCTTTGGAAAAATATTACATTGGGCGGCCTCTTGGATCTCGGCCCTTCAAACAATTTCTCACATTATCTACACTCCTCACTTCTCTCAGTTGTCTCTCATCCTCACAAAAACACTCATATTTATACATAAATAATGAATTTATTTCACTCCATAAATTCCTCCACATAAATCTCAACTACAAATCTAATTTGGATTTATTCTAGTTTTGGACTCAACAAAGTCCCATATATAGAATTCCTACTCCATATATTATCTACCTAATTCCACTCCACTCATATCCTTTAATTATTAAAGAATATTTACAAAAAATACTCACATTAATAATTTTCTCTTAATTTATTAAAAATAAGCAATTTAATTAATAAAATAATTAAAATATCTCACCCCCCTTATTACATAATTGAATAATGAAAATTTGGCTTGGATGCTCCTGCATCAGACTCCCCAAGTAGAGAAGTTTTCATAGACTCTTATCTATGAGGTCCGTCGCTTTTCTGTAACAATGTGACAGCCACAAGTCCTAATGACTTGTTCCCTCTAGGATTCCATACTCTGTTCTGTCGCTGGTCCTTCGAAGTATCAACTTGATGTGATAACTCATCGTCCACTCTGTCGATCAGATTTAATCGGCTTCTCCAACACTTTATTTTGCCAATTCCTCGGAGTAATACTTCTTTGTCGAACTCTTTTGTCTCCAACTGAGCTTAATACTCAAATTCCTGCAATAGAAAATAATCAAGAACTCCCTCTTGATTACAACTATAGTCTTGGATTACTTTTATAGCAATAACCCTATCGTCCGGTACTATACCTACATTCACCAAAAAACTGTTATTTTTAAAAAGGTAATACCTTTCGGTCTCTTTTGATGCTTCAATCATCAATCTTCCATCATCGAATTTCTGGAATTCAATAGATTTTGTTTCAAAATGCTGGTTGTTTCCATCTTCATCCTGCTGATTCACTGTTTCCTTTATGTCCCTACAGACACAACTTCCTTGCTGCTTCTGATCTTCCATCTCAACTCCAAATAATTTCTGCTCAATTTCTCTGATTTCGACATCATATCTGTTAATTTTTCTTTCTATACATACAGTTAAATTATTATCTGAAAAATTATAACATTCATTCAACTCAGCAAATGTTAAAAATATTTCATCTCTATCATGCATATTAACTGTAATTTCTTCTAGATCAAGTTCTGCAAGTTTTCCTCCTCCATCAGGTTCCTTTAGCCACCGTTCCAAGAACTTGATTTCCCTATGAAATATTTTTAGCACTTCATTACTACCTTCTCTCTAGAAATATTCCTGAGTTGTCCTGGTTTCAACATCATTACATTGTAAACTTTTTTCAGCAATTTCATTAAAAAAATACATTTGTTTACCTCCTTGGAATTTTTCTTCGGCATTTCCATTTTTCTCTCATTCCATAACAGCTTCAACTTGCTGTCTTACCCCAAACAAGAATTCATTTATGATTTCTTCCTGTTGTAACTAATCAACACTTTCCTTATCTAAAAGGAATTCTCTACCAGACTTTACCTCAAGTGTTTCATTCTCCTTGGTGGCAGTTCCATCAGACTACTCACCGTCAGTGGTGGCACATGATATTGAATTCTTTATTCAAAATGCAATTCAAGTTCTTCAAGATTTATTTTAAGGTGAAAATAAATAAACCATTCAATCTTCAATGTTTAAAATTACCTTCCTGAATTATCATACCTCATGTCTTGTTAAGGTTATTAATAAACCTCTCTCTCTGTTGTCTCAATTCTTTGATTTCCACTCTTTTGTGTTGTCTTTGTCACTATAAACACTCGCATGCCCATAAGTTTATCATCTTAATGCAAACATTTCCATGCACTTCTATACACCATGCAACATCAATTCACATCTCTTCACCTGTGTACAAAGAACAAGAAACCCATTCAATATACAACCCGTACATTGTGTTCATCCTGAATATCACCTCCTTAAATGCCATCACATGATGGTAAAACAAAGGTTTACAACATCAATAAATTATATTTCCAATCACCAATCAAAAGAATTCTTCTTTTCCAAACTACAGGCTTTGTCCAAAATGACTTAACCAAAATTTTGAAGAATCCACATTATGCATAATAAATCATCACACTATGCTTAATAAACCTCCTCATATAAACATGCATGTTTTCCTTCATATTACCTAGGATTAATAAATTTTCCCTTCATTTTCCATTCATTTATACTTCCGCATTTGCAACATTTCCATTCTTTCATAACATTTACAAAAGATTATCTTCTCAAGTATGGAAATGAAATTTAATCATCCAGATTTTAAATATCCTTGCTCAATGAATATTTATTCATTCAATGAGCACTTACCTTGGATATTCTCATGGTTGAAATGATCCAACCCTTCTCTCACGTATTCTTTTAAGAATACATTCAAGTCTCTACAGACTTACTTTGAATGTGCAAGGTCCATTCTCCAACAATATCTCCTCGGAAATTTAAGCCAAGTTCCCTTATCTCAATCTCTTTAATTTCAATTCTTTGCTTTGAAAACATGCAATATTAATGTAACCAAATATCCTTTCAAGATTACATTCTCCCAAAAAAAATGTACATGAATTATTTTCAAAAACTTTACCTCTATCAATCCTAGTGACTTTTCCTTATGCTAGAAAATGGTACCAAAGAAATATTGGATCCATACCTTGAATGTTCTGATGGAGCTGCACCTCTTTCACAAGTCCCACACATGAAAATTAGTATAGAAAAATTTACAACTTTTCTAAGACCTAGGTTTACTCCTCAAAATGATGGAATTGATTTATTCTTCAGCACTTTAATATGAAATTCCAATATAAACAATTTATTATGCAAGAAATCTCCATTAAATGTTTGTTAGATCCACAAGGGATCATTGCAAATATGCATTACCACAAGCATTGCAATTTAAAACTCACATCATTATTGGAAAATTGAAAGTTTCAATTTATATAAGGCAATCAATTATTATTATATCACCATTAGCATTGCATTAAAATACCACCTCTTCATTGTCTGTTGTGAATAATATCATTAGGGACATACTCATGCTGCAGGGAAACTGAAACTTAAAATTGCCTCTCCCGTTTCGACATGGATGGAATCCGAATGTGATAAGCTCATATTGCAGGCCATCAACAACAACTATGTTGACATGGATGAGTATCCCAATACCACATAATTGCAGAATCAATGTGTGAACATTACCAGCAATCTGTTTAACGCCCCTTTTGGCAATGGAGAGGAAGTGGTAGGCATTGGCACTAGTACGATACAACGCATTCACTGTAATTCCTTCCATGCTATGGTTGACCCTTTCCGTAACGCATACCCTTAACTCATGAAAATGGCACCGTTGACATTGGTTACCCATGTAAACACTTCAACAATTGTTGTGTTATCATTTGGAAATCGGTTTCAATACTGTGCATTTCACATACATTCAATCCTCACAGTGATGTGGCTTCACCAACGTCTACAACCCTCGACTATCTACGAGAGTGTCGAGCCACTGGTTGGTAGACTCTTTGCTGTGGAACTTTGGTCACGGTGCTCCAACCATCGTTAGCATCGTAATGCACAATCATAGGCTTCAAGCCACCGTGCAACACTTACCACACATTTGTAGTGGCTCGATGATTCATATCACGGGTGACTTTTCCACGAATTCAAACGAACAAGTTAGAAACACAATCAAGAAACATACCTCCATCAGAGAAGAGAAATGACCCTTCATCACCAGGTTGACCAGTGCCACTTCACCAAAGATGAGCATCAACCCTTAGGTAGTAGCCACACCAAATGCTCTGAGCATACAAATTTAAACTTTGCAAATTAAGGATTAAGCCAATCTTCCACTGTTCCACACTCTCTAGGATCTCTGCAATTTCTCAAATATTTTGAGGAGAGATCACAACCTTCTGGCTCTATCAAATTCCTTCTCATACCATTGAGGGAAATTTTAGTTAGACAGTACATTTAGACTATGTGTGTGTGAAGTTATTTGCAAGCTAAGGAAACTGGTTCTTCCAGACAGAATGGGGAAATAATTCCACTGCATGAACAACAAACTATTGTCGACTTTCAGCGTGGATATTTGACCTCTTCTAATCAACATAGAGTACCCAAACTATGGTCACCAACATCAAACCAAAATTGTTTCTCCACAAATAATTAGAAATAATGGACGATATCCCTAGAGCAGAGAAGGTGACCTAAAGCATCAACGACATTGTTCTGGTGAAGAGCGTAACAGAACGATGCTTTCCTCAATGACAACGGGTTTTCCCTCACCTCTCAACAGACCATCAAAATTGTAGATGAGATTCTAAGTGTTGCTCCAACTAAGGTGGATCCACTACTTGCTGGTTCCAATTCGATTGTTCAAATATCTGCTCCGCGGAGTCATGGGTCCAATTCAATCAATTCTCTCCCAAGCTCTCACAGGAAATCATTTTCAGCTCTGATACCAAATGATGCAGGGATTCTGGGTTAAATCAGAATCCTAGCATATAAACATGATTATTTCACCCAGCATGAAAAATATCAATAATTCTTCATTAAAACCATAAAAATATTCGGCTAAAAAAACTACATAAGAAGAAAAGAGAGCCACATAAAAAAATACTGACAAAAAACTCTTTGGCCAAATATTACATTGGGCGGCGTCCTGGCTCTCGGCCCCTCAAACCATTTCTCACATTCTCTGCACTCCTCACTTCTCTCGGCTATCTCTCATCCTCACAAAAACACTCCTATTTATACATAAATAATGAATTTATTTCACTCCATAAATTCCTCCACATAAATCTCAACTACAAATCTAATTTGGATTTATTATAGTTTTGGACTCAACAAAGTCCCCTATATGGAATTCCTACTTGCTATATTATCTACCTAATTCCACTCCACTCATATCGTTTAATTATTAAATAATATTTACAGAAAATACTCACATTTATAATTTTCTCTTAATTTATTAAAAATAAGAAATTTAATTAATAAAATAATTAAAATATCTCACCCCCCTTATTACATAATTGAATAATGAAAATTTGGCTTGGATGCTCCTACGTCATTGATATTATATACAATATGGTTGATCCTCCTCCAACATATCTCCTAAATGAAGGGTTTATCCCCTCAAAGAAAACACAACTCCTCCAAAAATGGCAATAAACCCACTCTTGCAACTGCTCTCTAAAATAATGCAGTCCTTGAGGGAAACTGCATTGTAGCTGATGAAAACTACTTGGCCTGGTGCCAAAATATGAAATGAGGCCCTGAGAACTTCCTCACAAGCTTCCAGATGGAAGGATGATACCTCCAATCCATGCAACACAACACAACCCTGAACAGAACTGTGGTGTATATGAGACTGGAGCTTGGCCAAATGCCAGATAGTGGTAATGTAGCTCAATATAACCTCTCCTAAGTATGCACTCTAAGTCCCCTAAGGATGAGGGTGGGATTTCCAGTTAGAAACACCCTTGTGCTAAACATCACAACAAACCCTACTAAACAGCAAAAGCATGCAAAGAAATGTCACATGACAAATCGAGATCGGAAAGATCAAAAACAATAATACAAATCCATGACTTCTAATGATGCCATCCTCTTCCTTTTATGATTGGTGAGCTTCCTCACCCTAGTTCCCACTCAATAATGGAGCTACTATCATGCATACACTCCTCCTAAATGACTGTGTTTTCCTCCATTAATCCTCCATGATCTCCATAACAACGTTGTTGATCTAGTCAACATTGACCTAGTCCACATGTTCTAGCCCCTGTTCACACCTTAGGGTTCTTTATTAAGCTGAAATGATGATCCACTTTTATTCTTCATAAAGATATTTATGGGTCTCCCTACCGACTTATTCACCTATCTAAGTGAGAAAATAAACTTTAATATTCCAATTAGTTGCAAGCTAATTTAGGAATATTACATCCCTCCCCTCCAAAATGTTTATTTTCCTCAAGCAACTGCAAGGATACTGTGAAATATCCAAGTGATATGTCTCCTCCAAAGAATACAAATTAGCCTTTGGTAGATGAACCAAATAGCTCTCATCATGAAGAAGCGGGAGATATATGGAAAGAGTTATATGTTTTCCATTGGCCTCCTCAAGGCATGAGAGATGTTAAATTTTGGGTGCCTCAACCCCATTGAGAAACTCCAATATCCATGCTCTCATTCAAACAAAGTGAGCCATCCTTGGTATCTCATAGAAAAAATCACCAATCCCCTGCTTCTGCAATGTATAGGGGTTGTATGGCTGAAAATGAGAGATCAAATTATTCAACTCACATTTTTTCTTTCTCCATTTATGATAAATTTGGAGCTGCTAATATTGGGTTGCAATAATATGGTCATTAAGAAGCCAAAATGTACTTGGAATCTCATGATCCCATTCTTTGGTTCTGTAATATTCCCAATTAGCCATGAGCTAGTTGGAATATTTTTTTTTTTTTTACTTTCTTGTCTAATGAATAAGAGGATAATGGAGATCCATAAATCTCCTTAATAATGAATAGATCAATGCCAATATGAAAAGAAGACATCTTGGTAGCTTAATTGAGCACCCTTAGGTGTGAAAAGGGGCTGGAACACCTTGACTGGGTCAACTTTGACCAAATCAAAAATGTTATCATGAAGTAGTGGCATTCAATGAGGGACATCATAGTTTTAGATGGAGACACATTGCGTGGAAGTAGTGTTATAAATGAATGGGGCTTAGGGTTAGCAAGCTCATTTATTATATAAGGAAGAGGATGGCAGCCATATTTTATTATGTATTGGTTATTATATTTCTCAATATATGTTTTGTTTAGACATATAGCTTTCTTTGGTTTTTTAGCAAATATTGCAAGTGTTGTTTAGCACTCGGTGTTCCTGGTCGGGAATCCCACCTCTTTCCTTGAGAGGACTCTTGGAAGAGTTTTGTGCTTCACTTCCACATTCAGGATTTAGGCCAAGATTCATCTTACATCTACAACACAGATCCTGTTGAGGGTTGTGTTGAGTTGCAGGTTGCAGCAGTGGAGACCACATTTGGGTCACTTTAGTGCTTATTCTCAGTGGATAAGAGTTCCTTTCCATTGGGAGGATAGTACGGAAGGCCCTTGATATTATTTTCATATCTTGGCATCAAGCCACTTATTTATTTGCCCCTACAACATAGTTTCTATCTTGATCTACATTATTTTAAGGGAGGAGTTGTAGGGTGGTTTCAATACACCATTGGGGAGGATGTTTTCTAGTGAAGGGATCAACCTTTCATCTAGAGGATCTATTGGAGGAGGCTGCATTATTGATCATATTAGATCAGCCACAACTTTCAATATCTATTTTTGCAGTGAATCTTCAGCTCTAGGGATTTGATTCCTTTCTTGTATGTTGGTGTATTGCTGAAAACCCTTTGGAGGTTCTTCATTGGAGGTCGTATAGTGCTTAGATCTGTACTTGTTGTATATTTTGAGGCATGGATCAGCCCATTATCTTTGGTGTATTAATTTGTTGTATTTGTGCTCTTTAAACAACATTGTAGCATTCTTCTAACTTTTTGATATAGTAGTAGCACCTATTATAGAGGGATTTCTTCATTGGAGGCTTATTCTATATTGTTTAACATTTTTTCGCCCATTATTGTGTACTTATATGATGTTGTTATAATCAATGGAAGGTCTCCATGTTGGCCTCTTATTTTGATCTAATGTTTACACTTCTATTTCCATGGTTTTGCACTATATTCCTGCTCTTCCCATTTGGGAATATTACAGTGGTATCAGAGCATAATCTTGGCACAGCCTGTGCATCTTGAAAAGCCAATATGTCATTGGAAGAAGGAGATCCTATCACTAATAGAGAGAAGAGATATCTCAAAAGAAGACACCAGAAGTTTGATTATGAAAATGATAAAGAATACAAGGGTAACACCCCTTTATCAGGAGAATATGAAGAGAAGGAGTATCCCAAGCTACTTCTTAAAGCTATGGAAGACATTGCTAGAGAAATAAAGGATATGAGGATGGATAGATACAAGTAATCCCCTAAAGGATTTTGACATGGTGAAGACTCTAGCATTTCTCATCACTAGAGTGATCAACCAGTGTAGCAGAAATAAGTTTCTGAACGCTTTACAATGCCTACATTCTTGGCAGTGGGAAATGAAGGGTTTCAAGAACAAGAAACTATTGAAGACTATTTCATGGAGTATGAGTCTTAACCTTAGAGATTCAAGGACCACTTTATTTTTCAATATTTTTTTCAGATTAAGGATGATAGGATACCCAAGCATCACAATAGAGGTGGAGGATTCATTCAGAATCATGATCTATAACACACTATGGGCAGATTTGTCTTACCCAACTTTGATGGGTCATATAAATGCACTGCAAAATCTTGGGTAGAAAAGCTTGAAATCTACTTCTAGCTGAACAAAGTACCAAAGATGGAGGCCATTAAGATAGTAGTGGTGTACCTTGAGGATGAAGCACATGATTGGTGGTTCAATGGCTTGTCTACATTGGGTCATGCCAACGTGACTACATATTCAGATTTCACAAGGAGGCTAGTGGAGAGGTTTGATAGAAGAGATCCTGAGGAACCATTCATGGGGATAGAAAAGTTAAAACAATCAAGTAATCCAGAAAATTATATCTCTGAGTTTTTAAAACTTTCTATTATGGTTCTTGATTTATCTGCAGCAAGAAGGGTATATATGTTTGTTGACGGGTTAGAATAACATCTTCATGGGTTGGTTAAGTCTACCAAGCCCGCTACCCTTCATGATGCCATTGAAAGGGTTAGAGATCTACAAGATACCTTGCCAAAAGTAAAGGTAACATTTCAGAAAAAGCCCTCTTTTCCATCAAAGGGAAAGGATGAGAAGGCTCCTCTTTCAAAGGAGAGCCAAAGTAAAAAAACTCTTAGTGATGATGTCCAAAGAGATCTGAGGAGAAGGAAGCTTTGCTTCACATGGCAATAATCATGGGCACACAGACATATATGTGCAGTAGGAAAGACACACTATATAGAGGTCTTATTAGATGATGAGGAGGAATAATAAGAAGAAGTTCTAGAAAGGGGTCACAACGTTGGAATAATAGGAGATGATCCGCCACCACCCGGAGGTGAGGATGAAGTAATTGCTCTAATTAGAGGGACTATTGCATCATTAAGAGTGGTACCCAAATATCATGAGACTTCCACACAAGAAACAGAGTTGGATTTGCATACTGGAAGCAGGGACATGGTAGTCCCATCTATTATGCATATGAGTTTGACTCATGAGACATCACTGTTTTATGGAAAACCACCTGAGAGGCCACTTGATCTAGATTTGGTGAGGCTTGTCTCACATCATGATGCACCATTCATAGATTTAGGAGGAATGGGGGCATTGGGAGGTCATGATACAGAGTTGATAATCTTGGGTGGACTCAAGGAGGAGGGAGATATTCTCCCAACATCATAATTACCGACTCTCATTTCAGATTCTGTGCTCTGGGAGGAGCAACATGGGAAGTATAGAAGCCTTCCAACATGTACCTTTTTCATGGGATATTTCCAAGAGAAATACAGCCGTATGAAAGATTTTCTTTGTGATATATCATCAATGTTGTCACTATGGAGGATAGATCCATATTGGAAATCCCAACTGTTGGTGGATTATTCCAAGGATATTTTTACATGCATGCTACTTGATGACCAGATACATGAAGAGGGCTATTCATTCCAAGATGAGTTCATTTATTATCATGGTAGGATCTTCTTATATAGAGCTTCCAAGCTCAAGGATAAGTTTCTACAAAGAGCTCATGAAGAATTTCTCTCCAGCCATACTTATTCCATGAGAGTCTACAACACCATCATGGAAGGTTATACTTGGGAAGGCTTTGAAGAGGAACTATATCAGCATTTGAAAAGTTGCATGGACCATGTGGAGATGGGAGAGATACATAACTCTATGGAGGAGTTATCACAACCACCTCTTTCCTCTTTTAGAATGAGAGTGGATCTATCAATGTACCACTCCATTTGTATGAGCAGAAATTTTGGTAAGGAACATGTTTATAAGCATGATATTTCACTTGATGATTATTTTCATTCCTTTACCATGTATATGCAAGCAATTTCTCCAAGGAGGAGCATTCTTCCATATAAAATTCATGGCCAAATTTGGGCCATAAACATTTCTGAACATGGACAAACCCTAGGAGGATATACGGAGATGTTGTATCATTCTGGATGCACTCCAAAGGTTCCAAACATTTCTCACCTTTCCAGAAATTGTGAGAAGACTTGGGAAGAAAGTAAGTGGTGGGGAAACCACTTACCCTACCATTATATGATTTAGTTAGAATATATACTGTGGTGGTTCCATATGTGGGACTATGATCCACCTCCATTTTTGCATATTTCTGTTTATATGTACTTGGTTTTGATCCCATACATTAATGATGTAATTAATATTTGTATGGGAATGATTGGAGGGAGGATGGGAGGAGTATGTGTGCCCTTTGGGAGAGAGATTATCCATGTTCATTATGCTACATGTTTTAGGGAGTACATTGTGCAAACCATGATTGTTTCATTGGATCTATTGGTTCCTTTTGGGATCAGTCATATGCATATCATGCGAACTTGGGAGGAGAATTTCATGGAGGGATGGATTGGGAGAGACTTAGCTTATGAGGAAATATTATCACATGGAGGTGTCACCAATGATGGACTAGAAGAGTTGCAGCACTCACCTTGTTAGTTGCTTGAGGACAAGCAACATTTGGGAGGGGAGGATTGTAATATTCCCAATTAGCCATGAGCTAGTTGGAATATTAATTTTTGTTTTTTACTTTCTTGTCTAATGAATAAGAGGATAATGGAGATCCATATATCTCCTTAATAATGAATAAATCATTACCAATATGAAAATAATACATCTTGGCAGCTTAATTGAGCACCCTTAGGTGTGAAAATGGGCTGGAACACCTTGACTGGGTGAACTTTGACCAAATCAACAACGCTGTCATGAAGTAGTGGCATTCAATGAGGGATAGCGTTGTTTTATATGGAGACACATTGCATGGAAGTAGTGTCATAAATGAATGGGGATTACAGTTAGAAAACTCATTTCTTATATAAGCAAGAGGATGGAAACCATATTTTATTATGTATTGGTTACTATATTTCTGAATATATGGTCTATTTAGACATATAGCTTTCTTTGGTTGTTTTGCTAAGATTGCAAGTGTTGTTTAGCACTGGGTGTTCCTAGTCAGGAATCCCACCTCTTTCCTTGAGAGGCTTCTTGGAAGATTTTTGTACTTCAATTCCACATTTAGGCTTTAGGCCAAGCTTCATCTTACATCTACAACATAGATCCTATTGAGGGTTGTGTTGAGTTGCAGGTTGCAGCAGTGGAGACCATATTTGGGTCACTTCAGTGCTTATTTTTAGTGGGGAAGGGTTCATTTCCATTGGGAGGATAGTAAGGAAGGCCCTTGAGCTTATTTTCATATCTTGGCATCAAGCCTGTTATTTATTTTCCCCTACAGTGAAGTTTCTGTCTTGATCTGCATTATTGTAAGGGAGGAGTTGCAGGGTGGTTTTAGTACACCATTGGGGAGGAGGTTTTCTAGTGAAGGGGTCAGCCTTTCATCTAGAGGATCTATTGGAAGAGGTTGTGCTATTTATCATATCAAATCAGCCACAACTTTCCAGATCTATTTTTGCAATGAATCTTTAGCCCTAGGGCTTTGATTCCTATCTTGTATCTTGGTGTATTGCTGAAAACCGTTTGGGGGTTCTTCATTGGAGGTTGTATAGTGCCTAGATCTATAATTTTTGTATATTTTGAGGCATAGATCAGCCCATGATCTTTTTTTTATTCATTTTTTGTAGTTTTGCTCTTTAAATGGTGTTGTAGTAGTCTTCTGACATTTTGATATAGTAGCAACACCTTTTATAGAGGGATTTCTTCATTGGAAGCTTATTCTATCTTGTTGAACATTTTGTGGCCCATTATTTTGTACTTATATTCTGTTGTTATAATGAATGTAAGGTCTCCATGTTGGCCTCTTATTTTTATATAATGTTTACACTGCTATTTCCATGGGTTTTCACTATATCCCTTCTCTTCCCATTTTGGAATATTACAGGTTCTAGGAAGCTCTCTTACCCAATCCATTCCACATATAATGAATAGAATTTTATCATCATAATGGATCCAAATAAAAATGGAATATGTGTCATATAACATGCTATATGGTGAAAAAAGTCCCTCAAGTGAGACCAACATTGTTCTGCCTCTAGCTGTCTCAATACATCATATGGTAAGTGGCCATCCAACCACTTACTTGCTTCCATGAGCTTCTCAAAAGCTTGAAAATAGTGAAGAACATTTTTTTAACTTAGTATGAGCCAAGAAAAACATGTCTTTCCCAAATTCCTCTACAAAGTGATCATCCCCATCACTGGATGTAGTCCCAAAAGGACCATGAAATCCACAAAGAGGCTTGCTCTCTTTTGGAGAAATGTGTTGCAAATGTATGGTAAGAGAATGTACATACATTGTTAGTTGATCAATAAGCATAAAAACACAATATTTACCATATATTATATACAAGTTGGTGAAGAGGTCCTTAGGTGAACCTTCCCATCTCTTCATCAAAAGGGGAAGTGGCTGAAACAACCTTGCAAGGTGGTTGCTTTCCTCCTCATACATCAAACAAGCTACATATCTCTTGATATGTTGGTGCACGTATTCTTTAAGATCCTCCCAATATAATCCCTCCATGATGGTGTGATAGGACTCAATGGAATCCTCATGCTCTGAAAAGAGTGGCTCATATGTTGCATGTAGAATCTCCTCTTTGAGCTTGGAGTATCTAGTCAAGTAGATCTGATCATGAAAATAAATGACTCCATCAACCACTCTATACCTCCCATCTCATTTGGGGAATTTTGAGGTCTAAAATGGGCCTCCTAAGGAAATTATAAAATAATAGTGGAAATAATAAAATAATATTAGATTACATCTTCAAATTTTAGAGGGAAAAAAATAATAATAATAAAATAATAAAATTATTTTTTCAACTCATATTTTCAACTTATCTCCTTAAGTTTTTACTCAAATTTCGAGCAGAAACAGTTTTTGCAAGAAAAAATTAATTTCTCTTCCAAGGAGTACCCATGTTGCATACTTTTGATGGACCCTGCTACACGAAAAATGAGAAATACATGAAAAACGTGATTGCAATCATGTTTTTTCATGTATTTCTCATTTTTCATGTAGGAGGGTCCATTGAAAGTATGCAACATGGGGACTCCTTGGATGCAAAATTAAATTTTGCATCCAACGAGTACTCCTGCTCGAAATTTGAGTAAACACATATGGAGATAAGTTCAAAATACGAGTTGAAGACGTAGTTTTATTATTTTATTATTTTTTATTCTTTTAAATTTTTTACTCCAAAAATGGTGAATCATCTCCCATGGTTGACATCATCATCTTGAATCCTATTGGTTCTTATAAATTTTATTTTGATTGTACACTTTTCTTAGGAGACCCATTTTAGACCTCAAAATTTCCCTAATGATCACTTTCCCATCAAGAACCTTACATGTGAAGAGGTCCTTGGAATATTCCACTAGTAGTTGGGACTCCCAATATGGATCTATGCTTCCCAACAATGACAGTGCTGTAGAAATATGAAATGAAGCACTTGTATCCTCATAGCTCTCTTCTTTGACATGCTTAATTCCAAAGCCACATGTTGGAGTACTACAACCCAAATTTTGCTACATCCCTTGCAATTGATCTTACTCAATACAAGATTGAAGTAATAACTGCTAATAAATTAATGGAAATCTCAGTTGTTGGTGGATTAATCCAGGGATCTTTTTACTTGCATGATAGTTGATGACCAACTACTAGAGGAGGGATATTCAGTCAAAGATGAGGTCATCTACTATCATGGTAGGATATTCTTATCTAGAGCATCCAGGCTCAAGGAGAAGTTACTACAAGCAGCACATGAGGATTTTCTCTTCAGGCACACTTATTCCATGAGATCATACCATACTATCATGGAGGGGTTTACTTGGGAAGTCTTTGAAGAGGAGATATATCAGCATTTTAGGAGATGCATGGATCATGTGGAGATGGAGGAGATACATAACTCTTTGATGGGGTTATCTATGAGCCACTCCATTAGTATGATTGAAGCATATGATAAGGATCATGTTTTTATGCATAATTATTTACTTGAATAATATTTTCATTCCTTAACCATACATGTGTATGCCATTGCTCCAAGTGGAAGAATTCTTCCTTATAAAATTCATGGTCAAATTTGGGCCATAAACAGTGCTGAGCATGGCCACTCCGTAGGAGGATATAGGGAGATGATATATCATTCAGGGTGCACTCTGAAAGCACCAAAAATTACTCACCTTCTCAAAACTATTAAGGAGACTATGGCAGCAAGTAAGTGATGGGGAAACCAATTACCATATCATTATCTGAGGTAGTCAAGAGATATAATGAGATGGTTCCACATGTGGGACTATGATCCACCTCCATTATTTCATATGGCAGTTTATGTATCCTTGGTTTTGATCCCATACATTGATGATGTCCTTATTCTATTTATGGGAATGAATGGAGAAAGGATGGGAGGAGTGAACATGCCCTTTGGGAGATAAATTATCCATGTTTCTTATGCTTCATGTTTCAGGGATAACATTGGGCAACCCATGATTGCTTCATTGGGTCTTATGCTTCCTTGTGGGATGAGTCATTTTCATCTCATGAGAACTTGGGAGGAGCATTTCATGGAGGGATTGATTAGGAGACACTTGGTATATGAGGAGAGCTTATCACATGGAGGTGTCACCAAGGAAGGAGGAGAAGAGTTGCAGCATTTACCTTTACAGTTGCTTGAGGACAAGCAACATTTGGGAGGGGAGGATTGTAATATTCCCAATTAGCCATGAGATAGTTGGAATATTAAATTTTTTTTTTGCTTCTTTGTTTGATGAATAAGAGGGTATGGATACCCATAAATCTCCTTAGTAGGAATAACGTCACTGCTAATGTGAATGGAGATCACTTTTAGTGGCTTGATAAAGCACGTTTATGTGTGAAAAGGGAATGGAGCATGTAGAGAGGGTCAACTTTGACCAAATCAACAACGCTGTGATGGAGGAGTGGCATTCATTATGGGACAACGCAGTTTTGGAGGGAGACTTCATGCATGGAAGTAGTGGCTATAATGAGTGGGGCCAAGGGTGAGGAATCTCACCACTTATATAAGGAATGGGATGACAACCATAGAGGATATGTTTTGATTATTATTTTTATATGTTTTTTTAAGAATTTTTTGTTCACTTCGGCTATTTAGCTAAGATTGTAGTGTTGTTTATCACAGGGTGTTCCAAGCGGGAATCCCACCTTCATCCTTAGGGGACTTCGAGTGCATACTAAGGAGAAGTGATTACACTTCATTTCCAAATTTTGGCATCACGACAAAGCTTCAGTCTTACGGTACAGTGTAGTTCCTATTGAGGTTGTGTTGTGTTGAAGGACAGAAGTTGTGGAGATTTGATTTGGGTGATTTCTGAGCTAGATTTCATTGGAGGAAGGTTTCCTTCCATTGGGAGGCTATTAAGGAAGGCCCTTGAGCATCATTGCTATATTTGGCACCAAGCCATAATTTTTTAATCCCCTAAAACAAAATATAAGTTTGGATCTGCATTATTGTAGGGAGGAGTTACAGGGGTAGTTGCAGTGGGTGATTTGGGGAGTGATTTCTTTAATGAAGGGGCCAGCCTTTCATCTAGAGGATCCATTGGAGGATAGCATACTTATTTTGATATCAGCTTCAACCATAACTCTTTAGTTACTTTTTTGCAACATACTTTCAGCCCTAGGGCTGCATCTCATATTGTATTATTCGGTGTATTTCCTGGAAAACCCTCTTGGGTTGTCTTCGAAGGTTGTTATAGAGCTTAGATCTTCATTGTTTGTATCTCTTAAGGAATATATCAGCACTTTATCTTTTGTATGTTAATTTTATATAGCATTTCTCCTATGACTATGTTGTAGCAGTCCTCTAGCATTTTGATATAGTAGCAACACCTCATTTTGAGGGGATTTATCTATTGGAGGCTTGTTGGATCTTGTTATATTCTCCGTGCCCCATTATTTTGTACATGTTTTATACTGTTATGATTAATAAAGAAGCTCCATATTGGTTTCATATCTTGATGTGATGTTTTACACTGCTATTTTAAGAATTTTGTTCTATATTCCTGCCTTTCCCATTTGGGAATATTACAGTGGTATTAGAGAATAATCTTAGCTTAGCCTATGAGTTTTAGCCAATATTTTATAAGAAGAAGAAAAGAGATATACAAAGATGGAAGGAATGAGATTTGTCTCATCACTTTTCAGATCTATGAAGAACCTCTCCAAGGAGGTCAGGCAAATAAGAAAGGAGAGATGCAATGAGACCTCTAGAAGGTTTCAAGATGAGGAAGGTCCATGCACTTCCTATCAACAGAAGAAGGAACCAGTATTTCATAGAGCTCCAAATAATGAACCAGTATTTCATAGAGCTCTGATACCACTATAATATTCCGAATTAACCATGAGCTAGTTGTAATATTAAAATTCGTTTTTTCTTCTTTTTTTGATGAATAAGAGGGTATGGAGACCCATAAATCTCTGTAGTAGGAATAAAATCATTGCTAATGTGAATGGAGATCACTTTTAGTGGCTTGATAAAACACCCTTATGTGTGAAAATGGGTTGTAGATGTAAAATGGGTCAACTTTGACCAAATCAATAGCATTGTCATGGAGAAGTGGCATTCATTATGGGACAGCGCAGTTTTGGAGGGAGACTCCATGCATGGAAGTAGTGGATTTAATGAGTGGGGCCAAGGGTGAGGAAGCTCACCACTTATATAAGGAATGGGATGGAAGCCATATAGGATATCTTTTGATTATTATTTTGATATGGTCTGTTAAGACTTGTTTTCTCTCTTCAACTGTTTAGCTAAGATTGCAGTGTTGTTTAGCACATGGTGTTCTCGAGTGGGAATCCCACCTTCATCCTCGGGGGACTTCGAGTGCCTACTCAATAGAAGTGATTGCAATTCATTTACACATTCTGGCATTAGGCCAAAGCTTCAGTCTTATGGTGAAATGCAGTTCTTATTGAGGTTGGGTTTTGTTGTAGGTCAGAAGTTGTGGAGAGATGATTTCGGTGATTTCTAAGCTAGATTAATAGATCTGATTCCATTGTAATATTCCCAAATGGGGAAAGCAGTAATATAGTACATAAAACTGAAAATATGTTGAAATATCAATAGATCAATACATGATACAACCATAGATCCATTCAATTATTAATATAACAAAAAAACAGGTACATACACTTGCGTAAAAGATCACTCATGTTGGGCAAACAAGCCTCCCATTAAAGCATACACCTAGATCTGAAATTATGCTAATACAATAAAAGATAGAATGTCAAAACTGTGTTGTAAATGAGGGGATAGATACAACTGAAAATGGAAATAAATGTATATGTTGCTACAATGCTCCAATAGTTCAAGGAATATATATCCAAGCCCCAAAACAGATTTCCAGGACAACCTAGAAAAGGTTTTCAGAAATACACACTATACAAAATATAACAGATATTGCCCTAGTGTTGAATAATCTCTGCAACTGAATCACTAATAGGAGATGGCTGATATGATATACAATATGGATGATCCTCCTCCAACAAATCTCCTAAATGAAGCTTTGATCCCCTCAAAGGAAACATAACTCCTCCAAAATGGGCAATAAACCCACTACTATGGCTACTCTCTAAAATAATGCAGTCCTTGAGGGAAACTACGTTGTAGTTGATGAAAAATACTTGGCCTGGTGCCAAAATATGAAATGAGGCCTAGAGAACTTCCTCACAAGCTTTCGGATGGAAGGATGATCCCTCCAATGGAAAACTATCTTAGAAATTGGAAATCTTTCTCCTCCACTGCTATACCCCTTTCTTATATAAGTGGTGAGCTTCCTCACCCTTGGCCCCACTCATTAAAACCACTAATTCCATGCATGGAGTCTCCCTCTAAAACTAATCTGTCCCATAATGAATGCCACTCCTCCATGACAATGTTGTTGATTTGGTAAAATTTGATCCAGTCTACATGCTCCAGCCCCTTTTGACACATAAGGGTGCTTTATCAAGACACTAAAATGATATCCTTTCAAATTAGCAGTGATTTTATTCCTACTAAGGAGATATATGGGTCTCCATACCCTCTTATTCAACAATTTTAGAAGAAAAATCAAAACTTAATATTCCAACTAGCTCATGGCTAATTGGGAATATTACAGTCCTCCCCTCCCAAATGTTGCTTGTCCTCAAGAAACTGTAAAGGTGAGTGCTGAAACTCTTCTCCTCTCTCCTTGGTGACATCTCCATGTGATAATCTCTCCTCATAAGCCAAGTTTCTCCCAATCCATCCCTCCATGAAATTATCCTCCCAAGTTCTCATGAGATGCAAATGAATCATCCCACAAGGAAGAAAAAGACCCAAGGAAGCAATCATGGTTTGCCCTATGTTCTCCCTAAAACATGAAGCATAAAAAACATGGAGAATATCTCTCCCAAAGGGCATGCTCAATCCTCCCATCCTTCATCCATTAATTCCCATAATAAGAATAAGAACATCATAAATGTATGGGATCAAAACCAAGTACACATAGGCTGCCATATGCAATAATGGAGGTGGATCACAGTCCCACATTTGAAACCAGCGTAGTATATCTCATGACTGCCTCAGATAATGATATGGTAAGTGGCTTCCCCACAACTTAATTGCTACCATAGTTTCCTCAATTTTTTTTAGAAGGTGAGTAATGTTTGGTGCTTTTGGAGTGCACCTTGAATGATATATCATCTCCCTATATCCTCCTAGGGAGTGGCCATGCTCAACATTGTTCATGGCCAAAATTTGACCATGAAGTTTATAAGGAATAATGCTCCCACTTGGAGCAATGGCCTGCACATGTATGGTTAAGGAATGCACATATTCTTCATGTAAATCATTATGCATAAAAACATGATCCTTACCATATGCTTCAATCATACTAATGGAGTGGTCCATAGATAGATCCCCTCTCATTCCCAAAGAGGAAAGAGGTGGCTATGATAACCCCATCAAAGAGTTATGTATCTCCTCCATCTCCACATAATCCATGCATCTCCTCAATGCTAATATATCTCCTCTTCAAAGCCTTCCCAAGTAAACCCTTCCATAATAGTATGGTATGACCTCAGAGAATAAGTGTGGCTGAAGAGAAAATCTTCATGTGCTACATGTAGCAGCTTCTCCTTGAGCTTGGATGTTCTAGATAATAATATCATACCATGATAGTAGATGGCCTCATATCTAACTTAATACCCCTCCTCTTATATTTGGTCATCAAGTATCATACAAGTAAAAATATCCTTAGAATAATCCACCAACAACTGCGATTTCCAATATGGATCTATCCTCCAAAGTGACAGCGCTGATGATCTACCATATAAAGCATCTATCATGTGGCTAATTCCTTCTTTGACATCCCCCATGTCAAATTCACATACCAAGATGTTGTTATCCCCTCTCTACTTCTCCTCTTGTAGCTGCTCATGCTCAAGTAAAAGTTGAAGCTTTTGGAGGTTAGTCCCCCATGGGAAGTTATCACCTATCCAAAACTTCCTGAGTTTGGAAAATGTATGCATGAGAGGCCACCATCCTCTACCATGTGTGGAGGATTTCTCCCCAAGTGAGAACATATTATAAGCCTCCAAAGTCAAGGAATAGTCTCCTTGCACCATGATAGTGCCATCCTCCATCCCTGTATAATCCTCTCTCAGTGCAATATGTGAGGTGAGAGTGGGTAATGATGATGTTGGGAGAATGTCCCCCTTCTCCTCGAGTCTACCCAAGACTCTCTACACTATACAATGACATCACAATGCTCCCACTCCTCCTAAATCTATGAGTGGTGCAACATGACATGAGAAATTTCTCACCAACTCCTGATCAAGTGGCCTTCCAAGTGGTTTGCCACAAAGCAGTAATGTCTCATGGGCCAAAGTCATATGCATAATAGATGGAATTGTTAGGTCCTTTCTTCCACTACACAAATCCAAAATTTTTTTCTGTGTGGAAGTTTTCTAATACTTGGGTACTACTCTCAATGATGCAAGAGTCCCTCCAATTGGAGCAAATTCTCCATTATCACCTCCTAGTGGTGGTGGGTCATCTCCTACTAAGTGATGTGACCTCCTTCTGGTTCTTCCTTTTCTTCCTCCTCATCATTTGAAAAGGCCTCTATATAGTGTGCCTTTCCTGCTACACATCTATGTCTCGGTGCCCATGATTCTTGGCATGTCAAGCAAAGCTTCCATCTCCTCAAGTCTCTTCATACATCATCACTAAGAGGTAATTTGATTTGGCTCTATTTTGAAAAAGGATCCTTCTCATATTTTCCCTTTGATGGAAAAGTGGGCTTTTGCTGAAATGTTGCCTTTGCTTTTGGCAAGTCATCTTGTAGATATCTAGCCCTTTCAATGGAATATTGAAGGGTAGCAGGCTTGGTAGATTTAACCAACCCATGAAGAGGTTTGGCTATCCCATCAATAAACATATAGACCCTTCTTGCTGCAGATAATTAATCAGGAACCACAACATAAAGTTTTAAAAATTCAGAAATATAAGTTTTTGGATTACCTGATTGTTTGAGCCTTGCTAGCCCCATGAAAGGTGCCTTTAGATCTCTTCTATCAAACCTCTCCACCAACCTCCTTGTGAACTCTGAATATGCAGTCACATTGGCATGACCCAATGTAGAAAGACCATGAAACCACCAGTCATGTGCCTCACCCTCAAGGTGCAGCACTACTATTTTGATGGCCTCCATCTCTAATACTTGGTTCAACTGGAAGTAGATGTGTAGCTTCTCTAACCATGATTTGGAAGTACATTTAGATGACCCATCAAATTTGGGTAAGAAAAATATGTCATAGTTCAGTGTAGATCATGATTCTATATAAATCATCCACCTCTATTATGATGTCGGGGTCTCCTATTGTCCTTGATATGACAAAATTATTAAAAACTGAAATTATCCTTGAATATCTAAGATTGAAACTCATACTCCATGAAATATTCTTCAATATTTTCTTGTTCTTGAAACCCTCCATTTCCCACTGCTAAAAATGTAGGCATTGTAGAACATTGGGAAGCTTGCTACTTCACTGATTGATCACTCTAGTTGTGAGAAATGATGGAGCCTTCACCATATATAAACCCTTTATGGGATTCTTTCTTTCTATCCATGCTCATCTCCTTTATTTCTCTTGCAATGTCTTGAATAGTTCGAAGAAGAAGCTTAGGGAACTCCTTCTCCTCATATTCTCCTGATAAAGGGGTTTTATCGTTGTCTTCTTTATCATCTATATAATCATACTTCTGGTTTCTTTTGAGATACCACTTCTCTCTATTTTTGAGAGGATCTCCTTCTTCTGATGACATATTTTCTTAAGATGCACATGCTGAGCCAATATTATGATCCGATACCACTGTAATATTCCCAAATGGGGAAAGCAACAATATAGTACATAAAGCTGGAAATATGCAGAAATGTCAATAGATCAATATATGAGACAACCATAGATCCATTCAATTATAATTATAACAACAAAATAGGTACATATACTTGAGGAAAAGATCACTTAAGTTGGGCAAACAACCTCCCATGAAAGAATACACCTAGATCTGAAATGTTGCTAATACAATAAAATATGGAATGTCAAAACTGCGCTATCTATGATGGGATAGCGACATATGAAAATTTAAATACATGTATATGCTACTAAAATGCTCCAATAGTGCAAGGAAATAGATCCAAGCCCCAAAACAGATTTCCTCGACAACCCAGAAAAGGTTTCCAAAAATACACACTATACAAAATATAGCAGATATGGCCCTAGGGCTGAATAATCTATGCAACTAAATCACTGATAGGAGATGGATGATATGATATTCAAGATGGTTGATCCTCCTCCAATAGATCTCCTAAATTAAAGGTCGATCCCCTCAAATAAAACACAACTCCTCCAAAAAGGGCAATAAACCCACTGTTGCAGCTGCTCTCTAAAATAACCCAGTCCTTGAGTGAAACTGTGTTGTAGCTGATGAAAACTACTTGGCCTAGCGCCAAAATGTGAAATGAGGCTTTGAGAACCTCCTCACAAGCATTTAGATGGAAGGATGATCCCTCCAATGGAAAACTAGCTCAGAAATTGGAGATCTCTCTCCTCCATTGCTACACCCCTTCCTTATATAAGTGGTAAGCTTCCTCACCCTTGGCCCCACCCATTAAATCCATTACTTCCATGCATGGAGTCTACCTCTAAAACTTCACTCTCCCATTATGAATTCCACTCGTCCAAGACAACGTTGTTGATTTGGTCAAAGTTGATCCAGTCTACATGCTCCAACCCCTTTTCACACATAACTTGGGTGCTTTATCAAGCCACTAAAATGGTCTCCTTTCACATTAGCAGTGATTTTATTCCTACTAAGGAGATTTATGGGTCTCCATGCC
The DNA here is from genome assembly GCA_034641835.2 of Pinus albicaulis. Taxonomy (NCBI): domain Eukaryota; kingdom Viridiplantae; phylum Streptophyta; class Pinopsida; order Pinales; family Pinaceae; genus Pinus; species Pinus albicaulis. Next base: position 459,315,083 of record CM076584.1, read on the forward strand.
CTCTTATTCAACAATTTGAGAAGAAAAAAGAAAAAATTAATATTCCAACTAGCTCATGGCTAAATGGGAATATTAGAAGCTATTACAGTGGTTTTGATACCATTGTAATATTCCCAAATGGGGGAAGCAACAACATAGCTAACAATAATGGCAGATAGCAGAAAATAAAAATACATCAATCATGAGCCAAAGATATATCCATGGTATTATGTATAACATCAAGAAAATAAGTACAATATATTGTGGATCAAATCCCTCAAGCTACGCAAGAGAAGCCTCCAATGCCTAAAAACACCAATACATGTAATACATTGCTACAAAATACAATGAATAAAGTACAACACAGTTATATTGACTAATACTGCAGCTGGTAAATATATATAAATGGATTTGAGAATAGAATGCTCATATAAAGCAAAAAATGGAGATCTATGCTCCCATACACATTTCCTAGATAACCCAGGAAGGGTTTACAGAAATACACAAAATTTCAGAATGTAGATCTAAAAATAACTCCTCCAAAGACTCTCTCAATTAAGGGTTGATCCCTTCAATGGAAATAAAACACTCCACATGGAGCACTGAACTTACCCCTGCAACATCTCACTAAAATAACGCATTCATGGATTGGAATTGCACTGTAGGGGATGATGCTGCCTTGGCCTGATGCCAAAATATGATAGGAAGCACAAATTCATTCTTTATTCATCTCCCAATGGAAAGAAAGCTTCCTCCACTAAAGACAAGCTCATAAATTATCCAAAGAAATCCTCCACTGCTGCACCCTACAACTCAGCACATATCTAAATAGAATCTGCACTGTAGAAGAAAATTGTAGCTTGGCCAGTGCATACAAGAATGTCAACAACCTCTTGTCATATTAAGAAATCTTCGTTATGTGTGGAAGTATGTTTTTTTCTCCAAAGCTATGGAGTAGCCCTTTGACACCATGCTCATGCCATCACAGATTTTTGAATCATCATCTTTCAGCGAAAATAGCTGAGTGGGAGATGACAATGTCCATATAAGAAAATTTCTCATCCCTCCTTTGAATTCATAAAATTTTCTCTGTGCTGTGCTAGCTCCTCCCAAGGCTCCTTCCTTATCCATATATATAAATGATGCACCATGTTTAGAGAACTCTTTTTTTATCTTCCAATCAGGGGGTCTCCCTGGTGGAATGCCTTCATGTAATGAAACATCAAGGCCTAGAGCACGTTGTATATGTGAGTGGATTGATTTTTCCCTTCCCTTACTATGAAAATCATCCTCCTGCTTCTGTGCATAAACCTCATGAAAAGGATGTGTGTGTATGTTCCAAATCGCTTGATGTTGGCCCTCCTTCTCATCTTCTCCTACCTTCTGTAAGATCTCACAGTCTAAGGTGTCTTCCTCAAATGTAATCAACCCATGCACACCCAACATCTCATTGGTGTAAAAATTCTTGACCACAAGGGAATGATATATCATGGTGTATGTCCCCAAGACTTTATTTAATGTTGGAAAACACTTCCTCCATTATTTTTTCTCATTTCCTATCACTATAGACACATGTTGCTCCTGATCTTCCTATGTAATATCCTTAGGGACTTCTTGCAAGGATACATGAGCTCCTCTAGTTGAAGCAATTGCTTCATCTCCATCTCCAAATGGTGGTATAACTCCTCCTACTTTTACAACACTAAAGGCTCTTTACATCTCTTCTTTTTCCTTCTCCTCATCATTGGATAATACCTCATCATTAAGAGATCCTTTGTCTTGATCCCCTCTTGAAGGAGGAATCCTCATGTCTTCTTCTTGAGGAGAAATTTCTTAATGAAGTGGGGATTTTGCCCTTGGAAAAGCATGTTTCATATATTTAACCCCCTCAAAAATGTTCTAAAATGGAGTTAGCTTCATGGATCCTTCCAACTCATGCAAAGGTCCTAATTTCTTGCATTTGGATAGCTCCCCCATAGAAGTTTTAGAATTTCTTTCATCAAATATTTTCACTAACCCCCTAGTGAACTTTGCATAAGTAGATATATTTGCATTATTCAATGAAGAATATTCATAAAGCCATTAGGCATAAGCCTTACCTTCAAGATCCAATTCTTCTACTCTAATGGATTTCTCTTCTGAAACTTGATGCAACTGAAAATATGTGTCTATCTTCTTTACCCAAGCCTTGGTTGTGATCTTGGGTGACCCATCAAAAGGAGGTATACAAAATATACCCAAAGTGTTCTTCATGCACCCTAATCTTCTATTGTGGTTACTATGTCTTCTATCTTCTTTGAGTTGACAAAACCCTTGGAAGTTTAGATGTTCCTTGAATATCTTGGACTGAGATTCATATTCTTGGAGATAGTCACCAAGAGTCTCCTCCTTTGGTGTTTCTCCTTCTTATTATTCTCTTGCTAAGAATGTAGGCATGGTACCACGTTGTAGGTCTGATGGTATAGCTGAATAATCACACCACAATGTGAAAAACTGGAGCTTTCTTTATATACAAGCCCTCTTGGAGAATCTCTACATCTCTCCCTTCTCATCTCTTTGATGTCTCTGTTAATGCACTGCATAGTTTGAAGAAGAATGTTTTGGAACTCCTTCCCTCCTAATAATGAATTTTTGCCTTCATCTCTTTTACATATATTCTCCTTCCAATGAGAAGCCTCCTTAGATGAAATAATGGCTAAAGTACACAACCCGAGCCAATATTATGCTCTAATACCACTGTAATATTCCCAAATGGGGAAAGTAGAAATATAGTACATAAAACTGGAAATATGAAGAAATATCAATAGATCAATACATGAGACAACCATAGATCCATTCCATTATGATTATAACAGAAAAATAGGTACATATACTTGAGGAAAAGGTCACTCAAATTGGGCAAAGAGGCCTCCCATGAAAGAATACGCCTAGATCTGAAATGCTGCTAATACAATAAAATCTCGAATGTAAAAAATGCATTTTATATGAGGGGATAGTGAAAAATAAAAATGGAAATACGTGTATATGATGCTACAATGCTCCAATAGTGCAAGGAATATAGATCCAAGCCCCAAAACATATTTCCAGGACAGCTTAGAAAAGGTTTATGGAAATACACACTATACAAAATATAGCAGATATGGCCCTAGGGCTGAATAATATTTGCAACTGAATCACTGATAGGATATGAATGATATGATATACAATATGGTTGATCCTCCTCCAACAAATCTCCTAAATGAAGGGCTGATCCCCTTAAAGGAAACACAACTCCTCCAAAAAGGGCAATAAACCCACTGCTACAGTTGTTCTCTAAAATGACACGGTCCTTTAGGGAAACTACGCTGTAGATGATGACAGCTACTTGGTCTGGTGAAAAAATATGAAATGAGGCCCTTAGAACTTCCTCCCAACCTTCCAGATGGAAGGATGATCCCTCCAATGGAAAACTAGCTCATAAATTGGAGATCTCTCTCCTCCACTGCTACACCCCTGCAACACAACACAACCCTAAACATAATTATGTTTTATATGAGACTGAAGCTTGGCCAATGCTATATAGTGGTTATGAAGCTCAAGATAACCTCTCCTAAGTATGAACTCTAACTCCCCCGAGGATGAGGGTGGGATTTTCAATTGGAAACACCCTTGTGCTAAACAACGCAACAAACCTTGCTAAACAACAAAAGCATGCACATAAATGTCACATGACAAATCTAGATCTAAAAAGATAAAAAACAATAATACAAATACATGACTTATAATGTTGCCATCCTCTTCCTTTTATGCTTGGTGAGATTCCTCACCCTGGGTCCCACTCAATAATGGAGCTACTCTCATGCATACACTCCTCCTAAATGACTATGTTATCCTCCATTAATGCTCCATGATCTCCATAACATCGTTGTTGATATGGTCAACATTGACCTAGTCCACATGCTCTAGCCCCTGTTCACACCTTAGGGTGCTTTATTAAGTTGAAATGATGATCCACTTTCACATGAGAAGTGGTTTTATTTTTCATAAAGAGATTTATGGGTATCCCTACCCACTTATTCACCTATGTAAGTGACAAAATAAAACTTTAAGTTTCCAATTAGCTACAAGCTAATTTAGGAATATTACAGATTTCTATGGCAAGTTGTTCATTTAGGGTTAGCTGTTCCACTAGCTCAGCTTCCCTTTGTCTCTCTAGGGATAGAGCTTTTTTCAACCCTCTAGTCTTAGGTCTCTATCTTGGATGATGGTCCTCCTCCTCACCAAGTTCACCACACTTCTCTAGTGTCTCTTCAAGTAAGACTTTAGCCTTCTGCCTCTCTTTATGCTTTGATGCATTTCATGTCATCAATGGAGTGTTTGGTTTTTAGCTATTGGTTTTCTTGCTTGAGAAAGGTAATGAAAAACTTGGACCTTTCAATATTAGCTTGGAGGTCTCTAATATTGGCTTCCTTCTCTTGGATGATCAAGGAAGGATCATCATCATCAATTTTGTTTGTAACAACACCAATTTTTACATGAAATTAATTATATCACATAAAAAATGAATAATCAACCCAAAAACTGTTTAAATAATCATCATGGAATTTTTAGAAACATGAGCAAGCTAACTTACCTATAATGACGATTTTCCTTACGTGAGACTCCAAGGGTGAATGCTAGCTAAATCCTGTTGACCACAACAAAGTTTTGGGGACAACTCTCCACCCAACCGTAGGCTCAGCTGGATGTAATCCTTCCACAACTGGCCACCCCCGAGCCCTCAATCAACGTACTACTACCAGGGTATCCTTTGCCTCCAATACCTTTCTCTCGAGAGAATAGATGAAAGAATGAATGATCTTTGAATCTTCCTCAATGTCTATTAAATAGACCAAACAATGAAATGGGAACCACATGCACACATTCACTGTGTCAACATGCAACTTAATTTTTACTTAATTTATTGTTCTCTTACTTTTTGTTAGCTTTACTTAATTTAGTGTTCTCTTAGTTTAACATTCTTTCTATTAGTTTCTTAGTTTAACTATTTGTTAATTTATTTTCTTTTGTTAATTAATTCTTTCTTTAACTTTCTTTCTATTAGTTTCTTAGTTTAACTCTTTGTTAATTTATTTACTTTTGTTAATTAATTCTTTCTTTAACTTTACTTATTGTTTGTTGTTTTAGGACTCCAGTTTATTATTTACTATTTTAGTTAGAACTCCCGTTATTGTTTAATATTTTATTTATTATTTATTTATTATTCTCTTGACTATTTATTTATTTACTTATTTATTAAATTATATTATATTATTTATATATTATTTATTATTTTATAATTATTATGGGACATTACATACTCCCCCTCTTCAAGGAACTTCGTCCCAAAGTTAAGTATTTAATGAAATTATATTATATTATTTATTATTTATTAATTCATGTGTGACCAACACCCTCTGTTGAACTAGTATAACCAGCAGGCATCGAAAGCTCTTCACAGCACCTGGGAAATATCAAGGAATCTATGTCCTTTTTCCCACTTTCGGAACCAGGCATAAGCCTCCCCGGTCTGTCCCTAGCCAAGGCTGGCCCCAAGGCTCGCGCCCGACTCAGACCTCATCTACCCCAAGGCAGGCATCTGGTCCCAGTACTCAATGAATTCGGGCATCTCGCAAGGTTGGCCCACTCCCTCCATAGCTCCTTAAGGTGCACAGCCCAAGGCATCGAAGTCTTACACCCACTTCTAGACTTCGGTGTTCCCATCCAATACCAGGCACTTGGCCTACAATATCAAGCCCTTGGCCTCCTCAAGATGGTCCCACAGCCCTTCAAGAGCTATCCATCAAGAGATATACAAGAAAAGGAACCACTGGCAGTAGTATGTTGATTGAGTTTGTCCCCAACCCATATAGTGTTATTTATTCTCCCTCGTAGGTATGGGCTCCCACGAGATCATCAAATAAACTGGCCCTCTCGGCCCATTTGTGGATTTCTTGCCAATCACCACATCTCAACATGCATCCAATGCATTAGTCATAATCATAACATCATAGTTAATAATCCACATCCTAACCCTTGCATTTCATCATGATAATATAACATCATTGTTAATCGCCACATTTTGAATAGTAAGGAATTGCATGCTCATGCACGTCATAAAATCTACATGCAACTACAACATTCTTCACCTTACGAAATACCATCATAAGTTATAACATCATCATATTGGAAAAATATATATATCATGAAATTACATAATAAACTAACCATATGTCAATATAATCTCAAATGATAACATTATAATCCCTATGCATATCATATTCGTCATGAGCATATAACATAATTATCATAACAAACCACATGTTCATCATTATCATCATACCACCATATCATGAAACATCATCAATATGAGAATAATCTCAATACTTATCAAATATAGAACAATAATACACTATAAGCATTCTTATCATGATTCATTGGAAACCAATTTCATTTGTTTGTATAAACATTGAATACCTACTATGAACTAAGATTATTCGACATCCATCTAGGATCAATGTTATCTCATTAGAACTATTAGTGTCACATTTTCATTAAGATACCAATTACTTTTCTATAATCATTTCTTGTTATTTCTATTAGGAATATGATCATTTACACCATAGGTATACTCATATAAGTACATCATTAAATTTTAAATGAGCCTCGTCATCTTGGGCCTTAATCCCTCATCATATATCATATTGGGCCTTAAGCTATTTCCAGTTTTACAACCATTTAAATAATCAACATCAAGCTAAAATCCCATGATCACTATACATATTTTTCTTATCCAATGACACCCGTACACGAGGTCATCCTCATTTAATTCTTATGTTATGCTTAATCCAGCCGCATGAGGGCTAGTTTTCCCCTAGTGATTTATCCATCACTCGTATAATTTTCATTGTTCATCCTAAAATATTTTCTTATCTCATCAAATTCCCTCTTGATCTCTTTTGTTGTAGATTCCCTCATCTTCAAGTTGGACTAGGGATTCTTCCACCTTGATTTTTACTCGTTAAATCTTTGGTTTAGAATTTGAAATGCTTGGAAACGTTACTATCATCATTGTCCATGAAAATTTTAATTGATGAGTTACTCTATGTGAAGTCTTACTCAGGAACAAGCAGTGCAAATCAATCAAGTACCTCTATTAGTTCAATCTTGCTTATTTTGTCAATATGTACAGAATACTTCTCATGGTCTCTTTATAAAATTTCTAGCGACCTTCCTTCTTATACTTCCCTAATATCATATCTATCTAGTAATATTTTTGTTTGACTCATCATTCTAGGTTGGTTATTATAATGATTCTACCATTCCTTTTCATCATTACAAATATTGTAGTTCCTCCGTTTATCCCTAAAGATCATAAACGCAATAATTAATTTTCTATAATATGTCATTTGCAACATTTTAACCCCCCACAAAATCATATTTTCAATTAAGAATATCTTCATAAAAAAAAAAAATTTAATAGTCTAAAATGCATGTGAACATATTCATTATTGAATCATAATTTCATGAGAAAGTTATCAATTTAGCTACTTATTTTTATTAAATAATTGTTGAGTACTCAATATATTGGAAGGTCACACATAGTATTTTTATATCAATAACTAAGCCATGAAACGAATTTCCAATATATTTATTTTTAAAATAAGAATATAATCTTAAACCATCCCATATAAATCAGGAACTAAATAATGCAAGAAAGTCAATACACTTCAACCTTTCATTTTGTATAATAACTATTATTTAACTTTGACTTATAACTTCTTACAACTTATAATTCCTTACTCCTCATTATATTTTAGGAAAAATAATTAAACTCATTAAATTGGCCCTTACAACTTAAATATAAAACTAACTTAAATTTATTTAAAACTATTAAAGCATCATACAACTTTCTTAAACATTTATATTTCATAAAAAATTCCTTTATTTATTTTAATGACAAATATTATATATAGTATTAACCCTCTTAGTGGTGAAATGAACCAAAATTTCATTAAACAACATTAAAAGTTAAAATATCATTGAAATATTAAATATGTTGTATGTGACATAAAGATGTTATTAATGTTAACCTAACAGGCATGTTATTAACGTTAACATAACGTATGTGATATCATATTAAGTATGAGATTTTGTTATAAAATAACGTATACTAGCAATTGCACCATCATCAGATGTTGCAAAAGAAACGCCGTAAGATTCTTATGTGGAATACAATTGTTAATAGGACTAAAGATGTAATGACTCTAAGCAAACTGGAAATAAGAAGTTTTTGATCTGTTGATGTCGATTGGCAAGATTTGAAGATGATCGTGGCAAGATTTGAAGATGAGGCGGCTGACGCCGCCATTGTAAATACTTCGAGTTGGAAAAGTTGGTACTCACAATCCTGCAAATCGAAGACATACAAGCTCACAAAAATGGGTGTGAGCTTTGCTTGGTTTCGTGAAAATAGTAACTTATATAATAAACATGTAAAATAAACCAAATCTAACTTAAAACCACAACAAACTTTTATTGTAGAATTATGAATAAATTATTTCACTATATGATGGCAGATTTTAGGAGAATTAAATTATTTGGAATAAATTTTCATCCAACATTTTTACATCATTTTCAAAGTCTTGATAATAATATCTCACTAATTAACATTCTTCCATTCAACATTAAATTTTTAGTCTACATTAACCAATCATTTGTTTAACTTATCCCGTCACTTTGCAACTATTGAGTTAAAGCCGTGGGATTAAATTTCGAAACGAAACTGCCAACGCCAACAAGATTCTTAGAGAGAACATGGAAAATCTTGGCTGTTTTGGATTCTTATTACCGCCGTTTTATTTCGCAAAAAATAAAACATTAATTCTTGCTAATGTTTTTAATGGGTGACGACCGATCGAATGAATGAATGGAAATAAATAGTTTCTTTGTATTGCACCGTTACTTAAAACCTTGAGAATGGGATTGCCCAGGATATATTTATCTGCATGTATCAAGTTCAGAGGGATCTATATATATAGAGTATTGATTCGTGTCTTATTTTTGGTTATATTTGGAAAAATAAGAAAATTGAAAATTGAAAATTTGAAACTTGGTTAAGCATATCGACATATTATCATTTTCTGTTCGACTCAATCACGTGAAAAAGCTAGGTATTAAATTGACATAAAAAAATTGTAATAATTATGAGCACGTCAACTTTCTGTTATACATCAGACAAGCTCTGCTGAGCAACCTGGCGGACCCTTCTGTTATATTCTTTGCGATCAGTGGAGTATAAACGAGAAGCCTCATGATTCGCAGGAGATTGTGGATTCGGGTGAGAAAGTAACGACTGCACCCACATGATACAAACACAAGTATTGAGAGTCACTTATACTTCATGAAGAACAGTAACACCTCACAACTAAAAGGGTACCTGAATTGAAGTGAGAACTGCAGCGACATCGTAGATGGGTCTCCAGTTCTCTTTCAAAATTTCCAAGAAAATGTCACCCTCCTTATAAACTGCACATGAAAAACCAAAGACCTCTTTAAAACTATGATCTGATATGCCTGGTAAGGGTTTGAGAACCAGAGGGGCAGAATTCATCATTCTTGCACCATCAAATACTATTTAATAATAAATTTATATTTATTGAAAAGTAGGAAATTTGACAACACTTACTATTAGGGTGAAACATGCTCGACACAAACCTCACCTTTGGAGGTGTGTTAGGGTAATTCTCACTGAACTCGAGCGTTAGCTTGAATGTGCCTACAAAATTGCGATACAAATTTTCAGTCAATCGAAATTTCTGATGTACACAGAAAGTCTTATTGTGGGTAAATACTCACCGCCATCCCATGGAATGTCTGTAGGCCTGAAAACAATTATGGACACAGGTCAGTCACCTACTTGGAGAAAATGTGAAAAAAACTACCATGTTCAGGTTGATTGAAATTTCAGGTGATTGAATGATGAAGGCGACTTATTGATATTACCTTGACTTCCAGCTTGAACACATCGCTACTGTTCCAGACGCTTAAAGCAGCTCAAGAAGCAGGGAGTACAGACCTTCCTCCGTCTGTAGGCCATTCTCAGACCAATTCCCATTCGTCTGCACAATTCGAGAACCAAAGAAAATCGATTAAAGATCCTCCGCAAAACGCAAAGATGAGAAAAATTCATTAAAGATCGTCTGCAAAATCCAAAGATATGAAAAATTCATTAAAAATTGTCTACAAAACTCAAAGGAAAGATGGAACTGGAACTGGCAAAGCATCTATTGCAAAGCTTCAATCCATACCTGTGGCTCGGTGATACGCGGAGGCCAAGAATGTAAGCCATCCTGGTTGTAAGCTGAAACTGGACTTGCCTTCCAAAGATTTGTTATTCTGGCATGCAACCGTCTCGAAAACCGTTAGAACTGCTACAATTCAAATCGATGGCAGATGACGATTCAATCGTCTAACAAAAGATCAAAGGGCTTAGCTTATGACATGAGGACACCCAGCAAGGTTGTTTTCAAATAAAAACGCCTACGGCGTAATGATATCCTAACGATGAGATCGTATTTATACTAACAAAAATCACGTGAGTTAGCCAAACTGAATTAATTGTGTTCACTCTAGCTAACTTTAGTCAAATTGCAGCTGGCTCCAGGTACATGGCATATCTGGGAACATCTAAAAAAGATCTGAGTGATTACGATCCAAGACTTTTCATGTGCTTTTTCTCATATACTATAGAGTTACCTATTGCAGTTGTGACTATAAATCTTTTGCTCTGATGTAAATTTCTATTGCAGTTGTGACTATAAGTCTTTTGCTCTGATGTAAATTTCTGGAACAATAGGTTGGCTGCGCAGACATAATCTTGTAATTTGGGGCTTCTTTTGGAAAATTTGTAATGGTATGTAGAGGAAAAAAAAGATTTGCTTCCGTTTTTTTTTCTTGCACTGATTCAAACCATATGATCCTTCTTTTGAACAAATTAAAAACCTGTTATAACAGGGTGATGTGAGCAATTAAGAAGAACAGTTTTAAGATGTTTTAATTTTTATTTTTATGATATCATTGAATGCCATTAGGCACCTGCAGAATGTGATTTCACTTTACTAACTACGATTTTTTTTTTTGGAAAGAAAATAAAAAGGAGAGGACATGCCAATAGATGGACCTGAGGGACCTAATATCAATAAAATGAATTCAACAATTGAAATTTAAAATCTCACATATCCATACCAAGAAATATGTGCCCTACTAGGTTTACAAGTTCAATATTTGCCTCTTTCTCATGTCCACCTCTGCCATTTTTTCCTTGTCATTATGTACCTTCTTTGTTGGTGAAGAAGGTAGGGCCCCTGCCACAATTAGTGGGGAAAAAACCTACCTATGACCTCTCTGATATGTATGTGCCAATGTGCCCAAATCAGCCCTCTTAGGCTTGCTAATTTCACCTCTGCTAGGTGACCCAGTCTGATGTGAAATGGAGATGATGGTGGTGAGGTGGATGAAGGAGACTGATCTGGTGATGATGTATGAATAGTAGGAAGATATGGAGGAATGAATGTGGAAGGATGAGATAATGAAGGTGCATCTTGGTCTTCCTAAATAGGTGGGACAGTGAAAATTTCATTGGATATAAAGCTCTCCCATGCAATGTTTCACTGATCAAGGTGATGGAGTACCATTATCTTGATGAGGGAATGATGAAAGACACTTTGCATTCGATGATCATAATATCTCTTTTGGGAAATAAATTCCATCTTCTCAATGCTCCGGTAGATATAATATTGTGTATTGAGCATTCTGACCCTTGTAAAGTGCATGATCATTCACAAGTAAAGTAACTCATAATGATTTCGTCATGGGTACATATATGTCTAGGAGATAAGAGAAAGGAAAAATACTCTTTCTCCCATTCTTATGCCTTGGTTTAATATATGGCTCATAATATAACTAATTTAAATCCCATTGCTTGAACCATTTTTCCCCAATTTTTCGGATCCCAGTGGCAGTTGATATGATGTAATGGGACACAGTGAAAGTAAGACTAGCGAGGGTTACCCGGTAATAATATGGACAAAATAGGATGGTATTGGACCCTTTGTACTTTCTCACAGAACTCAGAACATCCTACATGCTTAAAGCATGTCACAATGATGAGATATGCCATGAGTTCTCTAGTATTTGTTGGCTCATGTTTAATAATTCTCCCTCCTTTTTTAGATGGCCTTCTCTCCTGTCTTTCTTCCTCCTCACTATGACTTATGTTCTCTTCTTCTGCCATAATGTATTTGATGTCAAAACCCTAGGGAGATGATGGAATGGAAGGTGAGTGTATGAAGTGAGGGTTGGTGTGAGGAAATTTGAGGAGATGAAAATAGGGATTTGTGATATGAGGGAGGTGTCAGGGGGTAGTGATGGTAAGGGGTTTTTAGAATAGGGGATTTAATTGTAGATAGGGTATTGGGAGCCCAGGAAAATGAAAACCGTAGGACTTAACGTTATAAAGGATATGAAAGCTTAGGGAAAGGGGATGTCAATGTAGGGATTTGGGAAAATTTTGTATGATATGGGGAAAGGTATGTGAAGGCTAAGGGATTGAATTTTAAGTGTAAATTAATTTTTGAGGGAAACTAGGGTTTCAAATTAGAAGGAGACACCAAATTTCCTTAAACAAACTTCACACATTAAAATGGCATTTGATAAAGTGGAGTGAAGAAAATTTGTTACTTACTAGCTTTTTGGAGGCATGAAGAATCACTGCTGAAGGTTTAAAAGTGAATTTGTGAACATTGGAGGCCTTGCAAGAAATTTTTGAAGAAACTGGGTAAATGCACAACACCAATGGCAAACACGCCCTCCTCCTGACAAACGCACAGTGATTTCAGAAAAACATGCAATGCCAATGGAAAATGCTCAACGCCAATGGAAAACACGCCATTTGACAATGTTTTGCACAATTTCACCCTAAAACTCAAAAATTTCTCCTTTGCTGAGTTTTCTTGAGGCTGTAGGAATAAAATGAACTTTGAATTGATATATTTGAGGGCTTTTATAGCTGAGTGGGTGTGATTTATGCTTCGAAAATCCACTTTCCATATGTTTCACTTTACCTTTCAAATTTTCAGACTAATGCTCTTTTACTTTTTGACTTTTTGCTTTGCAGGTTGATTAGTTGATGGAGTTTATCATTTATTTCTTTCAGTTTGGCATGAGTGCTTTGAGTTGGCAGTTCAGGAATGAAAATATTACATATAGAAAACATAAAATTACATAGAAAATTAAAAATAAATTACATTTTTGTTTTCATATCAAAATGAAATTTTGATATGAAAATCATATAAAATCAAAATTGTAAATTTAAAAAATATGATATTTACATACTAATGATCTTTTGTAAATGGAAATAGAATGTTATTGAGTCACTCTCACATTTTTTTGTTGACTTTATTGGGATGGAATGAGGCATTTTTGGACTGTGGAAAACAAAACTTAATGACCTAATGAGACTTTGAATGACCTGAATTCCATGATTGACTTTGACTGATATAGGACATGGTGAAATGAGTTTTTCAAAAATGTTATTATGCTCAACAAAACATGAAGGTGAGCCAGCAAATGTGAGTTTCTGAGGGAGAGTGAAGTTTTATTGAGTAGGGCTACCATCAATGAAATAATTTTTAGCATGACCTAATGGAATGATATAAAATTTTTAGAGTGAGACACCTAATATGAAAATGAAAATAGTGATTTAGATCCCTGATGGAAGAATGCATATTCTGACACTAACAGGAAGTTCCACTTTCAATTTTCCCTCGTTATTGATAACGAGTAACTCTTTATTTTTTATAGCAAGTGTGAATGGGATAGCATATGATTAGCATATAAGTTCATTCTTCAAATGAATCCATCCTAGTAACTTCAACGAGCCATAGGAAGGAGTAACTCGGTCTTGTCATGGTGACAAGTATTTCACCATTTAACTTTTACAAGTCTGATGAAATATTAACTCAATGTCTCTTTCATGTTTAGAGAGTTTGAAAAAGAGATAGAAAAGAAAACCCCAACATTTCCCTTTTTCGTAAATCATCCCTCGAATCCAAAAAGGTAGAAAGCAATATCTGAGAGAACCTCTTGACCATGCTTGATCAAGGTATTCCTTTTTCGTAAATAGTCAATCTTAGCCCGAAAAAGGGGTAACATATACTGAGACAACGTTAATTCATTTAATTTAACAAGTTCAAAATGACAAGTACTCAGCGATATTTTCATTTTTCGAGAGTCAAAAAAGAGCTTAAATATGACTCCACCTTGAGGAATGAGTGGTATAAAGGGTAGCAACTTGTTTCGGTGATGATGGAACTACTCGAAAATTGGAAAGGTGAAGAGGTTGGCTAATAAAACCAATCATCGTAGTGGTTCCCTAGGAAACAATAAAAACAACCAAGTGAGAGCATATGATCATCCAAGTAGATGGTGATGATGGAATGAGAAAACCAAGGCTTATCTGGAAGAAGAGATAGATAAAAAGGCAATCATGAGAGGTGTATATGAATGGTTTCATTTTTACACAAGCTTGAAACTAAGAAAAAATGTCCTTGGATTTGGTTTTCATGCCCCTAGCATAATGAATCAATTCAAGGTACATGCCCCCTAAGCTTCATCTCATTCACTTAAGTAGGCCACTCATTACTAACAAGTGGATGGAATGAAGGTTCATTTACGAGATCAAGTGAAATATTCTACTGGGATTTTACGAGATCTAATCAAATACTCATATTGAAAGGGGATTTTTTTTCATTTTTTAACGAGCTTGAAATAGTAAAAGAACTATGCTCATGACACCTTGTTTCATTTTTTTGATGAGCTTGACACAAGAAAAGGAAATATGATCTGGAAATACCTAATTCATTTTTTAAGGAGCTTGACATAAGATAGGGAACTATGCTCCAGAGACCCTGTTTCATTTTTTAAGGAGCTTGACACAAGAAAATGAACTATGCTCTAAAGAGCTTGTTTCATTTTTCAAGGAGCTTGACACAAGAAAAGGAAATCTTCTCTGGAGACCTTGCTTATTTTTTTAAGGAGCTTGACACAAGAAAGTGAAATCTTCTATGAACACCTGATCATGACCCGTAAGAGGTCATGGCTTCCAAGATGTTCTCATCATATGGTAGAAAAACACTCTAGAAATCAGGGTCCAATGCCCCCAATACATGATGCACTGTATCACTAAATGTATCATCAGTAGACACGGGAATGGAACAAGCTGCCACATAATTAACCTATGGTAGAGAAGATACCACTTGCATGTAAGAACCATTAAGAGATGATTGTTGATTAAGAGTCAATTTAGGACCAACGAATGAAAGCTGATAAATGGTTGCAATTATTCCTTCATGTGGGAAACACATTAGGCGAAAGAGAGAAAAGACGAGAGCTTCCATGACATAAGTGTAGTCATGCCGAAGGAGTACATTAAAATCTAAAGGGCCTTGGACAACCATCACGTCTATATAGATAGTCTTTCCTCCAAAAGTAATAGGAAACTTAGGAAGGATCCGTAATGGTTGAGTGGTTCCTATGTTAAATGCCAATAGATTTTGGGTAACATGCACAAGCTATGGATAAACGAAAGCTTTCCAAGTAGTTGAGGATAGAATACTAATAAATCCGCCTTCATATCCTATGGTGCTAGGTAGGGCCACATTATAAGCATTTACCATGATCTCGAAGGGCATGTAAGAAGGAAGACGATATCTTGTCAGTCGACTCCAATCAAAGGAAGTGACCAAACTACTTGGAGGGTGTTCCATGGGAACGGGAAAATTTCCCCCTTGTGTTATGGGAATGGGAGGATCACCCTCCTGTATAGTAGGAACAGGAGGATTTCCATCCAATTCATGGTAATCTAAAGAAACAAAAACAACATGAGTGGTATGATGTTCACTCTATATGGGAAAATAACAATCCACTGAAGGTGGAATCAGGTCAACCATTTTCTCAACCAATGGTTCATCGAAAATAGACTCATGTGATTCACGTTCGGAGAGAGTGGGGTTGACCAGAGATGAATTTTGATCAGTCACTTGATAAACTAGTGGAGGATCAGGGAAAATATTATGATAACCAGCTTGAAGTCATGGATGAGAATTCGTAAGCTTATCCAACACTTTGGAGGCTTCATCCATATAAGGAAAAAGGTGAATGGGGTGATTCCATTCACATAACTTATAGGGAAATTTTACTTTTCCATTTTTCCGATGGACCTTACGATCACTAGTTGAGGTTTTATCACCAACATGATCTCCAGAGGCGAATGAAAAAGTATGATGTGAGCCGATGGACCATGATTCTAATACCTTAGGAATACCAAGACAATCTCTAAGAAGGTGATCACCCTTACATAACTTGCAAGGGAATTTGACTTTGTCGGACTGAATGGAATATTTTTCAACATGAGTTTCATTGGAAGAAATGGTTTCTTCATTTCCCCCTTGCTTATTTTTCTTCTTCTTCATCATCCTATTCTTCTTCTTCTTAGCTTTCTAGTTACTAGAATCCATACTTTCACCAAGAAAATAGGAAGAATGGGGTGAAGAAACAGGTGAATAAAGTGATGTGTCAACTTTAGGATCAACATGAGGTTGACACTATTTAGGAAAAGGAAAACTTGGTTGAGAAGCAGTTTGGACATTCAAAACCATGGGGGTCGAAAATAACCAAACTGGCAAACCAATGGTAAATCCAAAAAGGGACAAAATTTCCTTATAGGGAGCACCAATATTTCCAAAATAAGGAAAAGGACAAGGAAAACTTGGTTGAGAAGCAGTTTGGACATTCAGAACCATGGGGGTCAAAAATAACCAAACTGGCATACCAATGGTAAATCCCAAAAGGGACAACATTTCCTTATAGGGAGCATCAATATTTCCAAAAGAAGGAAAAGGACCTAGATTCCCATCAAAGGGGTTTCCTTGATTGGTAAACTCAGGAATTGTTTCCATTATGCTCAACCTAAGATCTTCTAAGGAGTTGTGCACGAGGAAGATGTTATTCTGTGGGCAGTAAATTTTAGAATTTAACAAAAAAACTAAATAAAAAAGGGTAATCTAGGCAAAAGGATTACCAGGAAACCATGAACTGCAATATCCACCTTGGCAAGCCAAGGACTTGATGTATGGCAGGAAATCTTCCCAAATGTTGTGTTCGGTGTATCACAATTTACAAGGCAGTCGAATTGACTACCTATGGAATATTTGAAACCTAGTGGGCTCTCCCAAAATATACTTGATGGTATGTGGGAGCTTAGTCTGTAGTAGCATTGTCTAATGTGTAACGATTTTATGAGATCAACCCCATATATTTACCATACATGGAGAATAGTCCTATATACTTCCATACTTGGGATGAGATATCACCCTCGGGTGTTATATGATGAATTACCCTAGGGTTTGGGTTGAGAACCCCAATAGAGAAAGAGGTATACAATAGCAAGAAGAAAGAAAATTTACAGTCCTAATGCTTAAACTACTAAAATTGGTAGAATAGACCATACCCGTAGGTCCTACATTTGAAGGCGATCCCACAGGGTTGAAACCCTCTACTTCTCCTAGTGCTTCAAAAACTGCAACTCATTCAAGAAAGGCACATATACTAGTAATAATTGAAATCATGTTCAAAATGTTATTGTTATATCATATAAGCTTATTTTTATACGGAATTTTATTCTAGGGATAAAGTAAATTGCCTGAGTGTGGTGTTCCTTCACTCAGAACAATAAAAGAAACACAACTATTGTTTTATCAAAGACAAATAGATATATAGAAAGGGAAGGAAGCCTACGTGTGATACTTTCACTCTCCTTCTCCTTCTGTTGTTGTTTTTATCACTCTCAGTCCAACTCAAGCCGCTAGATCGATTCTTGCAATCAAAGATAGAGAACAAAAAATAACATACAATATACAAGTATCTACTTATCTTAATCAAATCAAACCAATTAGATATGAGAATACATACATCATCAAGAATACATTTCACAAGATATAGACATATGGATTGAGAAAATGAACATATATCTTTATTAATAGAGTAAGAGGAGAATATTACAACCAATAGATTGATTTTCCATCAACCTACTCCAACTTCATTCCAGCCTCATCACATCTAGCATCATCTTAGTAGCCTATCGGTACTTAAAATCTCTTATCAAATGAGAATCCAACAACATAAATTTGTAGAAAATTCTTCCTCCCTAGCACTTAGATGAGTGCTAAATTTATAGGGAAAATGATGGTAGTTTCTAATTGAATGGATTTCTAATAATAGGAAAGACCTGTTTCTAGGTTTAGAGGTGGTGGATGGACACTTGGGTTCGAAGTATGACACCTATGGACTCTTCTAGAAGGCAATGGCCATGTGGATATTCCCGGAAAAATGTTGATTTCGATCCTAGGTGACCAACGCACCCTTGAGTGTCAGGAAGTGCACTGTAGTTCACCCTTGCATGGAGTTATTTTCACTGCAACGTATTTAGTCCCTTGCAGAGGAGTGTTGGTGAGTCAGTGGGTCATATAATATATACTTCAAACCTTTTAAATCTCGCAATTGAAGCCATAAAGGGAATGTCTTCACTTAGGGCATATAATAACTGAAATATAAGGGGATGATAGACCATATTCATTGGTCCTGGGGGATGATGCCCAATTTGACTAGGTCTTGGGGGATAATGCCCAAATTGACCTATAATAGCTTCCCCCTAAATCATGAATTCAAAATAATAATAGTATTTGGATGAGATGATTTACGATGTGATGAGTAGGATTTGAAGTGGATGGTGGCCTGCATCAAACTTGCAATACATTTCATCATGATATTCTTCATCTTGGACATGAATTACTGAGGGGGGCATACCCATGCTCAGCACATAAAGTATCATAACATGTACATAATTCAGAAGGTCGTCTACATTGGAATGTTTCCCGATATAGACATGCCTACAGATATAGGCCCATGCTCGGATGAAGATCTGTATGTAAAGCCATCGTACAAATGATGTGTACAAAAATCCTGAAATTGCAGCTAGGATGGATGAAACTAGATCTGGGGTCTTCTAATCTCATTCACTCGATCGTTCAGGTACAAGTATAACCATGAAAATATATGATTTGAAGTCGAACATGTGAACACATCATCTGATTACTAGCCAATGATGTGAGTTGCTAATAGACACGACAAAACCACCATTAATGTTAATGTCTCTCAAGGTACTGCAGTACAATTTTCAAGGCGTGAATAGATGATTTGATTTCGAAAGCTAAATGAAATCTTTTGGTCAAAGGCCTGGAAGTGAGAAAATTGCCGATGATGTAGCAAGCCTCAGGGTATTAGAAGATATTTCTAAGTAAACCTCCTGGATGATGAGCTGATTTCGACAGGAAGACACTTTATCACGAAATGGGAGTAATTATTTTGGATGCAAAATGTGACTTGATATAGAAATTTTTAGGGATGATTGTCATGAAAATGAATGTTTATGAGTATTGCAGAAATATGAGGAATTATTGGATGACTTCTCTTGAACATATCAACGAAACTGAGATGGGTTGGAAGCATTGGCCAAAATCGAAGTGATGATATGATGAACCATAGATTTGATGAACTGTCAAGAATATTACCCACCCCAAAAGTCATGGTGATGGAGTGAAAGTGTCATGTTTAAGAGCGACCTGCTACCATAAAGTGTTCGATTCTTTTTCCCAAATTTTCTCTAGTCATTTCTGACCAGTACCTCTTTATTTTTTAACAAGATTGATGAGGGTAACATATGCTTGATCTATAATTCAACCCTTCAGGTGAATCCATTTCTATTTAATAATTTAATGAGTATAGCAATAAATGAAACTCGATCTTGCCATGATCAACAAGTTCGTCACTATTTTATGTTTTAACGAGTCTAATGACAGTGAAAACCCGGTCCTTTTTCATGTTTAGAGAGTTTGAAAAAAGAGGAAAAAATAAAAATCCATGAGTCCCTTTTCGTAAATTTGTCACTCATGTCTGAAATAGTGCAAAATGATAGCTGAGAAAACCTCTTAGCCATGTTTGAATAAGGTTTTCCTTTTTCATAAATAACCTATCTCAATTTGGAAAGGGGTTAAACTTATACTGAGTAGATGTCGTTTCATTTACTTTTACGAGTTTGAAAAGACAACTGCTCGACAATATTTTCACATTATCGGAGTTTGAAAAGAGCTAAAAGAATTCTCCACAGGGTTCCTTTTTCACAGTTATCAAAGCTCAAAAAAACGATAAAATTCCGCTTTAACTCCTTTTTCATTTTTATAAAAGCTTGAAAAAAAAGGATAAAACTATGCTTTGTGGTCAAATCATTCTTGAAAAATGTGCACGCTAAACTCAATGTAGCAGCTGTAAAACCTATTCAGAAAACCATTAAATGGATTAAAATACCTGTTTCATAGAAAAAATGAATAAAAACCATAGTCACAATAATAAATATGATTTAAAATAATCAAATTGACTAATTAAAAGAGTTTTTACCATTCCAATGTTACCATTTGAAAATTAGGAGCTCTGAACTGGTTTTTCCTTCGAACTTTAGTGATTGTTTGCGATAGTTTCTATGGACGATTTATCTTGCTGTTTGATCCAGGTTGGTGCTATGAACCTTCCCTTTCTTTTAGCATCATTTATTTTTCATTTAATGGTGAATTTTTAGGGTTTTGAGCCCCTTAGGGTAAATATATCATTCTTTGAGGGCAATGCACCCTTGAATGTCGAAAGGTCTATTACAGTGTACTGAAATTGAAGGCTAGATGCACTGCAACGCTCTGTCCCTTGACCTGCGTTGTGTTAGGTGCAATTCTCATTTTTTTTCTTGTTGTGTGCCCAAAATTTCCCAAATTTTTTTCATGAAGTGGATCCTAATGAAGCTTATGATTGTATTTCAGGGATTCATCAGATCAAAATGACGATTACGTGGCGAGAAAGAGAACATGAAGAATAGAATATGATTTACCTAAATTATTAGGGTACAATAAGAGCCCTCGGAGATTGTGTGTTGCTGAAATACTTCATATTTTCAGGGATGAGGTAGCAAATGGAACTATTGGAGTTCCTAGTTCATTCATGGGATCCGATATTGTAGGATTTTCACATTGGGGACAAAGTGCTTACACTATTTATTTTCTCACTGGATTATGGAGACAAGGTTCTCCCATTTCCCTTGTAGGATTCTCTCTTGGAGGAGAGGCAATGAGAGATTACATACTGCAGCACTACCATCCAGGTACTGAACAAAGTAAAGATGGGAAAATAAACATATGTGATGTACGTGATTTGTCTTTGAGGACCATCCTTTTTACTATCAAAAATATTGTTGGTTACGCTACACTACATGTGGCAAACATATCATACATGTAGTATGCACTTAAGTGTTTAGAACTAACAATATTTAACTCAGCTGAAGTTGTACTCTTTCAGATGAAAGAATAGTTGATTAAAGAAAAGGGTGGAAGGAATAAGAATTTAAACTATGGATCTATCCTAATTCCCTTCACCTTACATCGGATTCCATCGATGCAGTGGATTCCACGGTTGCAGAGATGGGTTGAACTGATGTATAGACATGTTGATCAATCAAACATCGTATTATCTACTGCATTCTTCACCTAGTTTAGATGACAGATGGTCACCATCGATGCATATTCATATGCATGTGTATATTTCCGAGGAGATCCAGACTTGATTCTACCAGACGATGCTCAATGTGGTGCAATTGGTAAGAATTTTTTGACCATGTTTTTTGATTTTTTCTAAGGTTTATACAATTTTTTGTATTCTTATGTTTTGCAAGACTAAACTAAAGTTTTGATGTACACAGATGTGGGTCAAGTTGGACCAGTGGGTCAGCCAAAGCAGGGAGTAGATGATCCAGCAGAGAGGGTTGTCTAGAGAGAAGTCCTTCAGGATTTAGATATGACTGAGACTCTTTCTGAGCTACAGCAGCACGTGGAGGGATTGACTCTTGGGATTATGAATTTCCGGATCTAAGAGTTACCCATGAGACTTAAACACCACACTCTTGGTGGTCCTAACTGTTGGATGCGGTTATTTCGTAGGATAGCTAGATAATTAGCTTGTTATCACGAGCATCACTAGTTTACTTTGAAAAATTTCATACATTTTTAGGTCAGATGACCAATGTGTCTTGGGCACAAATTTTGTAAAATCCTATAACTATATATCTATATTTTTCAATGACTTCTTATGTTTATTTTGCAATCTTATTCAATTATGTGATGTGAATTTAAAATATATCTTTACATGTGTTGCAATGTTTAAAACATAATTCGCTAAGGAGTCATTTAGTGTGTTCAAATTTCTGGAAATGTGTTGATATTGAATGTAATCAAAATTTCTTTCCAAAATTCGATATCTTAGGAACATACGATGTAGTGTTGGATTTAGGACAATATAAATGCTAGTAAGTTTCAATACAACAAGTTGCGAGTCTAACCTAATGATGATGCGGTTAATACCAAATGAAATGGCATCAGAGAGAAGGTCGATCGAAGTGATATACTCAATGATATTGTTTGTAGATCGACCGATACAAATCCCTTGAAAACTCACTAACTCACCTCTTGGAGCGAAAATGGCCCATGCTGTAGAGGATAGATTCTACGTACTAAGACTAGCACCATCAGTGTACCCAATGAATGGTTCCAAAGATTCAGACATTTGCAATGAAATGTAAAGTGGATTACTAACTTCAAGAAAACTCCAGAAAATAAAACTAAGATATTAAATGCAAATCAAAAGCATACATACAATATAATAAAAAATGTTAATACTCTTAACTAAGCATAGTAATTTTTAAGATACATCCCATTTTGGGGTTGTGGCAATGGAATTCCATCATAATATACTAAATCGTAGGCGCCCTTAGCTAGGACTCTTTTGAAAATGTAGGGGCCATGCCATAGTGGCTCAAATTTTCCTATACCTATCAAATCAACTTCTTGATCATAAAGTAAGTCCAGGTCACCCTCTGAGAAGATGCAAGGATAGACATGTTGGTCGTATTGCACCTTAATTCGTCTCTTATGCACTTTGTTGGCCAATGCGGCTTCACGGCATGTTTCATCTGGATGGATGAGGTTAAAAAGACGCACTTCTTCAGGAGAGGTGTCAGGTATCAAGTCAACAACGAGTTTTAACGATGGTTTTTCACATTGTATATGAAATATAGCTTCCAGACCATACACCAATTGAAAGGGGTTAAATCTGGTTGCATTTCTCATCGAGGTTCTATATGCCCACAAAGTCGAGTACAGGATTAAATGCAAATTTCTTTTATGAACTCCTATAATTTGTTGAAGCATTCACTTAAGGATATTGTTAATATCTTAAAATTTTCCATTGGATTGTGGATAATAAGGAGTAGAACTATCATGTGCCAATCCTAATTTGGTATTCAACTCATTCATCATGTGATAGCGAAAATGTTTACCATGATCTGTAACTATAGCTTATGGAACACCAAACTGTGAGATGACATGACTGAAAAAGAACAATGCAGTTGTTTCACCTATGTTATTGAATGTTTGCATTTCTTCGACCCACTTGGTAAAGTCGTCTACTACAACAATAATATAACCATGCCCCCTGGATGAATGAGGGTTGTAGGTCATGAAGTCAATGCCCCATTTTGAAAATTTTCTCACAATGATAACAAGATGCATTGACGTTGATGGTTTGCATATTTTATTATCAAATATCTAGCTTGCATGACAACTTTTGACCACGAGGATGCAGTCGCAAAATATGGTAGGCCAAAATCCAGCATGAAGAATCTTCTATGCGATAGCTTATCCAGAAAAATTTCCACCAGAAGCCCTAGCATGACAATCATTTAGAACTTTATCGGCCTCCTCATGAGTGAGGAACCTCCTTAAAATTGTATCGACACCATGATGATAAAGTGTATCGCCGACGATCAGATAATATTTGGCTTGGTATCAAATACATCATTGTTGAGAGTGAGAGGTATCGGGCCGAAAAGTTTGGGTTTGGAGATAAATGACAAAATTCCCATACCAAGGGTCAGATGACTCGATCAAAAATAGATACTCATTAGGAATTGATGGTTCTGATGTAGTATCAGTACTATCAGAGGGAAGGTCGCAGAGAATCTCAGTTAAAACTAAATACTTCTTTGACTTGGATTTGATGAATTAAAAATCAAATTCCTGCAAAATGATGATTCGTTTTGAATATTTACCCTCCAGAAATTGATGTGAAAGAATGTACGTCATGGGGTTGCAATCTGAAATGAAAATTGTCTTCTGGAATAGGATATAATGGTGAAATCTTTAGACAACTTGAACGACCGCCAAGACGAGCTTTTCAACGTATGAATACTTCACTTCCGTATCATTGATATTACGCGTCAAATAATATATTGTATGTTCTATCCCATCTTATTCTTGGACCAATACCATAGTGATGGTCGTATCTTCCATGGTGATATATAAGAAATAATCACTATTATAATTTGGGGGATACATTAATGACACCCATACCAGTGTATCCTTGAAAACATCAAAAGAATCTTGTGCAACCTTATCCCAATGGAAGGGAATCCCATTTTTCAAGAGATGAGTAAATCCTTTAGCCATTTCAGCGTAGTTGGGTATGAACCTCCTTATGAAGTTGGCCTTTCCTTGAAGTTTCTGTAATTGAAGTAAATTTGATGGCGTAGAAAAATCAAGAATGGCCTAGACCTTCAATGGGTTGATTCGAATTCATTCTTTTGGGATGACGAATCCAAGAAAATGACCATAGCTAACACAAAACACACATTTTTGTGTATTGAGGCATATTTTGTAGTGCTGGAAGCGTAAAACTATAGCTCTCAAATGAGTCGGGTGATCAGTTCGATTTCATGAATGCGTGGGTAAATCGTCTAGATAAGGTTGAACAATGTTCTTTATGTCATTGAAAGAATAATCCATTGCTCTCTGAAATGTTGCCCCAGTGTTATTTAAACCAAATGGGAGTTTACGATAAGTGAATCTGCTCCAGGGACAGATGATGGTTGTCTTATATTGATCCTCTAGGAAAATATTGATTTGATTGTAACCATAGAATCCATCCATGAATGAAAATATTTCACATCTGACACAATCCTCAATAATCTGGTCGATAAAGGGAGTACGATAGTTGTCTTTTGGAAAAAGCAATATTGGCATCCCGATAATCGAGGCATAATCTCATTGTGTAATATTCCAAAATTAGCAGATAGCTAATTGGAATATTGATTTTTTTTATCACCTAGCAGTTGAATAAATGGGTAAGGAGGCCCATGTATCTTAAAAAAAAGAATAAAATCCCTCATAACGTGAAAAGGGATCATCATAGGAGCTGGATTTCACACCCTCATGTGTGAAAAGGGACATTTGCATGTGGACAAGGTCAAGTTTGATCAAGTCAATAGTGCTAGGATAAGAGGTGGAGATCATCTTGTGAGACAACGGAGAGATAGTGGGAGGAAGATTCATTGGTGGAGGAAACCCTGATGAGTGGGACCCAAGGTGAGAGGGCTTCCATTTGTACAAAATGAGGGCAAGGCATCCATATGAAGACATGTTATGGATTATTGAATTTGTGGTCTAGTTAGACTATTTTGCATTCTCTTGTTGTTTAGCAGAGTTGTTATGCTTCTTAGAACAAGGCATTCCTATTTAGGAATTACTTATCCTTTCAAGAGAGGCCTCTTGAGGGAACTTTCACTTCATTTCTCCACATTCAGGCTTAAGGCCAAGCCACCTCCTTTAGCTATAGCATTATTTCTACTAAAGTATAATGTTGTGTTGCACGGTGTTGCAGTGGAGGTTCCACAACACCACTTCCAGAGCATATTTTTCAGAGGAGGAAGCCTTCTTTCCTTTGGAGGATTAGTAAGGAACGATTTGAGTTGATTTCACTATCTTTGGCATCAGGCCAACAATTTTCCATCGTCTACGGCGCAAACCCTCTCCTTGACTGTGTTATTTTCAGTGAGCATTTGCAGTGAGGGTTGTAGTGATTGTTTGAAGGGTGAAATATTCAGTGTCAGGATCAGCCTTTCACTTGGAAGATCCATTGGAGAAGGCTTTTTCAGTTTGTGCATCATCTACAGCCATCTCCATCCAGTTCTTGAGTTGCAGCTGCTACTCAGTCTTGAGACTGCAACTCCGACATTTTTTCCATTTTACATATTTTATCCAATCCTTATAGGATTTGAAAGTATGTTTGGGAGCTTAGATCTTCACTCCCAACATTGTATGAGCCATCTATTTGCATATGTATATTATTTTACATTCCCATGTAGAAGTGTACCATATATGATTGCGTTGTACATGTTCATGAGCATTCTGGAATATAGCAACATTTCACTTTTGGCATATGTTTTGATGGGAGGCTTGTTTTCCTTTATTCTTTGAGTTGTATTGCTATTATTTTCTGCTGATTTACATAATAAAATGGCTCCATGGTTTCCATACATTTTGGTATGATATTATTCATTGCTATTTCCAGTTTTTTGTTCATGTATTACTGCATCCCCATCTTGGGATATTACAGTGGTATCAGTGCATAATCTTGGCTCAGCCTGTGGATATCAGCCAATATGCTATCTAGAAGACAAGAAGAAGACAAGATGAATAGAAAGAAGACTCCATTCTTTGGAGGAAGAAAGGAGGAGAAACTTCCAAAGTTTCTGTCTCAAAATTTGCAGAGCATTCATGAAGATCTTAAGAAGATGGGGAAGGAGATGTGTAGAGAATCTCCAAGAGGGTTTAAATCTGAAACAAACTCGATATTTTTACATAATAAGTGTGAGCATGCAGCCACACACTATGATTCACAGCATATTCATATTCCCAGACTTTCCATGAGAGAGATGGAAGAAGAAGGAATGACTAGGAGGGAAACTCTTAGTGATTTTTTGCAAGAGTATGAGTCTCAAACTCGAAAGTTTAGAGATCATATCACTTTTCCAAAGTTTTGCAAGATCAAGGTGAAGAGAAGTAAGCATCATGATAGATTTCTTCTATCTACTTTTGATGGTTCACCTATATGTTCAGCTAGAGCTTGGGTGGAATAACTAGACACCTTTTTGCAGCAACACCAAATTTCTAAAGAGGAAGCCATCAAAGTTACAGCACTGCATTTTGGAGGTAAGGCCTATGCATGGTGGATATTTGAGTTTTTTTCTTTGAAAAATGAAAATACTCCTTCTTATGCAAGGTTCAATAAGAGATTAGTAGAAATATTTGACGGAAAAATTTCTGAAACACATGTGGTGGATCTAAACAAATATAAACAATAGAAAACCTTGCATGTGATGGAGGAAACTATAAACTTAGATCCACTTCAGAAAACCATGGAGGAGGCTAACATCTTACATTATACCTTGTTAGAGGCATGACCTCTATCTCATATTCCTGAACAAGAGGGCATGGAGATCACTTTTTCAAAAGAGGATCCAATTCTTGGGAGGTTGCCCATACATATTGATGGGGATGAGGGCAACAAAGTTGTCATTTCTAGAGTTTATCTAGCACCTCATGCAAAGGAAGAGGGAGCTCTTGCTCCAACTAGAGGGATTATTGTATCAGTGTAAGGAATTCCCCAGGATTTGACATGTGGAGATCAAGGCACAACTCATGATTTGCATGTGCCATTGATGATAGGGTGTGAAACTATGGAGATAAAAGGAGAAGATAGGGAGGATGACCAGCATCATGTGATGGGGAATAGAAACCCCTATCTATTTCAGGAGGTTGATGCACCAAAAAGGGAGAATGGATTGCGTAGTGAGGGCAGGGAAAAATCTGTCCATTCACATATGCAGTCTACTCTTGATCTTGATGCCTCATTGTATGGAGGAATTTCATGGGGGATACCACCAGATCAACAAAGGAGGATGGATGCTTCACATTTTGAGGCACCAGTCATTGATTTTAGAGGAGTGGAGACCTTGGGAGAACTTGGTATAGAGTTGGGATTCTTGGGTAGACTCAAGGAGGAGAGAGGCATTCTCTCAACATCATCTTTACCCACTCTCATTTCAGATTATGTATTGTGGCAGGAGAAGCATGGGAGGGACAGCATCCTTCCAAATTGCATCTTTTGCATGGGAGGTGTCAAAGAGGAGGGTGACCATATGACATATGTTATTCATGATAGATCATCAGCGCTATCACTATGGAGGATAGATCCATATTGGAATTCCCAGCTATTGGTGGAGTATTCCAAGGATCGTTTCACTTGTATGATATTGGATGACCAGCTACATGAGGAGGGATATTTAGTTAGAGAAGGGGTCATCTACTATCATGGTAGGATCTTCTTATCTAGAGCTTCCAAGCTCAAGGAGAAGTTACTAGAAACATCTCATGAAGATTTCCTTTTCAGCCACACTTATTATATGAGAGCATACCACACCATCACAGAGGGGTATCTTTAGGAAGGATTTGAGGAGGAGATATATCAGCATTTGAGGAGATGCATGGATCATTTGGAGATGGAGGAGATACATAAATATTTGAAAGAGTTAACACAACCAACTCTTTTATTTATGAGTGTTGGACGGATAAATCATTCTTACTGACAAGACAGATCTCCCTAGTGTCCTATGGACATCTAGCAACAAACAAACAAACAAAAACTATTTTCTCTAGATAATATTCGATTCAGAATTAGCTACAATAGAGGTTTTGAATACCTACCTATGGTCCAACGCTGTTCGTAATGATCTTCTTTCCAGTTGCTTGAAAGAGTCATCTTCAAAGATCTGTAATCACAAACATGGAAAAAATAAATAGCACCTGAATAGTATAAACTAATTCACGAATCATATATTTATCAATATGATCAAGGAATTCAAGAAAAAAGCTAATTAATTAAATAAATCACTGATAAAACATGATAAACAATCTACTTAATTAAATAAATCATTGATAAAATAGGATCCATTTGTATTATCTTTGATGAAGAAAGAGCCTTACAATCGCATCCGCCTTGATGACGTACAGGTCTTTCTGGGGTCCAAAACAGGCGTTTCCTCTACTCTGACAAGCCTTGCACTCTCTCAGCTAAAATGAACATGGGTGTGTAATCATTCCCACATAATGATCAGTTAAGAGGTCTGAGTTTCTACAACATTTCTCCTCAAAAATTCTCAAAGTCTAACTCCCTTGAGGCTGCACTATGGCTTCAATTTATAGGAAAAGAGAAGAGGTTCCAGCTCCACATAAGAGGGGATATAATCCTCTTTTGAAGGGATTGGGCTCCATAAACCAAGGGGTAGACTCCCATAATGGAGGTATGAATTTACATGATAGGAGCGAACCTTCGACCGGATAATTGCTTCCAGAAGCTTCCAGATTTTATTGTTGGGCTTCTAAATGCTACTTTCCACCTTCATTTTACCTTTTACAGGGGTATGCACCTTTAATGAAGAAAACGTGTGTTTAGCTCCGCATGATTTAGAACAAATAGGTGCAACACCCCAATAAATGTTAAGAGAAAGTGCAGTACAAGTGTTTTTAAGACTTTTATGATCTTTTCTCTCAATTTCAAGGCTTGATTTTAGGAACTTTGATGTTGTAGACTTCTAAGGGAGTAATATATGAGTAATGATGAACCCATATAGACACTAAAACGTCATGGTGACAAATTTCAGTGTAAAAAATTCCCCCCTAAAGTGCGAAGTTTGAGAGAATTCAAAGAGTGATGTGCTTTATCATTTCAAGGATTAGCCTGTGAACACCCTAGTCGGAATCCTGTAAAAACATTTAATGCAAAACATATATATATATATATATATATATATATATATATATATATATATATATCATCACTAAGGTAGGCATTCCCATACTCAGATCAAAAACTAACTAAACTTGTTCTGATACATAAATGATTTTAATATTACATCAATAGTGTAGACATAGCATGGACGCAGCTATCTGTAATGAATATTCTACTGCATAATGAATAATAAATATCCTCATAGCTTGGATGGTGGAAACTAGATCCAGGGTCTTGATTTCTGCTTCCCGAACTAGTACGATTCTATCCATGCGATGAAATGTGTCGAAGTCGAACATGGTAGAACCCACTTGATTACTAGTCAATGATGTGAACTGTTAACAAGTGTGAGAGAAACCACCAATAATGAAAATGGCTCTCAAAGTACCCAGTACAATCCATGAAATGTGAATAAATGATCTGAAGTTGAAAATTTCACGGAATCATTCGATCGAAGGTCAATGATGCAACCTGTCGTCAAAGGCGAGAAACCTGCCATTAAGACATGCAAATTCCAAGGTATTGACGTATTCTACTTCAACTTCCTAGACGATGAGATTTCATCGATAGAAAGTGATCCGTTGCAAGCAAGCTCATGACATGAAACCATAGATCAAGTTTTGAAGAATTTTTTTGCAAGGACTGACTCAGGGATGGTCAACGCGAATGGAGACAAATATTTGCAGATGAATGGTTTGTTTGACTGTCCTCTTGAACACATAGCAATGTTGCAGATGGTTTGGTAACAATTTCCCTAAGCTAATACCCAAAAACCTGTTGAATACCTTCAATGTGGTTTGATTAACTGAGAGGCAAAGGATTTTCCCAATCCAGGTAGAAGTGTGACAAAAAGTGTCGTGTTCAAGAGTGGTATACTGCTTTTAAATCAAAGTGTAACAAATGGATTCATTTTCTCTCTTTTCCCCCACCATTTCTAGCAAGTACCTCTTTATTTTTGACAAGCTTGAGGAGGATAACATTTGCTTGTTTATAAGCTCATCCTTCGGATGAGTCCAAATTAGTTTAAAATCGAACCCTAAGAAGGAGTGGTCTGTTCCTATTTGTAATCGACAAGTCCTTTACTGTTAAATTTTAACGAGTCTAGTATAGGAGAAACTCGGTGTTTTTCACTTTTAGGGAGTCAGAACAAAAAACCTAAGAAAACTCCATGGGTGTACTTTTTTGTAATTTTAGTCTCTCAGGCTTAAAAAAGGATAAAATAACACGAGAGAGAACTCTATTGACCATGATTAGTCAATGTATACCTTTTTCGTAAATAGTCCATTTCAGTCCGGAAAAGGGGTAAAATTATACTGAAGGGACGAATTTTCATTTCCTTTAACGAGTTCGAATAGTCAAGTACTCGACAATATTTTCATATTTAGAGTCTGAAAAGGGCTAAAAAGAGGACTCCAAGGTTTCACATTTTCATAAATTTTTAAGAGCCCGAAAAAGTGATAAAAGTATACTCTTCATCAAAAATGACCATTTGACCCAAAAAATCTGGTATTCTGCACAAAAACTCAAAAAATTAAACATACCTGATTTTAATAAAATAATTTTTTTTTGAAAAACCATCTCTTTAAAGTGAAAAATAAAAAAATTTAAATTTCATTTATTCGAAAAAACTTATAAAAAGGAGTTTTCCAAAATCATTTTTACCATTTGAGTTCAGAGTGAAAGTTTGAGAGCTTTTGGAAAAAAACGCTCTAGAGAAGATTCTGGAAAAACTGAGTGTTCAAATCGAAAACCATCTATTCCAGGTAATCCACATTATCTTTTCCTTTCTTTTCATCCATTCATTTCCTTAATTTAGGGTTTAAAATTCATTTTTGGGGAATAAATAGGTTGAAAATTTTGCTCACGGGGGTTCGCAGGTAAGACACACGGTACCTATGGACCCCGACATTTTCTTACAAAGAAAAATGTCGTGGTCCCGCACTTTTAGTATAGAGCCCGTGCATAGCCACGCACTGTCTCTGAACAAAAAATGTAGAAGTGCCGTGAAGAATATAAAAACACATTTTCTATCCAAATTACCCAATTTTTTTTTAAAAATGATTCTAATCTTTCATTTTGTTGATTGTAGGATATTTACAATGCTTATCTGGCAAGAACGTGAACACGAGGAGGTGGATGAAGTTGTAATGATTCATCCACCTACATTACAAGTTTTGAGAGCATGTAGTTTACTTAAATTCTGGGCTATTTAGGGCATGAGAGCCCAAGTAGACTTACTCACTTGGTTGGTAAACAAGTGGGATGTACAAGACCAGTGCTTTGTGATTGGAGGCAACTGCCTCAAAATTGAGCTAGAGGACATATAATTTCTGACTGGTTTGTCTAAAAGAGGTGAACCATTTTCTCTATTTGGGGCTAGGCCAGGTGGCCAATCTGTCGCTAGCCTACAACTAGAGTTTTGCAATGATGAGGTCGATCGTAAATACAAATGGATTGATATCAAAACCATCATCCATCCTGAGTTGAAAGTCGTTACATTTACCGTAACCAGATTATGTGGAAGTGCAATTTTACACGTTGCTACTGGATCTCAAATGCAGATTGTAGTGGACTGTTTCCGAGGCACCATCTTCAATTGGTGCGAGGCAGTGTTGGCCAATATCAAAGGCCAACTAACTAGGGCAAAGAATGGGAAGTTCAATAACTTCGGATATGGATCGATTGTGGTTACTTTTGCTCTAGAGAGGATTCCTCTATTGGCCCCGCAACATATTCCAGTTGATCATGGTAGAGTTCGAGAGGCTCAGATGGTCCGATGGGTTTCATTGATGGCCCATCACAGTGAGGGTATCGAGATTTTTCGATTTCCCTCAGCCTACTTCCATTGGTTAGAGAACCAACTCTTCATGATATAAGACTTTCCTTATGCCGAGATGGATTACCGCAGTGATTAGGATATGCCACTTCCTCCAAGAGCTCAGTGGGATAAATCAGGTAAGAACCATTTTTGACATGTTCTAAATTCTATTTTTTATTTTGTTTTTCTAAATCGTCCAGAACTGATAACAAAAATTTCAAATGCAGATGTGGGTCCATGTTGACCAGTCACTCTCTGCCCCTTCAAGAGGAGGAAAAGGGATGTAGCTGCAACAACACCACCAACACAGGATCAGACAGCAGAGATCCTTACTAAATTGGAACACCATCTAGAGCGACTGACTATGGACATTCTAGAGACTACCATAAATGACATTACACTTCACTTGTAGAGATATGTCATTGGGGTTCCTAGACCGTTCAGGAGATTCCTGAGCAGGGTGGCAAAGGCTGTAGTATATTATCATGATCATTACCATGGATAGTGGATGATTGACTGTATAGACTCATATCATTTTTTGTATCACTTGTTTCTCGATCATAAGGCATTTTGAACCTATGATCGAGGATGATGTACTATTTTTTTGAAACACTAATCTATGCTATGATATGCTACTATTTCCAGTTACCTGTCCAACATGTTATCAAATGTTATTTTTATTTACTACTTTCATTATCGCAAATGTTTGTTTATAACATTAGAAGCTATTGCATCTGCTAAAGTGTTTAAATTTCTTGGAATGTGTTGATACTCAATATAATCAAATTCTTGTTCTAAGAGACGAAATTTCAAAAATAATATTAACAAGACCGGGTTTTTAATTGCATACAATCAATTTAATTGTAATACAATGAGTTCAGAATCTAACCTAACGATCAAACTCCGAATTCCAAATGAAATGGATTCAGACAATAACTCAATAACTACACTATATTCTGCAATATTATTCGTCGTTTGACTAAGGCTTACCCCATGCATAGATACTAACTCGTCAGTGGGTGAATAAATAACCCAGGTTGCGGAAGAAATGTTCTGTGTACTATGACAAGCACCATCAACAAAACCAATGTATGTTTGAAAATATGTCGACATCTGCAATATCAAGAGTAATCCAGATAAGCAGGAATAGTAGTAAAAGCACACTTAATCTAGGCACACGTTTCTAATCTACATCACACCAGCTAGAAAATAACTAATATATAGGAAAGATCTCCACACAAGAATCAAGTGTAATATCTCTTCAGATAAAGCCCATTTCTAGGTTTGCCTAAAGAGACCCTGTCAAAATCAATCAATTCATAGGCCCATTTTGCAAGCTATCGCTTGAAAATATAAGGACCATGCCACTTGGGTTCGAATTTCCCAGCCCCTAGCTTATCATTAGCTTGATCATATACCAAAACTAGGTCTCCTTCTAAAAAAATACGAGGTGTAACACTTCTATCATACTGAGCTTTCATTCTTTCGCATGAGCCTCGGTAGCTAATGTAGCGGTGCGCCGATTCTCATCTAATTGAGCTAAGTACAAAAAAAAAATTTCCTCCTCAGAGGTAGTTGGTAGTAACTCTATGTCTAGTTGGAGTGATGGTATCTCGTATTCAATCAGTAATACCACTTCTAAACCATAAACTAGTTGAAAAGGGGTAAAACCTGTTGATGTTTTTGCTGAGGTCTGATATGCCCAAAGTGCTGAAAAAA
The DNA here is from genome assembly GCA_034641835.2 of Pinus albicaulis. Taxonomy (NCBI): domain Eukaryota; kingdom Viridiplantae; phylum Streptophyta; class Pinopsida; order Pinales; family Pinaceae; genus Pinus; species Pinus albicaulis. The sequence goes on from CM076584.1 coordinate 459,349,509, forward strand.
ACATGGTATTCCAATTCGATTTATGAATTCCAATGATTCGTTTAATCATGGTGACTAAAAATTTATTGATAGCTTCAACCAGACCATTGGCCTGCGGGTAATATGGTGTAGAACTGTCATGGCGCAAGCCAAGTTGAACAGTCAGTTTGGTCATCATGATGTTTCGAAAATGGCTCCCATGATCAGTAATTATCGCTTCGGGTACACCGAAACGATAAATCACATGATTTAACACGAAAGTAGCTTCAGTTTTTCCATCTGCCGCAATTGTAGGCATCGCCTTGGCCCACTTGGTAAAATAATCTACTACGAGAATAATATACCCATGGCCCCTGGCCGAGTGAGGGTTACATGTAATGAAGTCAATGCCCCATTTTGCAAAAGGACCAACAACAATTATAGGGTGAAGAGGAGCAGGTGGTGCACGCATATTTCGATCGAGGATTTGACAATTATGGAATTTTTGGATCGCATAAATACAATCTTTAAATAAGGATGACCAAAAATAACCAGCGCGCAATATATTTTGGGCTGTGGCATACCCAGACATATGACCGCCACATGCTCCAGAGTGAGTCATTTAAAACCTTTTTGGCTTCTTCATGGGTGAGCTATCGTCGAAAAAAATAGTCTGCACCATGATGGTATAGTGTGTCGCCAACAATATGATATTGTTGAGACTGGAAATGGATTTTACGTCGTTGTGACCTTGAAAGTTTGGGCTGAAAATATTGGGTTTGAATATAAACGATGATATCTCCATACCAAGGATCAATGGTACTAATAAGAAACAAGGATTCGTCCGCGATCGGTTGTTCCGCCACAGTTTTTGTATAAGTACGTGGGAAGTCACACATAAGCTCAGCAAATATCAATGATTTCTTTGATTTTGATTTTTCAAATTCCAAGTCAAACTTCTGTAGGATAATAATCCATTTGGAATATTTTCCCCCTAGCAATTGTTTGGTCAAAATATACATCATAGATTTGTAATCAGAAATCACTGTTGTTTTGCGTAAAAGTATGTAATGACGAAAACGTTGGACAACTTGAACAGTTTCCAGGGCCAATTTATCCACATGTGAATATTTGATTTCAGTCGGATGCAAATTGCGACTAAGATAGTAAATCACATGTTCACCATGGAATTCATCTTCCTGAACTATAACCATTACTGTCGTGGAATCGGAAGCGGTGAGGTATAAAAAGTAATCCTGGTTGTAATTGGGAGGATGCAGTAACGGTGTATGGGTCAACACGTATTTAAGAGCATCAAAAGATCGATCAGCGATCTTGTCCCAAAAGAAAGGAATATTTTGTTTCAACAACTTGGTAAAACCTTTCGTTAACTTGACGTATTAGGAATGAATCGACGTAGAAAATTTTCTTTCCCTTGCAAACTTTGGAGTTGGCAAAGAGTAGAAGGAGGAGGTAAATTGATGATAGCCTCAACCTTTGATGGATCGACACAAATGCCTACCTTTGAGACAATAAATCCCAACAATCGTCTAGATTGTACACAAAAAACACATTTGTGAGGATTCAGACGAATCGTATAATGCCTACATCGTATAAAAATGGCTTGTAAATTAGTGATATGATCTGCTCTGTGCGAGGAATGAGCAGGAAAATCATCGAGGTAGGGTTGCACAACGTGTTTAATGTCATGAAATGCAAAAGACATTGCCCTTTGAAAAGTGGTACCAAAATTCTTAAGTCCAAAAGGTAATTTGCAATAAGCAAAAGTCCCTCATGGAAAAATGAAATTTGTTTTAGGTTGATCTGCAGGGAGCATGTTGATTTGATTGTAACCGGAAAATCCATCCATGAACAAAAAAATTTCACTTCCAACACAATTGTCAATAATTTGATAGATATAAGGGGTTGGATAATTGTCTTTTGGACAAGATCGATATATCCCTATAATCGATACATACTCGTATTGTTCCTTGTTTTTTATTGACAGGAATGATATTAAATACCGAATCTGTTAACGGAATCGGACAAATAAAACCTGCACGAAGTAATTTTTCAAATTTTGCTTTAATAGTGGTGTATCTGACGTAATCTCTATCTGAAGGTTTTAGCATCTGGGTATGTCTTAATTTCATGAACAACAATCGAGGGATCGATTCTTGGCATTTCTTCATATGACCAGGCGAAAATGTCACAGAATTCCTGAAATAGGGTTTTATATGCTTGGATTTCATCAATTGTACAAGAAGCACCTATATGAATGTTTTCAATGATTCTGGGTTTTACTGAAATGTCAATGGGAACTGTTGTAGAAATTTTTTATAAATTGAATTCAGAATTGGAAGATGAGAGAGGATTATGAGGTTCTTTGACATAATCAGTTGTAAAAATGGAGGAAAAATCATTCTCAAAATGATCGAGATTAGGTAAAAAAGAAGACCTATGATGCAGATCTTCCCATGGTAATTCATCACCAGACAATAATTCACGAATATGTTCATCAGTATTGAATACTTGTTGACCAAGATCTAGAATTGATGTCGAATCTGAGTTCGATATTGAAAGTGACTCCTCATTGATCACATTCACTGGATCAGATTCAGTTGAAGGAGTATCAGAAAATTACTTTACTGCCTGATATGCTAACTCAAAAGGACTCAAAGGCATCGCACCATCGAAAGAATCTAGTTCTGATTCTGAAGGTACTATCCAAGGATCATCAAAGGAAATAGTACTTGATGTAATCATATTGATATTAGCAATAGGAGGTTGTACATTGGGAGCATGCAGGGAAAAATTTCCCATTAAAGTAGAATATTTAATTAACCCTACCCCAACATCCTTATAAGGGATAGTTGATTTTCCAATATGTTGGATGCTATCAGTAGAGGCTGGGTCGGATGAATAATATCAGAGCTGATCTATTTTAACAATATTTCCTTTATGTGGAAACATGATGAGATGAAAGATCGATGATACAACAACAGTCATGGAATAAGACCAACTGCGACCTAGGAGAAGGTTGTAATCTAGAGGGGCATCAACCACTTCCACATCTAGATTTACTATTTTACCTTTGACCTCTATAGGTAGATCCTGTAAAATACCATATGGATGGAAACCTCTTCCATCAAAAGCTTTTAGGATAGTCGGTGATTGGTTAATTTTCAGAGAACCAAGTGATTTCCAAAATTTTAATGACATAATACATGTAGAAGCCCCTTCATCAACAATCGTCTGAAAGCAACGTTTGTTTTTTACTATTACCGGAATTTGAAAAGCAATTTGATGGGGTAGGCGGGGTGTAAAATTCTGTAAATCGAAGATCATGAGGTTCGAATCCTGGAGGTCTAAGGCTCCTATGGCTAAAAATAGTAATTTTCTTTGGGATAGACATGATTGCAGCACCTCCAAAGCTGACATTGCTGAAGGGGAAATTGCCAAGTCTTCAACAATATTGTAATTCTGAGTAGCTCTCGCATGTGGATTGAAAGTTGATTTACAAAGTACACCTTTAGCAGGCGGTTTGATTACTAAGTCAAGATTCGGTTTCTTGATCTGTAGCGGATCAGAAACTGAGGGAGATGTAGTTGATGCTGAATTAGAACTTTCTGCTTCTTTGCCACCAATAGGATTTTTACTACCGTAATCTTGTGATCACATCGCAACCATTAAGATATCTTTTAGCGTATTTGAGGAAGATCCAATCATGTTACTATATTGAGTAGGAAAGGGATCCTTCAAGACAATAGGTATGGGCGAACCTTTAACGAATTTCGATACCTCGGCTCTATGTGGGCACTATTTTGAAAAATGATCCTCATCACAGATCAGATAAGGATAACGAGGTTTTCGTTTATGGTCAGTTGGTTCAGTTTGATCGTTTTTATCTTTTGAAGATTTTTTGTTTTTATTCTTACCTTTCTTCTTACCACCAGTTTTAGGTTTGGCTGTAGATGATTCTACAACATGAATATCAGCAGAAGTTTCAACGGAAGAATCTCCTTTAGGTGAATCGGGTAAAGTTATAATAGGAGAAGTCATCTTGGAAGATTTCTTCTTACCTTTTCCAGTGTTAACAGAACCAATTACACCATCAAAGGCATGAGAGCTGGAAGGAGTTGTAGTTAATTGACCAGGTGTTGGTAAATCATGGATTTTTTCATATAGAGTACCTGACTGTGTATATACAAGGTCAAGGTATTGAGCCTGAGCAATGAATTTCTCTTCTGTAACAACGCCTCTGGCCACATCTTCAGTAATTTTGGGAAATAATGATTTGATAAACCATTAAGCCAAAATGTGATCTGGAATAAAGACTTTCACTAAACGCCTCCTACGTCACCATTCATGAATGTGATCAGATATGTATGTAGACGAAGATTGTTTTAATGAGGTCAATAATTCCACACCATTGTCGTATCTGACAGGTAACTGAAAATGGGTTAAGAAAGCAGTAGCTAGTGCATTGAAATTATTAAATGAGCCTCTTGGTAACTCAATGTACCATTTGGCAGCTATACCAATGAGAGTTCTCTGAAGAAGATGCAATCGAGTAAAATCATCGATTAGTGAATTGGATGAACACCATAGGTGATAAGTCATAACATGATTAGATGGATCTTCTCTTCACTTACCTTCAAACTTTGGAATATCACTGGGAAACTTATTAGGCATCGGCGGCCAATATGAAAGATAAAAGATGGGATCATTTGTAAGGAGCGATAGATCAGGTAAATCTAAATTTTCTATAAACAATAACCGATGGCTAGGGTCTTGATAACCTTGTGTGATTAAACCAGTTCCAGGAGGAGGATATCCAGGATATTTTGGAATTTGATGCGCATTGCGAATTGTGAAACCTCCTGGATAACCAGGATTAACTGGACCATATTGGGGTTATTGAGGTACTTCATAAGTATACCCAGGATATGGCTGATACTGATATGCTGGGTTTTGTGTAGCCTGTCAAAATTGATACTGCCCCTGGTACAGTTGATAAGTAAATTGTGGTTGACTAGTGAGAACTGTACTCGTACCAGATTGTCCTGTAGGCATCTGGGTCATAGTTTGAATTGTATGTCCTGACTGTGGCATAGATACTTGAGAAATTTGCACTGATACATGGATAGTAAAAATAGGAGCTGCAGATACTCCAGAAATAGGTGTGGTAGGTTGAACAGAAGTTGCAGCAGTAGTAGAATTTTGAGGTGGAGTTCTAGGTGTACTAGGCCCAGGCTGTTGAACAAAACCAAGTGCAGAGACTTGAATGGTAGGCTGGACAGGATGTTGGGTTGGACCAGAACCTATGGGCTGTCCAGGTTGATTAGGTAACTGCACATTGGGTCGCAAAGTCTGTTGAATTTGAGATGGATCCCACACCATATTCATTCTGGGGTATTGACCCATAGAAGGTTGTGCATATGAAGGACCATAACCTGGTTGAATGTAGGGTTGATAATTAACTGGTGAAGTTCCAGTTCCTTGTAACAATGGTTTACCCGAAGGAGGTTGAAAACCTTGAGCTGGGTACTGACCTTAAGGTTGATAACCTTGAGGCATGTACTGAATCTGGGGCCGATATTGACCCTGAGGAATAAACTGACTCTGGGGTTGATATTGACCTTGGGGTATGTACTGTCCCTGAGGTTGATATTGACCTTGAGGTATGTATTGTCCTTGAGGTTGTTCCCCAGGCAGGAAATATTGTCCTATAGTTTGACCTCCAGGTGGTAAAAAATTACCCTGAGGTTGCTCTCTGGGCGATAATTGACTACCTTGAGGTTGCCCCCCAGGTGGTAACTGACTTCCTTGAGGTTTCCCCGTAGGCAGTAACTGAATTCCTTGAGGTTTCCCCCTAGGCAGTGACTGACTTCCTTGAGGTTGAGGATTTGGAATATTTCTAGACATCATAAAAATATGTTCTGTGTTCAACGTTTCAGTGTTTGTTCCATTTGTACCATATGATAACACTTGTTCAATTGGTTGAGGAGTTGCTCCTGATAATGTACTAGAGAGCGATTGGTATCCCCTAGGAATAAATGAACCATCGTATAAATATGTTTATGGAGATTAAGAAAACATAGATGACTCACCCAACCTAGCTAATGAAGGTTGATAACCTCTCGGTGTAGGGTAAAAACGAATTCGGGGTGGTGAATAAGTAGGATCTGCGTTTTGTAAAAAATCTGTCAATGATAAATACCAAGCATCAGTTCTAAAAGGACTATAGAATATTGATTTACGCTCCCTAAGATTCAAATTTTCTTGGGTTTTGGGAAGAACTACATCTTCGTCTGGACCAACAAGTTCTTCAATACATATGATATTAGAAGGAAGTTTTTCAGTAATGCGATGTCTTACTCTAGGTGAATCAGGATCACTAGAATTCAAAGTAACAAATCCTAAAGATGGTTCCAACACAGCAGGTTCAGTTTCAGGCTCAGAAATTTCAGGTTCTTTAGCTAATTCAATAGTTGGAGAAATAATACCAGTAACTTCGGAAATTGAAATTGGCTCTTGAATATATTCTGCTGTTCGTGATTGATAATCAGGATGAGTAATTATGGATTTTTCTCCTGGTTCTATTGATCTAATTCTGCTGACACTATGTGGTACCAAAGCTCGCAGCCCTTCAAGTTGTCTTGCTGTATACATAGGGGGTTTCCCCTGGAGTCTACGCGATTGTCTTGGTAATTCAACCACGATTAAAAATTATTAATCACATGCAATCAAAGAAAATTTCAATGAAAACTCCTAAAGTCGCTAAGGAAACAAAAAAATGAATGACACGCCTAAAAATCTAGGAGATCAAACCACACAGAAACAATAAATTCCCATACTAAAAACACTAGTTTGTGAGAAATCCAACATCGTAGTATTTTAATGTATAAATGGCGGTTGTAATAGTTACCCCGAAAACCTAGTTAATTAAACAAACTGGTGCAAGTTTCTCCACTTAAACCATCTCGAGTGAAGATAACCCTCTGGAAAGTTCAATTGAGTCTAGTCGACATCTTCTCTAGGTATAGTGGTATCTTTCCTCCATCGTCACCTTAGGAAAAAATCGTAAAGTTTATGGCCACTAAGGTTACCAACATGAACTAATATACTTGGGGGAACAGTATATGATACGACATACGCACAAGGGCATAGTAACAAAGCTCAATCCCCTTGAAGGCTCCTTGACATAATCCAAGGTATACCGACAAGTGACCCTAGGCTCCTCGACAATGGTCTATCTGAGGTTTATCGTTGTTAATACGCGCACATCTTCTATTGTTCCCAATGAGATAGAATTGATTATCCCATTGGTTCGGATATGACCTTGTGCTTGACTCCTTTAAGAGGAGATTCCCAGAGCATACAAGTGACTATTGGATTTTTCTACCACAAGATCGACTACTTGTTTGTTTTAATTGTCTTGAAGAGTTAATTACTCCCTACTCCAAGACACTAGCCTACACTATGTTCGTGGAAAAGAGCCCTAGAAATATAAAAATTGCTAGATTGATTTTAATTTAAGCGTTTCTTTTAGTAGGATGTTTCTTAAGACAAGAGGTGCGAAAGTGAAACTGATGATATGTAGTGACCTGACTCAAAACACACTAAAAATGCATCTACTATGAGAAAAAATTCATTTCCTTTCAATGAATTATATCTAAAAGAAAGAGTTGAGAAATGAAATCTTTTAAAACAATTCCTTCCTTCAAACAAGAATAAATGAAAAGAAATCTAATTTCATGAGAACTCAAAATGATCAATTTCTCAAAAAGAAATCCCTTTATTATTCAAGATCGAAACTACAAACAAAATTTTCTCCAAAAGAACACTACAATTTCTAGAAATAACACTTAAAACTAAAAAACACTAATTTTGAGATCTAAAAATTCTAAAAACTAAATTTGAATTAAAACTTTAAATATTTTGAGGATGTTTTGCTTAGCTTGTTATCTAACTAATAAATTGTTTGCTTAGATCAACAAGAACTCAAAAAACATCCAATTATGGTTTTTTAAGTGAAATTCCAAACTTATCAACAATTTTTTTTTAAAGATTTGCAAATGAGAAAATGGGATCTAAATCTCATAAAACAATTTCTGCTATGAAGTCAAACTCAACAAGAAAGCAAGGAAATACCAGTGATCTAAAGGTATACCAAGGATTCTAATCTTTGAGTGGGATAAAGACAAAGCAAAAATCACTATAACATGCAGATCTTTTAAAAAATCATTCAAAACTTAAAAATGCTGAAATAAACTCTCAACCAAAGCTTTCTGACATAAAATACAAGTCTGGGTATACACTGAGAATCTAAAAAACTGATCCAGAAAAGAGAATTTTAAGGTTTTATAAAAATTTTCATAGGGTCCACAGGTTTTAGTGTAAACAGGTGCGGTCCCACACTATTTATACAAGAAAAGAGTGGAGATGCCCGCACTGTTGCTAAAAGAAAAGTGCAGATACCAGAAAACTAAAAGAAAAATAAAAAACTCTAAAACATTTGTTAGGGATTCTACAGGGATAAAATACCCAAGCCAGTATAAACCAATCAAAATTAGAAAAAATAAATTCACAAGTCAAAAATAAAAGATATCGAAGTTCAAGATCCATTCCCTAGTGGAGTCACCATTTTGTTGGATAGATAAATTGTTCTTGCTGATGAGATAGATCTCCCTAGTGTCCTACGGATAGCTAGAAACAAACAAACAAACAAAAACTATTTTCTCTAGATAATATTCGATTCAGAATTAGCTACAACAGAGGTTTTGAAGACCTATCTGTGGTCCAACGATGTTCGTAATGATATTCTTTCCAGTTTCTTGAAAGAGTCGTCTTCAAAGATCTGCAATCACAAACATGGAAAAAATCAATAGCACCTACATAGTATAAACTAATTCACGAATCATATATCTATCAAGATGATCAAGTAATTCAAGAAACAAGCTAATTAATTAAATAAATCATTGATAAAACATGATAAGCAAGCTACTTAATTAAATAACTCATTGAGAAAATAGGATCCATTCGTATTATCTTTGATGAAGAAAGAGCCTTATAACCATGTCCGCCTTGATGTCGTACAGGTCTTTCTGGGGTTCGAAACAAGCATTTCCTCTACTCGGAGAAGCCTTGCACTCTCTCAGCTAAAATGCACATGGGTGTGTAATCATTTCCACATAACGATCAATTAAGAGTCTGAGTTTCTACAACATTTCTCCTAAAAAATTCTCAAAATCTAACTCCCTTGAGGCGGCACTATGGCTTCAATTTATAGGATAAGAGAAGAGGTTGCAACTCCACATAAGAGGGGATAGAATCCTCTTTTGAAGGGATTGGGCTCCATAAACCAAGGGGTAGGCTCCCATAATGGAGGTATGAATGTACATGATAGGAGCGAACCTTCGATCGGATAATTGCTTCCAGAAGCTTCCAAATTTGACTGTTGGGCTTCTAAATGTTACTTTTCACCTTCATTTTACCTTTTACAGGGGTCCGCACCTTTAATGAAGAAAAAGTGCATTTAACTCCACATGATTTAGAACAAATAGGTGCAGCACTGCAAGCAATGTTAAGAGAAAGTGCGGTACAAGTGTTTTTAAGAGTTTTATGAGCTTTTCTCTCAATTTCAAGGCTTGATTTTAGGAATTTTGATGTTGTAGACTTCTAAGGGAGTAATATATGAGTAATGATGAACCCATATAGACACTAAAACGTCATGGTGACAAATTTTAGTGTAACAATGAGGATGAGAGGAGATTTATCTATGAGCCACTCCATTTGCATGAGAAAAAAATATGGTAAGGGTAATGTTTGGTTTCATAATTATTTGTACCATGAATATGTGCATTCCTTAACCATGTATGTGCAGGACTTTTCTCAAAGGAGGAACATTCTTCCTTCTAGACTTCATGGTCTACTTGAGGCCATGAGCAGTTTTGATGGCCACTCCCTAGAAGGACTTAGGGAGGAGATATCTATTGGAGAACATGCTTACTTGACACCATACATCATACACTTTCTCTAAACTTGTGAGGAGATTGGGGTAGCAAGCAAGTGGTTGAGAAGCCACACTTTATGTCATCCTCTATTACAGTTGAGGGTCAAATTGCATTGGTTGCATATGAGGGACCATTGTCCTTCTCCATTGCTACATATGGCAGAAAGTATGATTATCATTATGGTTCCCTATGTTTTTGTTGTTCTTATTTTTCTTGGGAGGATGATTGGCGGAGAGACACATTGGTTGGATGTGTCCTTTGGGGAAGAGGATTCCCACATTTTTTGCATTAAATATTCTAAGGGGAGCATGGAGATGATATGGCCACCACATCAAAACACTTTTCTCTTTATGAGGTGGGCCATAAGATTGATTGGAGCACTTGGGCTATGACTCTCATAAATCATTGGGAGAAACTTTTCTATGAGTTGTCATTTCATGTTGTGCAACAACAATTAGGAAAATTGCATTGTGACCACTTGGGAAACTATTGGTACCTTTTATCTCTACATGAAACCTTCAGTATTCCTCTTACTTGTGTAGGTTTTAACCCTGAACAGAAATTATCTAGACACGAATCTTACAACAAAAAATAAACAATAGCGGGAGCATAAAACATAAAACAGATAAACACAAAGATTTTCCCCTGGATCCCAAATCAGGACGACCAGCTTGATTTTTCATTATATTCCTTTTAGTGTTACAACACATATATATACATGCCGAAGCATACATAAACCCCAATCCATTAACCCTGGATTAGAACATAACCGTAGTTCCCTTAACCGGATCTACAAAATACCAGGGGCCAAAAACCATCGTATCCCAAAACCATTATCCGGATCTTGGGGGGGAGGCCCCCAAGATCTAAAAAGTTGAAATGGATGTGACAAGATCTGCAAAATTAGAATGCCAGAAAAAAAAGAGAACACAAAGAAAATAAAACCACAAAGAAACTTGTTTTATTAAAATAGAGAATAACTATAGAAGCTACATTGTGGCGGACAATCTGTCCTTTTACAAAGTGAGGCTTGTTATTTATAGCCTTTTTTGAGATACAATACCATAGGTGGATACCATGGGCCAATACCATGGGTAGATACCACTTACAATACCATGGGTAAATCCCATGTGTGGATGAATACCATGGGTGGATACATACCATGGGTCACTTATAATACCATGGGCGAATAAATATCATGGGTGGATGAATACCATGAGTCGATGCCATTTACAATACCATGGGTAAATTCCATGGGTGGATGGATAACATGGGTAGATGAATACCATGGGTTGATGCCATTTTCCATTCGGATCATTCCTCCCTCCTTAAGAAGCAATGGTCCTCATTGCGTGAAGTTCCCCACTGAGAAGCCTTTGTTGAATATGAAGAGCCACTGAAGAGAAGGGTTTTGTGTAGTTAACCCATAACCGTGATGAACGAAGATCCGAGGATAGAGATACCCTGTAATGCTTGTGACCAACTGTGATATTGACAGTGTGCAGCCTAGAAAATGGACTTCGATGAAGTGTGGGTTTTTGGATGAACCAAAACCATGACAAATGAAGATTCGAGGATAGAGATACCATGTAATTTTTGTGACCAACTGTGTGACTAACAGTGTGCGGCCTAGCAAATGGACTTCGATGAAAATGATTTTGTGCAGTTGACCCATAATTGTGATGCCGATTGTTGATGAAGTAGCAGGTGCCTACATAGCTTAGGGTGGGAGGGCACGTCTCCAAATAACCCAAGCTGAACGCTGCTATGATGAAACTGATGAATTTAAACCAGGTGCCTACTAAAGCGGGGTGGGAGAGCACGTCTCCAAAGGGAACCCGCTCCGAATGTTGCTCCAGATTTAAAATGAGCATAACTCGGTCAATATAACTTAGAAAATTTATTATAACCTATTTTTGGAAATGGAATGATCATTCTGCATCTTCTGATATGTTTGAAACCACCATCTAGAGACTCTAGACTCTCAGATTCGCGCTAGAACTGTCTCGCCGTCACAAAATTTCTGAAAAAATAGTTGATTTTAAATCAACAATAACTCCCACATCCGGACTCCGATTCGACCGATTTTTTTTTTGAAATTGGGTGATTTTTCAAGAGGAGATCAGATCTATATCCATTCTTCTGAAATTTTTCACTAAAAATTTCGAAAAATTACAGGAGAGTCGTCGTCCATGAATTGTCGTCAGAAAAATTGCTTCAATATTACTGATTTTGAATCAGCGATATCTCCCTCATCCGAACTCCAATTTGGCTGATTGTTTTTTTGAATTTGAGTATTTTTTCACAAGGAATCCAAATTTTGTCTTTTTTTTGTAAATTTTTCAACAAAAGTTTCAGATCTGATCTGAAAACTCGCCGCCCAAAAAAATTCATGGATTTTGCCAAAGATTGCTGCAAAACATTGAAACTGAAATATGTTTCAAACCCTCATTCCCATTGAGGCATAGCCTGAATCTGATACCACTGATCTGGATCTTGGGGGGGAGGCCCCCAAGATCTAAAAAGTTGAAATGGATCTAACAAGATCTGCAAAATTAGAATGCCAAAAAAAAAGAGAGAACACAAAGAAAATAAAACCACAAAGAAACTTGTTTTATTAAATTAGAGAATAACTGTAGAAGCTACATTGTGGCGGACAATCTATCCTTTTACAAAGTGAGTCTTGTTATTTATATCCTTTTTTGAGATACAATATCATGGGTGGATGAATACCATGGGTTGATGCCATTTACAATACCATGGGAAAATTCCATGGGTGGATGGATAACATGGGTAGATGAATACCATGAGTTGATGCCATTTTCCATTCAGATCAAACCATGTGCAAACTCATGCACAAAACATGGGTGGGTCTGCATATGAGTGGGTCCGCACACCAAAACGATTTTTTTGCCGGGGCGCTGCCCCAGACCCCAACAGTGGGGGCTACCTCCCCCCTTGTGACCCCCCTGCTGTGCTCAGCGCAACATACATCACGTGGGGCTAGTCGTGGAAATAATATAACATATACTCAAAATTCTCCCACTTGTTGTTTTCTTTCCACAGGGGGCCACAGGAGAGCTTAGTCATTGGGCCAATTCTTCAACACCCATTGTTTCTCTACACCAAGAGAACTTATGAGTGCTCACATACTTCGTCAATGCATCTGCAACATTCTTCAAAGTGTCCACCTTTACCAGCAACACCCTTTTAGCCTCAACCATATCTCTAACAAAGTGATATTGAGCATCAATGTGCTTTGTATTTGAAAGGTAAGCAGGGTTCTTAGCCAAGAAAATTGCACTTTGGCTATCACAATCTATCCTTATAGCTTTTTGTACCAACCCCATACTTGAACACAATCTCTGCAACCAAACTACTTCCTTTCTTGCATGAGTGGCTGCTATGTATTCTGCCTCTGTAGTTGAAAGAGCCACTACAGACTGTCTTTTATTCATCCAACTGACTGCGCCTCCAAATAGGTTAAAAACATACCCACTTGTAGATCTTCTTTGGTCTAGATCTCCAGCCCAGTCTGCATCAACAAAACCACGAATGTCCAACATTCTTTCCAACCCTGGTCTTCCTTGGTAGCACAAGCCATAATCACTAGTGCCATGTAAATATCTGAAAACCCGCTTCACTGCTGTCCAATGCTCCTTCCCTGGGTTTGACATAAACCTGCTCAATACTCCCACTGCATGTGCAATGTCTGGTCTAGTACATACCATTGCATACATCAGACTACCCACTTCACTTGCATATGGAACACGGGACATATCCTCCTCTTCTTCTTGTGTCTTGGGACACTGTTTAGCAAACAGCTTTACACCTACAAGAATAGGAACATTCACCGGTTTACTATCCTGCATATTGAACCTCTACAATATAGTCTCGACATACTTACTCTGGTTTAACCAGAGCTTCCTCTTTGCCCCATCTCTCTTAATTTCCATGCCCAAAATATAGTTTGTAGCACCAAGATCCTTCATGTCTAATTTGGAGAACAGTTGGGTCTTCAAATCTTGAATAATTTCTTTGTCATTTCCAATCAACAACATATCATCCACATACAAGACCAAATAAATAACACGGTCACCAATTAATTTAAAATAAACACAGTGATCCTCCTTGCTTCTGTTGAAGCCAAGTCCCCGTATATAGGTATCAAATTTCTGATACCACATCCTTGGTGACTGTTTTAACCCATACAGAGACTTCTTCAACCTGCATACTAGCTCTTTCTTACCCTTCACCATAAAGCCTTCAGGTTGCTTCATGTAGATCTCCTCTTCTAGATCCCCATGAAGAAATGTTGTCTTCACATCCATCTGTTCTATCTCAAAATCAAATGCAACAGCAACAGATAAAAGTAATCTAATAGAAGTAACTTTGGAAACAGGAGAAAAAATATAACCAAAATCAATTCCCGGCTCTTGGGAATAACCTTTTGCTACCAACCGAGCTTTTTATTTCTCCACCTTTCCTTCTACATTCATCTTCTTCTTAAACACCCATTTTCTCCCAATGGGCTTCCTTCCAGCCAGCAACTCCACCAGATCCCATGCCTCATTTTTGTGCAAGGATGCCATTTCATCAACCATGGCCTCCTTCCAGAGTTTTCCATCTTCAGAATATACTGCCTCCTTGACAGTTCTAGGATCATCATCAGTTATAGTTAAGGAAAAAACTAAACAAAAAGTAGATGGACTATACCTTTTTGGTTTCCTTCTTTTCTGAACTGATCTTCTCAAAGCTGGAGTTTGTGGCTCTTCCTCTTCTGAATCTTCATCTGCTGTAGAGTTTGATTCATCCTCCTTTAGCTCAAACTCTATCTTCTCAGGTTCCTTTGGTATGATTTCATGTTTAACAACATCTTTCACCTCTTTAAACACCACATCTCTGTTGTACACAACCTTCCTTGTTTCCGGGTTCCAAAGCTTGTAACCTTTTAAACCATCCTTATACCCAATAAAGATGCACCTTTCAGATTTATTATCCAACTTGGTCCTTTTCTCCTTTGGAACATGTACGTATGCATCACATCCAAATACCCTTAGATGTGAAAGAGAGGGTTTCTTACCAGTCCATACCTCATGTGGAGTCTTATCCTCCAACGCTGATGAAGGTGATCTATTAACTAACTAACATGCAGTCTCCACTGCCTCTGCCCAGAATTCTTGTCCTAACCTGATACCACTGAGCATGCTTCTTGCCTTTTCCATCAACGTTCTGTTCATTCTTTCTGCAACTCCATTTTTCTGAGGTGTGTATGGAGTATTCTTCTGCCGTGCTATACCACACTTCTTACAGAACTCTTCATATTCCTTCTTGCAGAACTCCCCACCATTATCTGTCCTCAGCACCTTTATCTTCTTCTCTGTCTGGTTTTCCACCAGAGCCTTAAATTCTTTAAATCTGTCAAAGACTTTCGATTTCTTCCTCAAGAAATATATCCATGTATTCCTTGAGAATTCATCTATGAATGAAACATAGTACATAGACTTTCCCAGTGATGGAACTAACACAGGTCCAAACTCATCACTGTGCACAAGTTCTAATATCTTGTTCACCCTCTTAGCACCACAAGGAAAACTCACCCGATTCTGCTTCTCATATACACAATGTTCACAGAAATCAAAATCCAGAGAGAAATTAGACATGCCTTCTACCATACCATTTCTATGCAGTATCTGAAGGCCCTTCTCTCCAATATGTCCAAGCCTTTGATGTCATAACTTGGTATTTTCTCCAAAGATAGTTAGGCTTTCCACTCCACTTTCAGGAATCACAGAACTATTACACCCATCAATAACAGTGCTACCTTGTAGCTTGTACATAGTTCCAGTCCAAACTCCCCGCATTAATACCAGTGCTCCCCGAACCATCTTGCAGGAATCTTTCTTGAACACTGTTTTTACACCTGCATCATCCATCTTGCTTACATAAATCAGATTTCTGGCCAATGCAGGAATATGTAGAACACCAGGAAGTGTTCTAATCCTTCCACCTTGCAGCTTTAGCTTGGCCTTTCCATGTCCGACGATTCTAGCCTTCCTATCATCCCCTAGGAAGACATCACCATCATATTTCTCATACTCGCAGAACCATTCCCTATGGGGAGTGAAGTGAAAGGATGCACCTGAGTCAATCAATCATGACTCATGATCTACATGTGTATTTGAAGAAGAAGCCAAATACACATCCCCACCTTCATTCGAGGTGGTTTTTTCCTCTGCAGAAGGAGAATCATCAGATCCCTTTCCTTTCTCAGGAGCTTTAGATCTGCATTCCTTTTTGTAGTGCCCTTCCTTTTCGCATTTCCAGCATACCTTTACAAACTTTCCAGGAGATTTAGATCTCCCTCTAGATTTGGATCTCCCACTCGAAACCTTATTCTTGTTTCTGTTTTGGGACCTTCCTCATACAGATAAGGCATCTCCATTCTGGCCCTCCATATTTCTCCGTCTCATTTCCTCTGACAACAAGGTTGAGACAATGTCATCAAAATTCAAGGTATTTGTATTGCTACCTATTGCAATAACCAGACTATCCCATGAGTCTGGTAGAGAACACAACAAACTGATGCACTTATCTTCATCTGAGATTTTAATATCAATAGATGACAGCTGACTTAAGACAGTATTGAAGGCGTTCAGATGCTCTGACATGGAGTCTCCATCCTTCATCCTCAGGTTATATAGATTTTTCCGCAGGAACAGCTTATTCACTAGAGACTTAGATTGGTACAAAGTCTCAATTTTTTCCCACAAATTCTTCACTGTAGCTTCCCCAGATACATTCAACAATACTGAATCTGAGACACACAACCATATTGTGCTCTTAGCCTTCCGATCCAGTTTCTTCCAGTCTTCATCTGACATTTCCATTGGTTTGGTACTTGGATCTACCGTGATCCACTGATCTTTATCCACCAACAGATCCTCCATCTTGAGCTTCCACAACTCAAAACTCTGACCATTAAATTTCTCGATCTCTATCTTTTCGTCGCTCGCCATCTTCTTTCACTGCAAGAATCGATCCCGCAGATCTCCCACTGAACAGGGTCTACCTCAGGCTCAAGCAAAAAACCCTTAGCAGCAAAGGCATCCCCTTGAAGCCGAAACAACTCTGATACCAAATGTAGGTTTTAACCCTAAACAGAAATTATCTAGACACGAATCTTATAATAGAAAATAAACAATAGTGAGAGCATAAAACATAAAACAGATAAACACAGAGATTTTCCCCTGGATCCCAAATCGGGACGACCAACTTGATTTTTCATTATATTCTTTTTAGTGTTACAACACATATATATACATGCCGAAGCATACATAAACCCCAATCCATTAACCCTGGATTAGAACATAACCATAGTTCCCTTGACCAAATCTACAAAATACCAGGGGCCAAAAACCATCGTACCCCAAAACCATGTGAAAACTCATGCACAAAACATGGGTGGGTCTGCCTATGAGTGGGTCCGCACACCAAAACAATTTTTTTGCCAGGGTCGGGGCTGGCTCCCCCCTTGTGACCCCCCTGCTGCGCTCGGTGCAACGTACAAAATGTGGGGCTAGTTGTGGAAAGAATATAACACATACCCAACAACTTGGATGCCATATGATGGTGATTTCCTATCCATGATATGTGGGATGAATTGGGCCAGCATGATTCACAACATTGGAGGGAAGATATTTGGAGATCCATTTTTCTTCTTGCCACTTGGAGGCAACACCTTTGTAGCCCAAGAGCAATAGATACTCTAAAATTATCATAAGTGGAGGGGATAAAAGTGTGGGGTAGGCTATTATGTCTACCATGATCATATTTTCAGCCCACCTACATTGCACGAGATCAAGGTGGAGGAGAATTTTTATGAGTTGCCATGTTGGGAGGTGACTCATTTTGTATGGATGATTTCTTGGGGATGGAGGATCCACATGGGAATGATTTTTCCCAATACATTTCAGATCCCATACCTCAAGGGGACCTCTAGACAACACCTTATTTCCTTCTTTAGTACTCTATTTGTTCATGATGATAGCTATTTAGCTAACTTGCATGCTTGGGAGAGGCAATATGGAGATCCATTGATGACACAACATCTCATTCCTTGGAAGAATTCATCATATGTGGATGCTACAGTAGGAGGAGTGGAGACTCTTCAGTTCTATTCTTGCAGTTGCTTGAGGACAAGCAACATTTGGGAGGAGAGGATTGTAATATTCCAAAATTAGCATACAACTAATTGGAATATTGATTTTTGTTTTTATCACCTAGCAATTGAATAAATTGATAAGGAGGCCCATGCATATTAAAAACATGAATAAAATCCCTTATAATGTGAAAATGGATCATCATAGGAGCCATATTTTACACCCTCATGTGTGAAAAGGGACATTTGCATGTGGACAAAGTCAAGTTTGACCAAGTCAACAGCACTAGAGAGGTGGAGATCATCTTGTGAGACAGCGCAAAGATAGTGGGAGGAAGATTCCTTGGCAGAGGAAACCCCAATGTGTGGGACCCAATGTGAGAGGGCTTCCATTTGTATAAAAGGAGGGCAAGGCAGCCATATGAAGACATGTTATGGATTATTGAATTTGTGGTCTGGTTAGACTATTTTGCATTCTCTTTATGTTTAGTAGAGTTGTTGTGCTGCTTAGAACAAGGCATTACTATTTATGAATTACTTCTCCTTTCAAGAGAGGCCTCTTGAGGGAGCTTACACTTCATTTCTCCACTTTTAGGCTTAAGGCCAAGCCACCTTCTTCAGCTACACCATTATTTCTGCTGAAGTATAACGTTGTGTTGCACGGTGTTGTAGTGGAGGTTCCACAACACCACTTCCAGAGCTTATTTTTAAGAGGAGGAAGCCTTCTTTCCTTTGGAGGATTAGTGAGGAAGCATTTGAGATGATTTCACTATCTTTAGCATTGGGCCAACCATTTTCCATCATCTACAGCACAGAACCTATCCTTGACTGTGTTATTTTCAGTGAGGGTTGTAGTGATTGTTTGGAGGGTGAGATATTTAGTGTCAAGATTAGCCTTTCACTTGGAAGATCCATTGGAGGAGTTTTGTTCAGCTTGTTCATCATCTATATCCATCTCCATCCAGTTCTTGAGTTGCAACTTCTACTCAATCTTGAGACTGCAACTCTGGCATTTTTTCCATTTTGCATATTTCAGCCAATCCTGCTAAAATTGTCTTGAAATTGTGTTTCGGAGCTTAGATCTTCACTCCCAACATTGTATGAGCCATCTATTTGCAGATGTATGTTATTTTACATTCCCATGTAGCAGTGTACCATATATGACTGCGCTGTACATGTTCATGAGCATTTTGCAATATAGCATCATTTCACTTTTGGCATATGTATTGATGGGAGGCTTGTTTGCCTTGATTCTTTGAGTTGTATTTCTTTATTTGCTGCTGATTTACATAATAAAATGGATCCATGGTTTCCATACATTTTGGTATGATATTATTCACTGCTATTTCTAGTTTTGTGTTCATGTATTATCGCATCCCCATCTTGGGATATTACAGATTGTCTCTTGTTTCTTCATGACACAAACAATGTTGAAAACCCAATCAATAAGCTGAACAAGGTAAATAAAACCAAAACGCAAACATTTTTCAACTGCTTCTTTAATGGCAGCAACCTTCTTTGGATGAACAGGATGAAGGCATTGACATACCAGTCTAAAATCAACGTACATTTTAATGGTGTGTTCAACAATACTAGTATCTATGCCTGAAATTTCCTCATAAGACCAAGCAAATATATCTCAGAATTCACGAAAGAGAGAGTGATAGGTTTCAAGTTTTGTTGGAGAACAAGACACGTTGACATGAATGTTTTCTACAACGCCGGATTTGGTCTAAATATCAATAGAAATGGTTTCTTCAATATTTGATAAATTTCGCTCGGATTCAATAACATTAATGGGAAAATAATTTGAAAATAAAGTATTGATCGAAGGGTGATATATTTCAATAATATTATCTTCTTCGTAATCCTGAAGATGGGAATGATCATGATGATCTTCCCTTGGTTCTCCTTCTAGAATCATGGATTCCGTGATGCTCTCATCAGTCAAGAAATTCGATGAAAGATGATCAGATAAAGTACCAAAATATAATGAACGATCGACCCAAACTATCGGCGACGATGAATTAGGATTCGTCGCCCAAGCCATGTATATTGATTTCTATCCCAGCTCAATTGGGCTAGGCGGCAGGAATTCATCCAGTGTAACAACTTCAGAATCATTAGTAATCTTCCTTAAGCCAGATGGAGTGGAAGATATCATTCAGCAAGTATCTATTCTTGTGATTTCTGCCGATGTCACAGGTGGTGGTAATGCAAAGGTGCCCATTAGGGAACAATCCCTTAAGAGTCCTACACCAATGTTTTGAAGTGATAGCTGGGGTGCGTGAACTAATAGAGCACTTCCAATTACCTAGGAACTGGAGGAAAAAAAGGAGATTTGATTGATGACTATGATAATACCTTTATGAGGAAATGAGATCATTCTAAAATAAGTAGAGATGGTTGCAGTCATAGCATAAACCCATGGCCTTCCGAGTAAAATGTTGTAGTCATGGGGTCCGTCAACAACCTCAACTTCAATAGTTACAACTTTTCCCCCTAGTTTGACATGCAGGTTATTGACGATACCAAAAGGCTTATATGTATGATTGTCAAATGCTTTCAGCATTGTGGGCGATTGAGATAGGCGTGATGAGCCAAGTGATTTACAGCAGTTTAGAGACATAATGCAAGTAGATGCTCCCATTAGAGAATTTTTGAGTTTTGAAATGGGCCTCCTAAGAAAAATGTACAACCAAGATAAAATTTAAAAAAAAAAATAGGATTCAAGATGATGATGTCAACCATGGGGGATGATTCACCATTTTTGGGGTAAAAAACTAAACAAATTAAAAAATAATAAAACTTCTTTTTCAACTTGTATTTTCAACTTATCTCCCTAAGGTTTTACTCAAATTTCGAGTGGGAGTACTCGTTGGATGAAAAAATTAATTCCTCATCCAAGGAGTACCCATGTTGCATACTTTGAAGGACCCTACTAAATGAAAAATGAGAAATACACGAAACAATGTGATTACAATCACATTTTTCATGTATTTTTTTTGTAGTTGTTTCCATCAAAAGTATGCAAAATGGGTACTCCTTGTACGAGGAATCAAATTTTGCATCGAATGAGTGTTCCCACTTGAAATTTGAGTAAAACATTAGGGATATAAGTTAAAAATACGAGTTGAAAAAGTATTTTTTTATTTTTTCCCTCAAAAAATTGATGATGTAATCTAATATTATTTTATTATTTCCACTATTATTTTATAGTTTCCTTAGGAGGCCCATTTTATACCTCAAAATTCCCCTAATTCTCATCAATAATAGTGCAATGAATGAGGTTATTGAGAACATTTTCTTGGATGGAGAATGCTAATTCTGCTAGTAATTGTGGCACATAGCCTGTATGATTAAAGACTACAATATTGGAATCTGTGAGATCGATTCCACCAATTGCTGATAACAAAGCCTATTTCTAAGAGGGAAAATTTTGAAGTACCTCAAGTGTCGACATAGCTGAAGGGGATTGAGCCAAATATTAAACTATATTATAATTTTGAGCAGCTCAGGCTCAAGGATTGAATGTCAATTTATGGACGACTCCCTTATGTGGATTTATTGTTAACTCAGGAATAGCAGTTGGTGGAATAGATTCCGTTGATGGATTTTTGGTCGAGGTAGCAAGTTGATCAGTTTTTGGCTTTGTGACATATAGCATAAGCAATTGGGAACTAGAAGTTGGATCCGTAGCAACCATATTCGTGTCTGGATTTGGAAATGGATCTCTCAACACAGCGGATGCAGTCGAGGTCTTAAGAAATTTTGAGACTTCGGCGTGGTGAGGGTAGTCTCGAACAAAGTGCTCCTCATTACATATTATGAAATGGCAATGAGGTTTCCGATTATTTCCAGTTTGTTGGTCAGATGATCATTCCTGCAGGGTCAATTTTTTCTTTTTCTTCGCTTTCTCCTTTTTCTTGCTTCCAGGTTTCTTGTCATTTTTTCCTTTTTCAGATGACATGGCATGAATTTCAGAAGAAGGTGGAGGATCAGATGCAGTAGAGTTTTTTGTGCTTGCAGTACATATCATACCGTCATCAGAATGAGATTCCATAGATGGATGATGAACAATAAAGTTAGATCGTGGCGTGTTGGGAATTTTCTCATAGAGCATGCCAGACTGAGTATATATAAAATCTAAGTACTGGGCACAAGAAATGACCTTCTCTTCAGTAATGATGCCACCTTTAGCCACATCCTCGGTGATAGATGGAAGCAAGGACTTAATAAACCACTTAGTGAGAAGGTGATCAGGAAAATTTTTTTTTACCATTCTACGATGACGACGCCACTCATGAATATGATCAGAAATGTGAGTAGTAGTTTTCTATTTAAAATTGGTGTTGGATCGAGGGCTCTTGACCCAGGTTCAGAGGTTAAGGTTTGCCAACAAACCCCTATACTACTGGCCCTTTCGGCAGTAACTTGCTTGTGTAGGCCAAAGTCTCACCCAAAGCAGTATGGGAGGGTGCTAGAACCAAGTTTCCGCACCCAGAGAGAGAGCAGGTAAGTCAAACAGGTCTGCATTCCTAGCTTATTGGACTCGTCCTTAACAGATCTATTCACAGGCTTATATAACAGATCACAGATCTAGTAATTACCTCTGCATCCACATGCATAATACCAATTTATCAACACATCAACTATAATCACAATAATTAACAGATCATAGATTGATATAACATAAACAAAGATATTTTCGCAGCTATCAACTAGATAATTTCGCAACTGTAATCATAAAACCCAAGTTCACATCAATCATAACAAAATAGATCTAGGTAACATCTGATATCCAACAGTACTTCACATATATATTAATACTAAAATCCTCTTACAATCCCAAAGTACCGCCTATGCACACAGCTCACAGGGTCCACACACAGCAGGACTGAGGAGATCTGCACACATAGCCAGTATTATTCCTTACCCAAACAACCCAACAACAGATCTAACAATTCATGTGTAACATCAATCTCAATTCTTTTCTGCCTATGACTAAAAACGGTTCATCTATTTATACCGATTTAGCCTACACATCCAATGGTTCTCAAATAATGGTTTGCAGACTCTTGGTCTACCCTTGACCCGTTACAATGCATTAGGGGCTTTGACCCACCGCAAAACCCCTGTGTTGGACTAAATATTACAAAAAAAATACAAAAATGGACAAAATTCGCAGCTTTAGGGGACCTTGTTCCAACAGTCCCCTAACACAATCTTGTGACTCGTCTAGAGTCACTGTGATGGTGGGGTCTCCACCTGCACCTGAAACAATATGATTGCCTTGGATAATGGGGGTAGCACGCCTTCACTCTGAGTACCAGCATTCTAAGAAATGTTGACCAACTTTTGCGAGATTGGGCCTTCCGTCGTGGCGGTGACACTCTCCCGAGTTTATTTTATCTGCTTAACCGCGACATAAACATCTTGTGAAAACTTGGGGGCCTCAGTTGCCCAAGGCTTTAGGTGGTCACTAAGGACCTTCTTCTTCTGCCAAAGTTCATAAATATTGGTTTTGAGGGTGTGACTGGTGCACAGCCTTATCAAACACTGAGCAGGAACTAAAGTGGGTAGGGTGGCCTCTAACGTCTCGAACTATTCTTATTTCTTCTGCAGATCCTGTTTGATTCGTCACAGGATTGGGTCACGCTAGACCTTGGTCTAGAGCTGCATGGATTTTTCTAGTAATTGGGCACCCTGCACAATTTTCCCTGTAATGACGTTCATATCCATGGTGACCAGCGTAGTGCGTTGAGCTCGTACCTCCGGAGGTGTTTCGAGCTACAACTTAGCTTGCAGATCGGCGATCTGCTGCTCCATCCGTGTCTTGACCACCTGAACTTCCGCCTTGGATGCCTTCAGTGCTCCGACCAACCTTTAAAATTTAGCTTGAGGGGTGGCTGTGGCCGAGATCTTTGTGGTAACATCTGCGTAGAGTTGGTGAATCACATTTTCGAGCTCCATTTTCTTTGCGGTGGTGAGGCAAACTTCAATGTTATTTGCATCAATTTTCTGTTCAGCCACTCTGAGCTGTTGGTACACTTGTTGGTCCCGATGGTGAATTTCCTAAAATAAAGAGGTGTGGAGACCCTGCAAGGTCTTATGAGGTAGCCTGGCTAAATTCAGCTGGACTTCTATACTGGCCTAGAATTGTAGACCTAGGTCGGGTGGACTGATCACAAGGGTTGTGCCAAGTAGAGAACAGAGGTGGATTTCATCTGTAACTAGTGAGGCACTGCTAGTGGCTGAGGGCATGTGTACCTGAGTCACACTGGTCTGCAATGTGTCTATCTTTAGCTATAACACACAGAGCTCAACCTGGATTGTGTTGACCGCAGCTTTCTGTTGTTCCTCTAAGGCTACCCATCTGTCCTCCACGGCTAGAGTGACCACATTAGTGATTTTTTCAAGGTATCTGTTATTCAACGTGACTGTATCATCTCATTCTGTCCACTAAGAGCATTGCTTCTTTCGGGGTCCTTTGATAGGCTTGCTTGTTCACTTCGTGCCTCGGGGGGAGGCAGATCCTCCTACATCTAGTCCTTCTGAACCTAGGTTTGGATGTGAATCTACCTGAGTCTCTGCCTTGGAGTAATTCTCAGTGGTTTGCTTCTGCTGCACATCCTTTTGTGCTGCTGAACCCGTGTCCTTCTTGGTTGTAATATCCCCAAATTGGGATTGCTAGAAAGGCATGCCTGAAAAATGAATTTTTCAGGAATGTATGCTACAAAAAAAAATATTAGCCCTTGGATCTCTTAGATATGATAATATAAGATCCAAATCCAAGAGTAATCAGAGACCATGAAAACTAGGTGAGATAAACAAGCCTCTCACACCTAGAATGGTTGGAAAATGCCCAATAATGGGACTGCCGCAATATGTAAAAAAAATGATGGAGCTGAAGAAAGCTATTAATCCATGGAATGTGTTAAGAAACATTTCAAAATCATTTTTATGTACATAAGCAAGAAGTATGATCCATTCTACCCACAAAATATGGGGAAAAGCAGCTATTTTAGCCCTAAAAAAATTAACTTCAGAGATTTGCGTAAAAATAAGGGAAAAGGATGGTAGGATCCCGTATCTTAGTTCATAAGAGACTTACATATCAAATTTCAGCCCAAAAAATTGACTCTAGCTATGTTAAACAGATCTACCACTCCCGATATGGCTTAAAAATGCTGAAATCCCATGACTTTTGCTAAACAGAATTTTACTGAAGCATGTACAGCATCATTTATAGAGGTTTTCTGCTACAATATTATGCAAACATCTGATATGGAGTTTTATTACTTATAACATGAAGAAAAATGGAGATCTAGCTCCTTTACACATCAGAAAGATAACCCGACAAGGGTTTCCTGAAAGTACAAGTGTAAGAATGCAAGATCTGTAGAATATGGATCTGGAAAACACAATTTAATATAGATTTATAATAAAATATCTGAATAATACATGAGAGAGAAGAAGAATGATGTAAAATTATTTTACGGGAGAAGGGTTGGTCCTTCCTCCAAGGAAAAATCTCACAAGCAAGGGATCAAACCCTGCTACTGTAGCACTCTAGAAAATGATGCGGTTTCTGAAGCTAACTCTGCTGCAGATGTTGAGAATTGAGTTGGCCACATGCCAAGATATGAAATCTGAAGCTCAAACAATAGATGCACTCTTCCAGGAGGATAAATTACACACTCACTGAGAAGAGCCACCAATACAAGCTAGATCTGAGCAGATCTAGTCTCCACTTGCTACAGCTCACTGAAACAAGTAAATCATAGCAGGATTTATGCTGTCTAAGGGAGATGGAGCTTGGAAAAATTCTTGAGAGTGGAAGAGAAGTACAATTCCCTCTAAGAGCTACTCAATAGAAGGAGAGAGAATCCCTAAACAGTAAATCCTCACAATTCTCTGCTAAACAACCAAGAGAATGAGATATGTCTAAGCAGACAATACACCCAGAAAATATAATATCATGAAAAACCTTCTCTTGAGCCTTCCCCTTCATTTTATAATATGAGAGCTTTGGAAAACCATAAACCACCTTGAGGAATTATCTCCTTTCACATGAGGGCCTCCTAGAACTGCGTTGTCCCTCCATGAGGTGCATTGAACCTAGACTGCACTGTAGATTTGGTCAAGGTTGACCCAGTCTCATAACTAAAACCCATTCACACCTTCAAGTGCAATCAATCCAACTCACAAATGTCTGCCTATGCTGATCCTTATTCACACTAAATTTTTTTGATCGATGATCTCTTCTTCTTCATGCATGCATGTTGACTTAGTCAAAGTTGACTATGTCCTCATCCATTTGCTCTTGTTCACACTCAGAAGTGTAAAATCCATCTACTGTGATGATCCCCCTTTTCACATTATAAGGGTATTTTATTGAGATAGCCCTGATTTGCCTCTATTCACAATGGGCATTGATTTATTTTGATGTTTTTAGGAGTTTACATGTCCTCCTTTACATTTTATTCATCAATTAAGAAAATTAACACAAAATGAAATATTCCTATTAGCTTGGGCTAATTAGGAACATTACATTGGTACTCTTGCTTGGTCCTCCGGTATCCTTGATGAGGACAGGCGTGATTAATTTTGGTGTGCTGGTTCCTTCAGAGCTCTTTGCGCCGGTTTTGGAACCAATATTCCAGTTAGGAGGCCAGAGCGCAATGACATTATCAATTTCTTCATCTACCACCATATAAGGGAGCAAGGTCCAGGTTTTATCATTGCATGCTCGGATCTGGACATTGTGCATGGTGACCTGGAATGGCACAATGCCTTTATATCCATCATATACTGCTAGAGACAACTATGGCCGGGAATTAATGGTTGTTTCCAAACTACTCTGAAAGAGGACCCATAAGACTTGGTTGTCCTCGAGACGATGCACATCCTTTGAATCCCATAAGTTTGTATATCGGGCCCCCTCGCACATGTCAGGGGTAAGATCCGGCAGGACTAATTCCTCTGGGGCTTCCTATGCTATCAATGCAATGAGAAGTAGAAACCAGGAATAACAAAATTCCCATCCCTACTCCTGGGATTCGCGGACATTGGTCAAAAACTCATTGCACAAATATTGTGACCAATTGAAATAGACCACTTTCTCCCACTGGCCTGCGAGCTGAATTACGTATGCGGGAACGGAGGCCACTTGAAATTTACGCATCATTTTACATGCCAATAACATGGTACCTAGTTATGTAGCGGGATCACTGATGGTTTTTATCATGAAGCCGTGAGTATTCCGCTCCACATGGTATTTTTATCGCATATATTCAGCAGTTTCCCCTTCATACTTCTTTCCAACAAGCTCGAGGGGGTTCGACCCTTCCAGAGGAAGACCAGTGATTCGATGGATGAGCGCAGTGTCAATAGGGATTCGATCCTTGATCCAAAAACACCCATCATGGACCAGTGCAAGCAACTGACACACTAGACAATCTGTGACATTGTAATGGCTGAAATGCAGCATCCTGAGTAGGTTGAGGAGCCCGGACCCTGTCACTCCATGTACCCAGCTTACGGGGACAATTTTGATCCCATCATCCTCTTGAACTCATTCCAAATATAACTCGGGTTCCGATTCATGGAAATCAGGTGTTTTCGACAGGCGTACAACATCATGCATAGGTTCGAAACGTGCATCTTTACTAAGCTGAAGATAGTCTAATCATCAAAATACACCTTTATAAATTTGTGGATGAATTCCTTGAACACTACGACAACTACTCGCAAGAAGATAGCAGGGGCATTCTTGAGTCCAAATGGCATGACTGTATACTGGAAGGATCCCCATTCAACGGCAAACATAGTTTTTTTGCGATCTTCTGGTGCAATTATGATATGATGGTATCCTGAGAACCCGTTAGTGAATGAGTACGCTTCCTCGCCTCCTACACTATCCAGGATCTCATCGGAGAATGATGTTGGAAAGGAGTCATGTACGCAAGCATCATTTAACTTGCGTAAGTCCACACAGGTTCGGATTTCTCCCTTTGTTTTCTTTTCCTGAACCACCATCAGACTTACCCAATCCGACTGCTCGACTGGCTTGATAATACCCGCGACGAGCATTTTATCGATTTCTTCCTTAACCTTCTGCTTATACTTAGGATTCAGTCGATAAGGCCACTACTTTACAGGGTGTGCATCCGGTTTTAGTGTGATGCGTATAACCCCTAGGTCCCCTATGATCCCTTTAAGCTCCGAAAACTTGGTTGGGAATAAGTCTTGATATTCTATGAGAAATTCAACAACTTTTCTTACAGTGTCATCATCCCAATAGTCCCCAATTTTAGCCAAATTAGGCTGCTCTATCGTGCCAATTTTGACTTCCTGTAGTTCCACAGGCTTTGTAACATCCATAGTTTGCAATGGAGGTCCCGTAATTGCACACTCCCCCTCCGACTCTAGGATAGAGACATTATGCATATCCTCATCGCACTCTTCTATAGTTATATTGCGATAATTGACAATATCCTACATCTACATTTCCCACATCGGTACCCCAAATGCTATAGAGGAGCTGGATTCACCAAACACGAATGTATCTATATCCTGCAGAGCTTCATCAAGTGCCTCTGAGCCCCCTGTTAGTCCAAATGTACCTATGAATTCCTCCTTCAAATTTTCCCACTGGTGGGTGCTTTGATGTAGCTCCGCATCCAAGTACCATGTAGTGGGAATAAAAAAGTGAACCCATTCCTTCGTAGCTCGGTCGTACCACTTCTCCATCCAAGTGAACAAGTGTTCACGTGGATCCCCTGGGCCAAGGAACGTCTTGATGCACACCTTAACCAGAGGCTCAAATTGCAAGATCATCATGTCTCAACAGTCCTCCCAGTCTTGGAACGCCTCCTTTTGCATGTCCCACCATCTTGCAGGTGTTGCGCGCATAGCTAGATTAAGGGCCCATAACCTTCGTTCTCTGGTAACCTCAGCTTCGAATGTTCATAAAAATTATTTTATACTACCGAAACCATCAAAGTAGGGCAGTTCTCTTACCTCTAAATATATGCAGTGGAAGTCCCTTGTGATTCGCAGGCAGCGCAGCGCGGAGACATCATGCAGTCATTTTTGCCAGTTTTCTATTTCTCCGTCAGAGTCCGAGGAGCCTTCGCTATATTTTTCCTAGCAAAGCACACCATTGGCTGTAGGATTGATCCAGTCCTCATCATTTGTAGTTAACTTATATATGTGATCCACCTCCTCTTCCTCACACACTGGGTCTGTATACCTCTCTCCTTCTGCAGGGTCTAGTGGTATGATCACCCATGTTCCTTCACTTTCAAACACCATTCTTCTCTTCTTCAAATTGATAATACTGCCCATATCGATGGCCCAGTCCAATCCTAAGAGTTATAGATAGGGGTCTGCATATTCTACAATCTGAATGACTTCAAATTCATCCCGGACCTTAACTCCTACGATATCTACCACGAACTTTGACAGTCTTCCCAACAGGATGATCTTCTGTTGATTGTCCATGTGCAGCTAGATAGTGGACCATTCCAACTTAGGTTCTCCCATTCACTGCCAAGTCTATTTAGGCAGTATGTTAAAATCTGATCCTAAGTCTAGAATAACCTGATCCATCAAATAATCACTGATATGCACAGTCAACCGCATCTCCCTACCAGTGCATCTCTTATGCTTATATAGTTTGTGCACATCCTTAATTTCCATTGCTGGGGTTGTCTTTTCTATGCAAATATCTATCAAGGCTTGGAGGTTTTCTATGGCCCTTTTGTTGCGCACCAGCTTCATACATGCCTACAGGAATGGTTTGACTTCATCATCTGCTTTGAGGTTCACAGGGGCTTGGGGAGTAGGTGCCTTAGCCTTAGCAAAGTCTTGGTGAGCTGCGACAAAGGTTTCCTTTCCCTTCTGTAAGTCCAAACCTTCTTGTTTAGTGGATGCTTTACAGATAAGAGGCTCCGCCTCAGCTTTCTCTGCAGCTCCTCCAGTGGCCATGTCGCTGCATTTTATAACATTAACACTTGGTCCTTCATCTCGGGGTTCCGCCTTGACCCTTTATACGTTCTGCGTAGGTGTCTGCTACTTATCCTACATCTTGGCTATTAGAATTGGGAAATATTCAATCACATGATCCAGTTATCTATAGTATTTGTAGGATTGTCTCACAGGTTTCATGAAATCCCTTGCAAAGTTCCCTATTTATCCACAGTTATAGAAAATCAGTTGTCCTCTCCCCCTACCTGTGCTTCCACCTCGGCCCCCTCCCCTTCCCCTAGCTGGGGAGCCACCTATGCCCAAGGGGGATCTTGGCAAGGAAAGATCCGAATGTACCCTATATAGATTTCCTTGATCTATCATCAGGTCATACGTCTAGCAGTTCTGTTCATCATGGCCTAAAGATTTGCAATACTTGCACCATTGCGGCTTTATTTTTGGTACATATGCAGTAAGGCGGGGACAGTGGCTGGTATCATGCAGCCTAGCAACGTG
Organism: Pinus albicaulis; assembly: GCA_034641835.2. NCBI lineage: Eukaryota > Viridiplantae > Streptophyta > Pinopsida > Pinales > Pinaceae > Pinus > Pinus albicaulis. Next base: position 459,380,136 of record CM076584.1, read on the forward strand.
ACAATCCTCGCACCAAAGCACTAGTCCACTTGGTCCTGCATCTTCCCTAGGACGCAACGGACTGGGTCCCCCAGCCTGTATGTAGTCTGCTAGCAGAGGACAGTTATCCTTGGTGTGTCCATTCACCCTGCATTGTATGCACCATCTTTCAGGGCTAGCCTCTACTCCTCGCTCCTTCCGTAGATTATGGATCTCCATGTGCATTAATTCTAGTTGGCCTTGTATCTGTTGTACTCCTAACTGGGTATCATCTCTTGGTGTAGCTTCCACCTTCATTCCAATTTCTAAGGCCTTCTCCTGCGACTCAATGGCTTGATGACCCATTGGCATGCGCAGGTGGGCCATCAACATAACAATGAACCATTCCATGTACTGTCTGTCATCATACAAAAATCCTCCTTCTCTAATTAACTTATTTAACCGTTGGTAAGCCTCCCATACAGACTCAGTTGGTCCTTGCTTGAAATCCTTCAAATCGTTCACTATCTAAGAGTAGGACTTAGGCTTCTTGAATTGTTGTTTCAAGGCATTCTTAATTTATTCGATGGTCGTATTCACATGTTGGTCAATGTATCCCATATACCAGTCCAAGGCTCTCCCCTCAAAGGTAAGGGATATCTGCGCCCTTTTCACAACATCACTGGCCATGTTCTGTGCAATCCATGCCGATCCTGCAACAAACCAGAACCAATCCATATCTTCATCCCCTATGCCCTTGAAGGTGGGGAGCTTCATGTGCGAGGCCATATCGTCTTCTGGTGGTGGTGAAGGTGAGTTCTTACCCCTATGAGGGTTCTATGGTGGCATAGACGGAGAGCTATGCACAGCAGAATTTCTTATTGGACTGTAGACAGGTCGATCTCCTTCTTGATTAGTTTTGTAGTATTTACCACTGCACGTTGTACCCTCACTATGATTGGAGCTCATTCGCTATGTATGACTACACAAAATTCTGTTTTCGCACAATAAGATCTTAATCATTAATGGTAGAGTGTTTAGACACTTACCCTAGAAACCCTTGAAGAATCTTCATTCCGCCTTAGAGTAGGACACAAATTGATCAATTGCAAATTCTATCACAAACCCTCCTATCACACTGTCCACCCAGTGATCTATCGTGCGAGCGATGGTGTTATCAGTATTTTCTAACTACTGAATCAACTTTGGCGCCCACTGCGTGACCCATTCATCCTTCCAACACTTCTGGAAATCTACGAGCCTTGTGAGCCACTCTTGAAGCTCGATCGCAAATGTCACAAAGAAAATTTCATAGACCTCTCTGAAAATGTACGTATTCTTCCACTTCTCTGTGGTTAGCTTTGTACTGCAATTCTCTCTTACTGTGAATTCCTGAATTTGATTTTTGAACCACTCGTCGATCTCTTTCTTCTCAAGTCTCCAATGTGTTCTTAGCATTACCTGATCTCTCTCTCAAAATGCTCCCGGTCATGGCAATGGAACCATTTTTTGGCTCGAGGGGTCCTGACCTAGGTTTGAAGGTTAAGGTTTGCCAACAAACCTCTATACTACTGGCCCTTTCGGCAGTGACCTACTTACGTAGGCCAAAGTCTCACCTGAAGCAGTACGGGAGGGTGCTGGAACCAGGTTTCTGCACCTAGAGAGAGAGCAGGTCAGTTAAACAGGTCTGCATTCCCAGCTTATCGGGCTTGTCCTTAACAGATCTATTTGCATGCTTATATAATAGAGAACATATCTAGTAATTACCTCTGCATCCATGTGCGTAATACTAATTTATCAACACATCAACTATAATCACAACAATTAACGGATCATATATTCATATAACAGACACAAAGATACTTTCACAACTATCAACTAGATACTTTCGCAAATATAATCATACAACCCAAGTTCACATAAATCATAATAAAATAGATCCAGATAACATTCGATATCCAACAGTACTTCGCATATCTATATCTATATATATATATATATATATATATATATATATATATATATATATTAATACCAAAATCCTCTTATAATCCCAAAATACCGCCTGTGCACACAGCCAACAGGGTTCGCACATAGTAGGACTGAGGATCTCCATGCACATAGCCAGCAGGAGTCCTTATCCAAACAACCCAATAGCAGATTTAACAATTCATGTGTAACATCAATCTCAATTCTTTTTTTCCTATGACTCAAAAAGGTTCATCTATTTATACCGATTTAACCTACGCATCCAATGGTCTGCAAACCCTGGTTTGCAGACTCTTGGTCTACCCTTGACCCGTTACAATTTATTATGGGCTTTAACCCACCCCAAAACCCCTGCGTTAGAATAAATATTACAAAAATGGAAAAAATTCGCAGCTTTAGGGGACCTTGTTCCAACAATTGGTTAGCTATTCCATTCCGGTTTCATATCTTATGGGTAATTGGAAGTGGTTCAAAAAGGTAGTAGCTAAGGCAGTGAAATTATCAAATGAAACTCATGGTAACTCAATGTACCACTTTGCGGCCGGACCAATGAGAATACGCTGGAAAAGACGTAGTTGAACGGAGTCATCATTTAAGGAGTTAGATGAGCACCACAAATGATAAGTCATAATATGTGTTGACGGGTATTATCCAGGGTTTCCATTAAATTTAGGAATGTCAGAGGGTAATTTATGTGGTATCACTGGCCACCACGAAGAATAGCTGATGGGGTCGTTGGAAAGCCAGTTTCAATCAACTAATTCTAAATTTGCGACAAAGGGAAACTGTTGATTTAAGTCAGGTTGAGCATAGCCAGGATATGATGAAATTTCTTGGGAAATAGACATTTGAGCACCAGCATAAGGCATTTGTTTCTGGTAACCAAGATAGGGATTTTTTTGATTACCAAACACTTGAGGATTCTGTTGACCAAAACCTAGGTAAGCAACTTGTTGTTGGAATGATTGTTGTGGAATTTTTGGTTGTGGCTTCTAAGGAGACTGCCCACCAAGATTAAAGCCCAAACCAGAATAGCTTGGACCCGGTTGTGCTTGTAGAGTCCCATAAAAGGGTAATCCAACTTGTGAATGAAAGATTCTGGATATAGGTGGTTGTTGTAAACTAATCGAAGGAGTTGGAGTCTGAGGGCCCATAACTAGAGGATAATGGGTTGAAGGACCCACCTGAGATGGTTGAGGTACAAAAATATGAGCCTGTAACAGGGGTAATGAAGTATTAACAAGTGGAGTAGATGTGGGTGCAACAATTTTAACTGGTTTATATGAATGCACAACAGTTTGTGGTTGAACGGGTGGGATAGGCTGCCACTGAAAAAAAGTCATTCCAACATTTGGGTGACCATAAAATGATAGAGTAATATCAAAATGGGTGATCATAGGTGTTAGCCACCTATAATATTTTTTCAAAGCAAAAAGGTGGCTAAATATGTCCCTGAGTCTTCAAGAGAAATATTTCCTTTGTAAATCTATCATTCTTGAAGCCTCCATGTGTCTTCTATCCTTAAAAGAATCTTCATTTTTGTTTCCATTGATGAAACCTGTTGTTTGTGAAAGAAGCTGTTCTAAAAAAGGCCTCCATTTTCTCCATTTCACTCCCACAAAATTCCCCATTTTTCATCCTCATTCCCTTAAAAAAAATTCCTCTGTAGACCTTCATTTCAACCTCCATCTCATCCTAAACCCCTTTTAAACCTTATATTTCCCTGTATTTGGTTTTAAAATCCCTTCTTTTGCCTATCGGAACCCCTTACTAAGCCTTAAAAACTCTATTTTTGACCTTAAAAACAGTATTTTTACCTTATAAAGTGTTAAACCCCCAAGGGCTTATCTCCTTTAGCCCCTTCTTCCATGCGTTCTAAAGCCCCGCAATCAGGCACTTAAAATACAAAGCCCCCATGTAAAAAGCCTTTCCTCCGCCTATTTTACCTTTCCCGACGTTATGGTTTTCGATAGATCTGGACCGTTGATCTATCTAGATCAACGGCCATCGGGCTCCACCCTTCTACCCGTCTATCCTCTCTTACCTTTCCCTCCATTCAAACTTCCAGCCCCATCTTTGAATCTTGGTTGTTCGTTCTTAAGATCTAACGATCAGGACTTAACCTGATCTCACCCATTTGATCCACTCCATGAAAAAATATCCCACGTCACCGTGGACCCCGCTTACCTTTTAACCCCGCAGCTTTCAACCCTGTTGCATGCGATCCGCACCATCGGATCTGGGTCCTCCAATCTGATGGTTGACATTGCATTTCAAAAAATCTTTGCGTCAGAGGTTTAATGCCCAAAAATTTTGCGAAATGGGCAGTATTGGGATGGACATGCGTCAAATGGTGTATGGAATTGCATTTTTTTGGGCAATACCACCTCCCCCCATTTTATTTTGCGAAAACCATCCCGGTTTTCTGCCAAACCGCCGCCCTCCACAACGTGATTTCACTTTTAATCTCGGCTGTCGATCTCTAAGATCTAACGGCTCATATTATATCACGATCTCAAATGCATTTGCTTCCCTCCTCTCCCTGCTAAGCCCATCGAAATATCCCCACTGTTGATTGTTCTAATCCAACGGTCCACGTTCATCCTCACACCCAAACCTTCATCTACACCTGGTTAGCTGCTTTGCCAGGTTTTTCACCCATTTTTCCGCTGCATCCACTTTTTCCCTCAATGCCCCTCCATCCTCCTGAGCCCTCTTAAGCAGCCTTAAGCCTCGTGCAGGTTTTAGTTAATTGGATTGTTTTATGTTTGCAGGCTTAATAGCGGTTCTTGCTAGTTTATCCCACAGTCACAGATAAGTGACCAAAAGGTCCCAGGGTGATGATCCTGAGCCTGAATCAATGCAGAAAGGGGACTAGCAGGATTTCAATTCCATGTTTTTCGATGCGTCCTGATCATTGACCCTTACACGAACCCTCCAACGCCACTGCCACCTGTGCAGGCATCAAAAGAAGTCTAAAGAGTATCAGAAGAAGATCAAGAATATTAGTGCATAGTATTGAAGACTAAGAAGCCTAATCCACAGTTACAGACATAAAGGACACAAATGAATACCCGAAGATGATCAAGGAGGCTTAATGAAGCCTAAAACACACATCAAGCCATATTAGTGATTTAATATCAGCAGAAGTTCTTTCTCCAAGAAAGGACTAGCCACATGACCTACTCCATTCTCCCTCAAGCACCATAACAATTATTACTTTGACAGAAGTCCTTAAAACTATCAGTGCATTAGTTATGAAAGCATGGAAGACATGCAAGCCAAATTATTCACCTTGCTTA
>CM076584.1:459385484-459656666 GCA_034641835.2 Pinus albicaulis
CTGCATATCCTTTTTATATTTTATTTCGAAATTTAAAAGAGAAAAAGAAAAAAAAATAATATAAATGCGAAAATATGCTACAGTATGAAGTTATTTATACTTTAGCATAAAAAAAAAACAAATGCAATGTATTTATTTCGATATGTATGATTTGAAGGTTAAGCCCCGAGCAACTTCCCGACCGGAAGTAACGATCACAGAAAAGAGCTTATGGATAAGCTATTGCGGGGGGAGAATTAGCCCAACAGTTGTCAAATCCCGACCCCCCGTAGTTGACTAGTCAGATCTTGCTTCTGCCGGGATCAACGGCTTGGATTTATTACGCGGGGTATGGGTTAAAGTTTTCCGCCGTCCTCACAGACCCCCTGCAATGACGTCATCAGCTGAGGTGGAAAGCAGTTGTCATCCACTCTCAACCATTTTCCACGTCATTCCTGTATTTATTACGGATTCTCGTAGCCTATTAAAGGGTTTTTCCATCCCGTTGTTGTCTATTTGTGACTGTTTGTCCTTTTTTAACCGTGTCCCGCCACCTTTGCATTATCCGTTACCCCGCGAATTGCTTTCAAGTCCCTGTCAGTCATGGCAAAACGAACATCTTTGGATGGTTCATCAAGCCTCAGTCCACTCCTGGATAGTGAAAAGGATGTTCATGATACCGCGTCGTCCGTCAATCATCCCCTACTGCATTACCAAGTAACCCTAAACACTGACAAATCCTCTGTGTTCTCTGCTATGAAAATTTCTGGTCTGTTGTCCGCCTGTGTTCCGAAAACTCACTTCTTCCCCGAGTTCATCTCATGGTTAGTCTCATCTATGTACCCTGGCAAGTGCTTCGTCATGAATTCTCAGGGGGAAAATGTCCTGCAGATATCAACACAATTGATGCGTCAAGCATTATGTTTTCCAGAAGATGAGTCTCCGTTACAGTTCTCCGAAGATTCGTTGGTTCAGTATTTTGAAGATCTATCAAATGAAGAGTTCAGTCGTTGTATGTCATTTTTGAAATCAAATCCAGAGAAAACTCAATTTGAAGGAGGAAAGTTCAATTTGGAGGCGTTCAGTGTTCAGTATAGGCCAGTTCTTAGATGCATTACGGAGATTTTGGGAAGAGACGATGATCACGAAATTGATAAAGCATTCTTGGGGATGTTCGCTCTGATGATGAAACCAGGGGTGGTCCTAGACATTCCGTCTTTTTGGCAGGAAGTAGTAAATTCCCAATTGATCGCCTTCCCTCTAATAGGTTTCTTCAGATTTCCATCATTGGTTGTTTACTTATTTTTATATCAAAATGTTGAAGAGTTCATGAGTGTGGGTTTAAATATAGTTGATAGTAATAAAAATAAGCAGTCAGTTTTATTCTGGACCGATATGGTTAGAAAATAAGAGAACGAAGCCGGGCTGTTTGAATTTGCTGACCATTTCATGTCTACTGCTTATAAAATTTTGAATGGAACTCTTCCTCCATGCTTTCTGCTAAAGGCCCAGGAGTTCCTACAGTTAAGACCCAATTGTAAATTTGGAGATTGGTTTGTATTTGAAGATTACTCTGAGATAAGGCTGTATGGAGTTAGTATTGAGCCCTATAGGCTCCCAACCTTTGTTCCCGTGAGACTTTTCACCCTGGAATTTATAAGGCAAAGTCTTAATGTAGACCAAGTTCATTTTCTGCCCATGAAGAAAGGATTGATGTACAAGTTGCGTATGAGTGTAGGCCCTTTTGTGGTCAACACAAGACAAGCTTTTGATGAAGTCTCAAAAATATTGGAAGGGACGCAGTTGTTGTTGGGAGAGAAATGGCCTTATGATCCACATGGAATAATTTCTCAGAAAAGGGTTGAGAATGGGTATGCTACATTTTCTCATGTAAGTAAACCTGATTTGGAGAAACTGGCTAATCCAGGAGATTCAAGTTCATCAAAGACCAGTATTCAAACACCTGCAATTTTGGAAAGAATGAGCAAAAGAGGTAGAGAGGATGTTATTGAAATCGATGATGAGGAGCCCCGAGAGGAAAAAAGAACCAAACTAGCAGAAGACCATTCTTCCAATTCACCTGGTTTTACTCTCCAGGTCAATGAAGAACAAGATTGCCCCTCATCTCCTAGAAGACAGGAACTTCATTTGGAAAAGGCTCCTTCAATAAAGCGAGTGTTCACACAGATTGAGGAAAGGAACCAGAGGATAAAAGCCAATATAGAAGCACAAGCAGATCACCATATATCTGCTGACCAAACCAGATTATTGACTGTGATGGATCTGGAGAAAGATCAGTTTAAGATGGCTCTGTCACATCCCACAGGAATGTCCCTTGGACCTTCGGGCAGCTTTAAGGAGGTAAACATAGTCATGGATGTTAAAAAGATCCCCTTGTGGGACAAAATGAATCTTCATATGCAGACCGGGTAGCTGATTGTAAATGATTTGAATAATACCAATGCTACAGCAGTCAAGACAGGAAAACATGCTTGCAAAGGTTATCAGATAATGCAAAATGGAGAAAGCTAATGCAAGGGCATTAACAACTCAAAATGAAGATTTGAAGAAAATCATTATGAAAATCGGTGTGGATCCAAATGATAAAGCCGCAATTCAAAAACTTATGAAAAGTGCAGAAGCAGAAATATCTTCACTAAGGAAAAAGTTAAAATTACCAGCTAAAAAACACTCATTGGCGGCCGAAGTGGATGAGGTTGAAAAGGAGAAAGATGAATTGCGACAGCAGCTGTTGAAGAAAGACGAAGAACTCACTAAGGTAAAGTAGACCGCTATATCTTTACAGAATCATATTGAGAACCATACTTGTACCTTTGATTTTTCTACAGGTGAAGCTGATCTCAAGCCCAGGTTATTCAGCTAAGCACAGAATTAAAGATGGTGGAAAGATACTGTAAACAAGCCCAGTCAGAATTGGCCACGGTTACCAAGATGATGCAGGGATGGGAAGAAAAAGCACATGAGAACAAGCAGAAGCTACAGAAAGCTGAGGATGAAATCAAAGAGCTCAAGGAGAGATTAAAGGGAAATATCTCTCTTATTAAAGCTAAGGATATCATCTGGAATGAGATTATTTCAAAAATGAATTCAAAATGGGATTCCATGAATATAATTGCCAGAGAGAAAAGCATTGTTTCAGAGCATGAAAAGGAGCTATTATCTGAGAAGCAGGCCGCTATTAAAAGAGTGAATTGGGCCAAAAACTTCATAAACTTTATTAATGCCAAGACAGATGAAGAGTTAGGAGATATGGGGATACAGGATAGGTACTTCTATGCTGAGGAGGTAAATAAAATGATAATAAAAAATGACCTTCGAAAAGCCACAGAGAAGCAGTTACTGGGAATTAAAGAGATAATTAAAAAAATTGATATATCATTTGACAAGTTGACGAGAACAGGTTTTCCCTCATGCTGGATGGAGAGAGGGGAGATTATGTCCTGGAAATTCTATGAAGATCAGTTGATATTTGCAAAAAGCAGAGCAGATGGCAGGCATGAGAAGACACAGGTTTTAAAGGGAGAAACAGTATTTAATTTCTTACAAAGGCATTTCCTTCTGCTATGGATAGTGAAGACATTATTCACAGGTAATCTTACTCACAGTCAGGTTGTTGCGTTTACACTGGAATATCATCGTTATAAGAACGCTTCGACGACTCAGGATAAGCTCTGGAAAGAATGCAAAATATTTTCTATGGACACAGAAAAAGGAACTCCAGCCACTCAGCCACAAGTAGCCGTTCAGCCACAAATAGTCATTGAGGCAGCCACTATTTCAGGAGCATCAACTCACTTAGATTAGGGATTATCACATTTTATCATGTTTTAAATGAAGCCATGTAAATGTAATAGAACTTTTTCGAGGCATGTACCTCCACTACAGTGAGCAGTTAAGCAGTTCGAGTTAGTTAGAATCGGTTTCATTACTGGAAACCATTTTGGTCATATTGTATTTAAAGACAATTGGAAGAAGAGAGAAGATTCCGAGTTTTGGACCTTGAAGCCTAATTTTGTACTGAAAAATATTGAATCAATGAAAAGTTTTGCAAGTTTCCATCATTCTATCTGTGTTGAACAGTTTTCCAGTTTTCATTTTGTTTCCATATCTATGAATAAAGTAGGGTGATTTGAGCTGCAGGTCTCTTGATATCTGTGTATCTAAGAGTTAAATATCCTTAATGGGCGCTCCTCTATTTTAAAGTTAGTGTTCCTCATTTCTTCAGGGTTTTATAATGGTAGATTCTGTTTTAAGCAGCATATAAAATTAAAGTCCTTTTCTTTCTTCTTCTTCCATTTCATTCACTTCAGCATAAAGAGAACATGGCATTGCAGAACTTGTAAGGATTTGATGTTTGGAGATTATATTATTAATATTTGAAGGTTTAATAAACAGAGACAGATATATACTTAATTGTGACATAATCTTCAATGTCTTGAGCACGGATTCCTTTACACAGCAAGGGATTGTTTCTCAAGGAACAACATTAATTGGCGCCGTTGCCGAGGAATGAAGATTCGAAGATTTTCCCTGGGTTTTTTTTTACATTTCCTCTGGTTGTTCAGAGAGGAGGAAATAGTACGCTGTGATTGTTTGAAAATAGCTCTGGCTCCCAAGAAACCTCACACGAGGTCAGATACCTCTCAGAAAAAAGTTCCCATTTTGTTAGATCCTGAGAAGCTTGTTTCAAAGAAGGGCCAGAAACCAAAAATATTAGATACACCTGAAACTACACTGCTCGCATTTGGCAGCAGTTCACACATTTTCTCATCCAAGAAAGCTTCCAAGAAACTCATTTTCTTGGAAGAAGAATCATCACCATCACCCGTTCATTTTCAAGAACCCACATTAGAAGAGCAATCTTTGGAGTTTGTGTCTTTTCCTTTTATAGAAACTCAGCCCCATATAGCTGCCAGCTCTTCTACAATCATTCATAGTCCAATTCCTATATCATGTGTTTCACCTCATTCATCTTTTCCTACAACGGGTATTCATTTTACCCTCGCTCAAGGAGCAGTTAACTCGGGCGTAAACATGGCAGTTCCTGCAGCCCCTGCTTTCTTGATGAACAAATATGCACCATTAAATCTACCACAACTACTGCATGATATGCCTCAAGAGTATCTCAAGTTACTCCCTAGATTTACTGGTGAAGATGAAATAACCGCAGAACAACACTTGCCCCTGTTTTGCACTTTTGCAGAGAATTTAAACGTTGAACATTTGGATGTTGTTATGAGACTCTTTGTTCAGTCTCTAAGTGGAGAGGCAAGGAAATGGTTCAAAGGATTACCTAATGGTTCCATTAATGATTGGGATGCCCTAGAAAGACGTTTTATTGAGAGATGGGGCGAAAAGAGGGACCACGGCTATTCTTTGATAGAATTTAATGCAATCAAGAAGAAATTCGATGAAAATATGAATGATTTTGCTAAGAGATTTAACAAATTTTATAATAGTTTTCCTGTTGAAATGAAACCCCCTCCTATTGGAGCAAGGGTTGTTTTTTTTGGTGCTTTTGAACCAGAATTCAGTTTCACATTGAGGGAAAGAAGGTCTCCTACGTTGGAACAGATTCAAACTGATGCTCTGGAGATTGAGGCTAATATGTCCGCTGCTGGTAAAGTTTCAGATAAAGGAAAGGCTAAAGAAGAAGCCTCAGCTCAAGATCAGAGAATTGAAGACATGACTAAGGTCATAAAGAATCTTTCAAATAAATTGGTAAAGTTGGAAATAGATAGTAAGCCTGCAAGACAGAATAGAGGGGTTTTTAATCCCCAATTTAAAAAATAGCCGCTGCAAATTCTACAAAGAGAAAGAAAAGATCAAGATCAGGTGTAAGCACCTTTTTACATAGAGGCATCCCCGTCCCGTTCAACAGATGAAGATGACGAGAGAGAAGATGATGCTCGGATCTCTGCTGTGTACATGGAAGATGATGAAACAGAAGAAGAAATAGATGAAGAAGGGGGGAAGGAAGAGGAAGAAGCTGATCTCTCATTCGATTAAGAAGAGATGGATGATTACTGCAGACAATTCACAGACTTTATACAATCTGAGTTGCATAAAAAGTATGATTTGAGGTCAAAAAAGAGGTTAAGGATGCAAGATAATGAAGAAAAAGAATGAGAAGCAGCACCTACTCCAATGGCGACTCCATTACAGAAAGGAAAGCAGCAAACTGAAACTTTTCAGACGAAAGTTAAAGATTCTAACATTTTGGAGAAAGTGGTTACAGTTTCTAATCAAAATCTAACTTCCAAAAAAGATCAAGAAGAACCTGAAAAGTTGACAAAATCAAATCAAACTTTCAGTTTGTCGAAAGAGTTAGAAAAAGTGAAAATACAAGTACCTCTTCTTGAATTAATAAAAGCACCTGGTTACAAGAAAGAGATTGCTGAATTTATCAATATGTCTCAACCTGACGAAGTGAGCGATACAGTAAATCTGCAGGAAGAAAAGCCAGTGGTTACATTTGGACCTCATGTTGAAGAGGTAGATTCGTTTGTTCCTCCTTTTTATATATCTCTTCTCTTACATGATTTCGTTTTGCACAATTGTATGCTAGATTCTAGCACATCACACAATCTGATGCCATTGAGTCTGATGAAGGAGTTAAATTTACAAATCACCAAGCCATACAGAGATCTTTACTCTTTTGACTCAAAGAGGGTTAAGTGTGTGGATCTTATTAAGGATATGGTTGTTTCATTGGCTCAAATCCCAGCCCAAAGCATTATGATGGATGTTGTAGTGGCAGATATTCCAGCCAGGTTTGGTATGTTATTATCTAGATCATGTGAGGCAAAGCTTGAAGGAGTTTTGAAACTGGACTTTACATATGCTATTATTCCTGTTTTCAACGGTGAAGAAAGAAGGTTGTATAGAGAGACTAGATTTCAAAAAACTACTACCAAGAAAGATGCAAGTAATTCACCAATTTATGGCCAAGAGAAGGACGACCTGTCTTGTTTCATGCTGCATGAAGATGCAGAATTTGCTGAAGAATCTCAAGGGAAGATCGATTCAGCAATTGTACATAAGGAGCTACATTCAGATAAGCTGTGGAAGTGTTATTTTGATGGCGCGTTTTCCAAAGAAGGCACGGGAGCTGGTTTCATTTTTGTTTCTCCGGAAGGTAATATTGTACCTTTTTCTTTCAAATTTGAGTTCGAATCCACTAATAATGTCGCAGAATATGAGGCATTAATTATTAGTTTGCAGACATCTAAGAAGATGGGAATTAAATCCATGACTGTGTTTGGAGATTCAGAATTAATTATAAGACAGATCAAGAATTTAAGTCAAACTAAACATCCCAGGTTAAGAGCATATCGGAATGAGGTCTGGGATCTGATCGAAAATTATTTCGAAGCCTTCAACTTACAGTTTGTTCCAAGGGAAGAGAATAGATTGGATGATTCTTTGGCGGTTGCAGCAAGTACATTCAAGCCTCCTATTAGCTTGAAACTAAGGTATGAAATTGAGATGAGACATAGACCTTTGATTCCTGAAAATATTAAACATTGGCAGGTCTTCGAAGATGATGAACAGATTAAGCAGTTTCTGTTGATGACCGAAGATTTTGAAGACCATCAGATTCATTTGGAAACTGATGAAGACGAATTGGCTAGTGAGACTCTTAAAAAGAAGATTGGTGGTCAAGAAATTATTCACTTGAAAGAAAATGTCTTGCCAAGAGGCTTAGTACCTCTCGAAAGACTTTTTGGGGCTAATGACGTTGCAGTGAATCAAAAGAAAGTGAACCAAGACGAGCAGGTGGAAGATTGCAACTTGGGGACTCAACAGGAGCCTAAAATGGTCAAATTGTTCAAAGGGATCCCGAAGGACTATAAAGAAAGGTATGTAGATTTGTTCAAACAATTCAAAGATGTATTTTCTTGGTCTTATGATGATTTGAAAACATATGATAAGAGTATCATACAGCACAAAATTCCACTGAAGGATGAAGTCAAGTCACATAAGCAGAAGCTTAGGCAGATTAATCCATTGTTGTTGGCTCCGATCGAAAAGGAAATAAAGAAATTTCTGCAAACCAAGATAATCGTTCCACTCAGATATTCAGATTGGGTTTCCAATCTTGTACCCGTCCGAAAGAGAAACGGAGAGATAAGGCTGTGCGTAGATTTGAGGAATTTGAACAGGGCTTCATTGAAAGATAATTATCCTTTGCGGAAAATGGAATTTGTCTTACAAAAAGTAACCAGAGCTTATAGATTATCTATGGTGGATGGATTTTCAGGGTATAACCAGGTAGCTGTGGAGAAGGAAGATGAGAAGAAAACCGCCTTCACTACGCCTTGGGGAACATTCATGTACGCCAGGATGCCATTTAGCCTGATGAATGCAGGGGCCACATTCCAGAGGGCGATGGATATCGCGTTTGTGGGAGACGAGTTCGTGGTGGTTTATTTAGATGATGTCACAATTTTTTTGAAATCTGATGAGGAGCATTTACAGCATTTGTAGAAAGCCTTCATGAAGTGCAAAAAGTTTGGATTATCACTAAATCCTAAAAAGTCTTTGTTTTCCCTGGAGGAGGGTAAACTACTTGGTCACATTGTTTCTAAGGAAGGAGTGAAGATTGATCCAGCGAGGGTTGAAGAAATTAAGTCAATTCCACTACCGCGAAGTAAGAAATATATTTAGCGATTTCTCGGAAAAATTAATTTTCTAAGACAGTTTGTCCCTAATTATGCATAGATCGTTAAAAAGATAACAGACATGTTAAAAAAGAATGCTGAGGTGAAGTGGGACAAAGAAGCGAGGGAATCTTTTCAGAGAATTAAAGAGGCTTTAAAGGAAGCACCTGTTCTAATCAGTCCAGACTATTTGAAACCATTTCAAATCTTTTCATTTGCTTCTTCCTCAACTATTGCAGCTGTGTTATTGCAGAGAAATGAAGAAAAGCAGGAACAACCAGTAGCATATTTTAGTAAAGTTCTCCGAGATGCTGAATTGAACTATAATATATTGGAGAAACAGGTGTACGCTCTGGTAAAAGCACTGAAAGCTTTCACAACTTATATCCTTCATTCTCAAATCTTAGCATACGTTCCCAATTCAGCTGTAAAAGATGTGCTAGTACAAATCGATGTGGAAGGTAAAAGGGGAAAATGGATTGCCAAAATTCAAGAATATGATTTGGATGTAAAACCAACCAAGCTAGTTAAAGGATTGGGATTGGCCAAATTATTGACAGAGTCCAACTTCCAAGCATTGGGAATCAATTTGTTGGCCCATGTAGAGGAAGTCGATGGAGAAACGTGTGATAATCGGTCAAAGACAACAATTAAGTATAAATTTCTCTGCTCAGAATGGTATAAGGATATTGTACATTATTTATGCTTTCTTTCATGTCCCCCTTCAATAAATAGAGCTAAATACAGGGCTTTGAAACTTAAAGCCCAACCTTAAGTCATAATTGAAGAGAAATTATATTGGAAGGATCTGGCTCGTGTGCTGTTGTTATGTCTGACAGAAGAAGAAATTTCAGAAGTAATCAAAGAGTATCATGAATGCTTGTGCGGAGGGAATTACAGCTGGAAGGTAACTTCTCATAAAATATTCGAATCAGGTTTCTATTGGCCGTCTGTGTTTGCCGATGTTTACAAAACAGTCAAAAGCTGTCAAAAATGCCAACTATTTGCAGAAAAGAAAAAGCTAGCCCCATTACCTCTTCTCCCTGTTTTTATTGAAGAACCTTTTAGACAATGGGGATTGGATTTCATTGGAGAAATAAATCCACCATCCAGTGGGCAGTTTAAGTGGATCCTTACTGCTACAGATTATTTTACAAAGTGGGTGGAGGCAATCCCCACCAGGAGGGCAAATGATTTGGTTGTTATGAAGTTTCTGGAGGAGAATATCTTTAGCAGGTTTGGATGTCCAGTAAATATTGTGACAGATAATGCCCAGGTTTTCAGTTCACTCAGGTTTATTAATTTTTGTCAAACTTACAATGTGATATTGTCTCATTCTACAGCTTATCATCCACAGGGAAATGGATTGGCAGAATCCTCCAATAAAACATTGGTAAGAATTTTGAAGGAAACAATCAGTGAAAATCAGAAGAATTGGGATACGAAGTTAGTTTTTGCTCTGTGGGCAACAAGGATGACTACTAGGAGGTCTACTGGCAAGTCTCCTTATGAGCTCGTATACGACACTCAAGCATTTTTCCCCACACAGTTGGTAAAACCTGTGATTTCTTTTCTCCAAGATGCCCAAGCAGAACCAAATGCCATGATCAGAAGAATGAACAATGTGATGGAACTAAGTGAAAACAGAAATCAAGTTCGGGACAACTTGCTCACTTATCAGCAGAAGATGAAGGTAGTATTTGATAGAAAAGCAAAAGAAGTAATGTTTCAGAAGGGAGACTTAGTATTGAGATGGGATACACGAAGGGAAGACAAAGGGAAACACGGTAAATTTGATCCCTTGTGGTATGGCCCATTCAAAATTAATGAAGTCAGAGGAAATAATACTTTCATGTTGGAAAATCTTGAAGGAGAAGTGCTGGATATGCCTGTGAACGGGCAATATCTCAAGCATTATTTTCAGCATTAAGCAGCTATTTGTTCATCATTGTATATATCCGGTGTGATCATTGTACAGTTTCATCAAGCAATATGTGACTCCATGCCCGAGGTGAAGGCACTAATCTGCAGGTTCTTAGTGTTTCGTGGTAAAAACACTATCCCCAGGTGGAGCCAGATGTTGTGGATCATTATCTGCATATCCTTTTTATATTTTATTTCGAAATTTAAAAGAGAAAAAGAAAAAATAATATAAATACGAAAATATGCTACAGTATGAAGTTATTTATACTTTAGCATAAAAAAAAAACAAATTCAATGTATTTCTTTATTTCGATATGTATGAGTTGAAGGTTAAGCCCCGAGCAACTTCCCGAGCGGAAGTGACGATCACAGAAAATAGCTTGTGGGTAAGTTATTGCGGGGGGAGAAAAAGCCCGACAGTTATCAAATCCCGACCCCCCGTAGTTGACTAGTCAGATCTTGCTTATGCCAGGATGAACGGCTTGGATTTATTACGGGGGGTATGGGTTGAAGTTTTCCGCCGTACTCACAGACCCCCCGCAATGACGTCATCAGCCGAGGTGGAAAGCAGCTGTCATCCACTCTCAACCATTTTCCACGTCATTCTGCATTTATTACGGATTCCCGTAGCCTATTAAAGGGTTTTTCCGTCCCGTTGTTTTCTATTTGTGACTATCTATCCTTTTTTAACCGTGTCCCGCCACCTTTGCATTATCCGTTACCCCGCGAATTGTTTTCAAGTCCCTGTTAGTCATGGAAAAACAAACATCTTTGGCTGGTTCATCAAGCCTCAGTCCACTCCTGGATAGTGAAAAGGATGTTCATGATACCGTGTCGTCCGTCAATCATCCCCTACTGCATTACCAAGTAACCCTAAACACTGACAAATCCCCTGTGTTCTCTGCTATGAAAAGTTCTGGTCTGTTGTCCGCCTGTGTTCCGAAAACTCACTTCTTCCCTAAGTTCATCTCATGGTTAGTCTCATCTATGTACCCTGGCAAGTGCTTCGTCATGAATTCTCAGGGGGAAAATGTCCTACAGATATCAACACAATTGATGCGTCAAGCATTATGTTTTCCAGAAGATGAGTCTCCGTTACAGTTCTCCGAAGATTCGTTGGTTCAGTATTTTGAAGATCTATCAAATGAAGAGTTTGGTCGTTGTATCTCATTTTTGAAATCAAATCCAGAGAAAACTCAATTTGAAGGAGGAAAGTTCAATTTGGAGGCGTTCAGTGTTCAGTATAGGCCAGTTCTTAGCTGCATTACGGAGATTTTGGGAAGAGACGATGATCACGAAATTGATAAAGCAGTCTTGGGGATGTTCGCTCTGATGATGAAACCAGGGGTGGTGCTAGACATCCCGTCTTTTTGGCAGGAAGTAGTAAATTCCCAATTGATAGCCTTCCCTCTAACAGGTTTTTTCAGATTTCCATCATTGGTGGTTTACTTATTTTTATATCAAAATGTTGAAGAGTTCATGAGTGTGGGTTTAAATATAGTTGATAGTAATAAAAATAAGCATTTAGTTTTATTCTGGACCGATATGGTTAGAAAGGAAGAGAACGAAGCCGGGCTGTTTGAATTTGCTGACCATTTCATGTCTACTGCTTATAAATTCTGAATGGAACTCTTCCTCCATGCTTTCTGCCAAAGGCCCAGGAGTTCCTACAGTTAGGACCCAATTGTAAATTTGGAGATTGGTTTGTATTTGAAGATTACTCTAAGATAAGGTTGTATGGAGTTAGTATTGAGCCCTATAGGCTCCCAACCTTTGTTCCCATGAGACTTTTTTCCCTGGAATTTATAAGGCAAAGTCTTAATGTAGACCAAGTTCATTTTCTGCCCATGAAGAAAGGATTGATGTACAAGTTGCCTATGAGTGTAGGCCCTTTTGTGGTCAACACAAGACAAGCTTTTGATGAAGTCTCAAAAATATTGGAAGGGACGCAGTTGTTGTTGGGAGAGAAATGGCCTTATGATCCACATGGAATAATTTCTCATAAAAGGGTTGAGAATGGGTATGCTTCATTTTCCCATGTAAATAAACCTGATTTGGAGAAACTGGCTAATCCAGGAGAGTCAGGTTCATCAAAAACCAGTATTCAAACACCTGCAATTTTGGAAAGAATGAGCAAAAGAGGTAGAGAGAATGTTATTGAAATCGATGATGAGGAGCCCCGAGAGGAAAAAAGAACCAAACTAGCAGAAGACCATTCTTCCAATTCACCTGGTTTTACTCTCCAGGTCAATGAAGAACAAGATTTCCCCTCATCTCCTAGAAGACAGGAACTTCATTTGGAAAAGGCTCCTTAAATAAAGCAAGTGTTCACACAAATTGAGGAAAGGAACCAGAGGATAAAAGCCAATATAGAAGCACAAGCAGAGCACCATATATCTGCTGACCAAACCAAATTATTGACTGTGATGGATCTGGAGAAAGATCAGTTTAAGATGGCCCTGTCACATCCGACGGGAATGTCCCTTGGACCTTCGGGCAGCTTTAAGGAGGTAAACATAGTCATGGATGTTAAAAAGATCCCCTTGTGGGACAAAATGAATCTTCATATGCAGACCAGTCAGCTGATTGTAAATGATTTGAGCAAGACCAATGCTATAGCAGTCAAGACTGAAAACATGCTTGTAAAGGTCATCAAACAATGCAAAATGGAGAAAGCTAATGCAAGGGCATTAACAACTCAAAATGAAGAGTTGAAGAAGATCAATATGAAAATCGGTGTGGATCCAAATGATAAAGCCGCAATTCAAAAACTTATGAAAAGTGCAGAAGCGGAAATATCTTCATTAAGGAAAAAGTTGAAATTACCAACTACAGAGCACTCATTGGCGGCCGAAGTAGCTGAGGTTGAAAAGGAGAAAGAGGAATTGCGACAGCAGTTGTTGAAGAAAGACGAAGAACTCACTAAGGTAAAGCAGACCGCTATATCTTTACAGAATCATATTGAGAACCATACTTGTACCTTTGATTTTTCTGCAGGTGAAGCTGATCCTCAAGCCCATGTTATTCAGCTAAGCACAGAATTAAATATGGCGGAAAGAGATTGTAAACGAGCCCAGTCAAAATTGGAAACGGTTACCAAGATGATGCAGGAATGGGAAGAAAAAGCACATGAGAACAAGCAGAAACTACAGAAAGCTGAGGATGAAATCAAAGATCTCATGGAGAGATTAAAGGGAAATATCTCTCTTATTAAAGCTAAGGATATCATCTGGAATGAGATTATTTCAGAAATGCAGTCAAAATGGGATTCCATGAATATAATTGCCAGAGAGAAAAGCATTGTTTCAGAGCATGAAAAGGAGCTATTATCTGAGAAGCAAGCCGCTTTTAAAAGAGCGAATTGGGCCAGAAAACTCATAAACTTTATTAATGCCAAGACAGATGAAGAGTTAGGAGATATGGGGATACAGGATAGGTACTTCTATGCTGAGGAGGTAAATAAAATGATAATAAAAAACGACCTTCGAAAGGCCGCAGAGAAGCGGTTACTGGGAATTAAAGAGATAATTAAAAATTTTGATATATCATTTGAAAAGTTGACGAGAACAGGTTTGCCCTCATGCTGGACGGAGAAAGGGGAGATTATGTCCTAGAAATTATATGAGGATCAGTTGATATTTGCAAAAACCAGAGCAGATGGCAGGCATGAGAACACACAGGTTTTAAAGGGAGAAACGATATTTAATTTCTTACAAAGGCATTTCCTTCTGCTATGGATGGTGAAGACATTATTCATAGGTAATCTTACTCGCAGTCAGGTTGTTGCGTTTACAATGGAATATCATCATTATAAGAACGCTTCGTCGACTCAGGATAAGCTCTAGAAAGAATGCAAAAGATTTTCTATGGACATAGAAAAGGGAACTCCAGCCACTCATCCACAAGTAGTCGTTCAGCCACAAATAGTCATTGAGACAACCACTATTTCAGGAGCATCAGCTCACTTAGATTAGGGATTATCACATTTTATCATGTTTTAAATGAAGTCATGTAAATGTAATAGAACTTTTCCGAGGCATGTACCTCCACTACAGTGAGCAGTTAAGCAGTTAGAGTAAGTTAGAATTGATTTCATTACTGGAAAAAATTTTGGTCATATTGTATTTAAAGACAATTGGAAGAAGAGAGAAGGTTCCGAGTTTTGGACCTTGAAGCCTAATTTTGTACTGAAAAATATTGAATCAATGAAAAGTTTTGCAAGTTTCCATCATTCTATCTGTGTTGAACAGTTTTCCAGTTTTCATTTTGTTTCCATATCTATGAATAAAGTAGGGTGATTAGAGCTACAGGTCTCTTGATATCTGTCTATCTAAGAGTTAAATATCCTTAATGGGCGCTCCTCTATTTTAAATTTATTGTTCCTCATTTCTCCAGGGTTTTATAATGGTAGATTCTGTTTTAAGCAGCATATCAAATTAAAGTCCTTTTCTTTCCTCTTCTTCCATTTCATTCACTTCAGCATAAAGAGAACATGGCATTGCAGAACTTGTAAGGATTTGATGTTTGGAGATTATATTATTAATATTTGAAGGTTTAATAAACAGAGACAGATATATACTTGTTTGTGACATAATCTTTAATGTCTTGATCACGGATTCCTTTACACAGCAAGGAATTGTTTCTCAAGGAACAACACCTCCCTCAACCCAACTGGGTAATAATTCAAAGTGGGATAATTCCTTTATAAATTCATCAGATCCAAGATATTTTATATTCCAATATGCTAATGTATGGAAGGAAGGTGACTACCTCAACCCAAATAGGTAATAATTCAAAGTGGGAGAATTTCTTTATAAAACCACCAGATCCTTGGGCATAAACACAGTGGCATCAACCAACTATAGAAAAACATGCACACATGGATGATTCTTTTTATCATTATATGCAACCAAATTCACCTTAATGAAACGTTAGCTAATTCGTAGGAAAAATATTTAATCATAACCCACTTCTCATTAATCATAGCTCAACCCTTAGCCCTCGTAACCTTGTCTCATGAACGTGGCATGATCTATTGTTCCGTGTGGAGGTTAGCTTGATGAACATGTCATTAGTACATACGATCATAACACCTAACCAAGAGTGGAGGATACATCCCCGAAGGTTTGGGGAGGATCACTTGAGGAGGAGTCGAGGGAAGATAAGGATCAGGATGATGCCGGGGAGTAGGTGTTGTGGACAAGACCAGGTGGGTTTAATCTATGTTAAATTCTCTATAATGAACATGCTAGGGTGAAATGTCTCGAAGGTCTCATCACTGGAAGTTCAAAGTAGGAGCATGGGATGAGAGCTCTAATATGATGAGAATACGACAGAGTGGAGGGCTTGTGACATGGTAGAGGCTAGGGTGAGTTAGATCCAACACCTTAGATGACGATAAGATTGAAAGATGACATGGAGGAACATTACACATTGTTGAAAGAGAAGAGACAAGGTTCCCTTAAACAGAGAAGTGATATTGTAGTTGATGGGGAAATTCCTGTCTCATATTCTATCACTCGAAGGTAGACCTTGCGCGTCGATTATGGAAGATTCAGGATGAATCAACACTGGGGTGATGTGGATTTGAGCACGTTCCATGGAGATAAGCATTGATCCATGTAGGTGTTGGGGGGGGGGGGGGGTTCACAATGACACATAAGCTTGGGAAGGACAAACCCTAATAAGGAAATTAGAGTGACGAGAGATTACTTCAAGGGTGACTTGGCTTGTGGGTCCACGGTAACATGGGAATGGCATAATTGGTTGTTGAAACCAACCTGAAATTTGGTGTTTTTCAGTGGATAAAAAGGATTACACAAGAATTGAAGGGTTTGGAGCCAAGATTTGAGGTTTGGTCACACTGCGCTGCAGAAAGTGTTAAGAACCAAGGGATAAAGGAGTGGGGCCTTACCATTGGGTTATATGTTACAAACTATGCTACATAGGTTGGGAATGACCACCCCACTTCCTTTGGAATTTAATTTCCATTTGGGAATGGTTTGAATCTAGTAGAATTACAAAGGAATTCTTAGTTGCGATGGTTTTATGGTGGTTGTAGCTTCAAAATTAAAAGTTGATCGGGCATATATGCATATTAAAATAAAGGGTAAGGTAACAAGGCATCATGAAACATGGGAATCACATGGGTGCAATGTAGCAGGAAAATAAAAATGATATTTTTAATATAAAAATTCTTAAAGGAACCATAATTCAAAGTCCTAGAGTCTGATTGGGACAAAATTTATATCACTGTGTTGTAGCGGTTACAACTGCCCTCCAAAATTTTGCCTATGATTTGATTTTGGAGCCTTCCTTTCTATCCACATTAGCTTATCTTGAACTGTCATCAAGTATTCATGAGTTGATCAAGACTTATTATTTTCATCAATGCTCGTGTTTTCTTGTTTTCATACTTAGCTAATATTTTAAGTCACAAACTAACCTTCTGACTCGGCCTTGCAACAATTCTGGGCTTGCCTCTAGAAACTGCAAAATCCATGAGGGCAAGCCAACCTTGATGATAAGAATTGCACAATCCAGATTGGAAGTTCTACCTTGAGATAGGAAACTGTACAATCATGGAAGGAAACCCAAAACTGAGCCCAAAAATTGTGCAATCCATCCCTTGAGCTCAGAAACTGCACAATGCACTGAGCTGAAAAGTTTCCCAGTTCCCTAGAATTACACAATATTTCCCAACAGTGTGCATGGCAAGTTTCTTGAAAAAGAAAAAAAGAAAAAAAATCCAAAAAGCGAAAATCATCCCTAGAAAATAGGGATCCATTATTAGCTTCCTGAAGGAGGTATATTTGCTAATTTTAGAAATTTACGCCAAGTGTCGTTTTTTCCTTGATTTTTGGCATGGACGTCATAAACCATAATTCACTCAAATATATTTAATTGACGCTTATAGATCTCATTTGTACATTCAATCTTCGATATATAACATTCACGAGGACATAAAGGAACCTTCGGTGCAGTTGTCGTCGCTTTTATGGGTGAGTTTTTCTTTTTTCGTCTTTTGCTGCTTTATTGTTCGCTTCTGTGAGTGTTGTTTTTCTTGTTTCTCTTCATGGTTGTTGGTGTTTTAACTTATATTAGCTTGTATAAGTTTTGTTTCAAGTTGAAATTTTCCTTTCACAAGTGTTGCATCAGTTTTCTTGTTTTTGCATAGCGGCAAACCTCCTCACATATATGATTTTCCTTTTGTTTGTTGAGTTGATGCACTTTATCTACATTGATTCACCCATACTTAGTCATATCTACACTCAAAATCACATCATTACTTAGATATGATTTTTTACCACACTTTCATTGGGAAAATCTGCAGTTTCTCTTTGCTAGTTTTCACCTTTCCCCGCTGGTCATTACGCAAGTATGAGGGTCAAGCTGGGAGCTTGGCCTATGATAATGCATAATGCACAGTACAGGCTGGCCCAACTACAAATTGCGTAGTTCCAGGGCTCAGTCCGCCACCTTGGCCATTGAGACTGCGCAATGCGTAATCTCTCCCAGTCACTGCCCAAACTGAACTACCCATTATGCAGTCTCAAGCCTCAAGCTACACCCTTGGCTGCTGGGAATGCACAATGCGTATTTCCCATAGCTAGTACCCCTCACTTGATCATGAAAATTGTGCAATATCTCTCACTATTTTGTTGGTTTGCTGCCTGATATGGATTTAAAGATATAAAGCTAATGCTTTCTTTCCATGAGTGCCTTTTCTATCCCACAGGTACCACAGTCATTGAGCACTTCTCTCCAAAAATATTTATTACCATGGCACCCAAGGGATATGATTCAAAAGATACCACTGATATAAGTACTAGGGAACTAGTTGAGTGAGTTCCAATGAACTTGCCAATGTATGCAGACTGTCAACTGTTTGTGGAAAAGGAGTAAGATTTAACATGGTAGAAAGTTAAGGATGTTTTTTCAGCAAATATATTAAAGGAATATTTAAAGGACCAGTAGGTATATATCATTTTTTAACAATCCGTATTATATAGGGTTGCATGCAGATATCCTGTCTTCCCATGTGCAGATGTCGTCAATTGGATTTTTTCACACAATGATGTGAAGACCATAACATTGAACAATGCCAGCGGACAAAATATTGCTACTTTTTCTACGGAATATTATTAGCTTACGTATCATTTTCCTGAGCTAGTAACGCTCATGGACTCATACTTTTATGCTCACAAGAGCTATTGTTAAATGCTGAGTCAAAAAGCCATCGAAGTTTTTATAGACACCTACCCATTCACACAACAAAAATTATCTCAGGAGGGCCTACCAGCTCTTGGTTATCTTAGCTTGAAGAATTTATGGTTAGTAGAGCATAGAGACATTTCCTGAAGGGTGGGAAGTCTTATTGAACAAGGTTCTGAACGAGGAAAATCCTTTCCACTGGTTTGATTTGTTGGCTCAATAGTTGAGATGCCATGTAGCGCATGCCCGAAATCCTACCAAGGGAGGGAAAGCAAGGTTCTATATGTTTACATATTTACTGGATGCGATATGTGCACAAAATGCATTTCCTGGCATGGAATGGACATGGACACCATGATTCCCTGCCACGTACGTCTATTGAAAGATGCCTTCGAATTGTAATAATCGAGGAGTAATGGATCAAATAATTGGCCATTTTATCATTCATTTATACAACTTTATATTTGAGGAAGAACTACCTTGCATGTCACGTGGAGAAATGGAGGAAATATCAGAGATAACATATTGGTTCTCCTCACCGAATGGCACCTTCCTTAGAATGTTCGATGCTCAGAAGTCGCCACATATTTTGCCAAGGTATGCAACCGAAAATATTTCCATGCAAGAAGTGTCGTATCATCTTGCCACTGGGTTTTCATCAGCCTTGCACATGCATAAGAAAGCACCATGGCCCACTCTTTCTATTCAAGTTGGATTATACGAGATCAAGCATATCAAAGTCATGGACGCCGAAGGAAAGGCGATAAATAAGTTTGCATTCGGTCCCCGAGACTTTAATCCATACGATCCTCATGGTATTTGCAAGAACCACTGTGCGAGAATACACTATCAGTGGCTTAACAAGACTTTTCATTGGCCGAAGGCAGACCCATGGAAGAATTGGTACAATGCCTCTAGACCCCACGAGCTGGTCAATATAGCAGGAACTTCACAGGCCACTCCACAAAGGGCATCAAATCCAGAAGTAGTGCTAGTAGAATGGAGCAACCCCATGCAGGATAAGGGAAAGAGAAAGCTTTCTCAAAGTCCATGGGGATAAGTAAGCCACAAGATGAGAGCATACCCACTTGTTATGAAAGTGGCTTTAGAAATTGAGGCAAAGAGGAGACAAAGGATGCAGAGGGTGGAACCAAGGAGAAGAGAGTAGCGGAGGATAATGAAGGAAGAAAAGCATAAGTAAGAACAAGAAGAGAAGCAGAAGCAAGAAAAAGAAGAGAAGAAGAAGCAGGAAGAAAAAGAAAGGCAATGCACAACAACAAAAGAAATAACGTAGAAGCAATCTGAAGAGAAAGAACATAACTGATCAACAACAGAGAAGGAGAGAGGAAAAATGTAGGATCGAGGGCTTGCTCAACATATTGAGAAATTGATTGGTATTGTGGACATGGAGGAGGAACCAAAGCCACAGAATTAGGATGTCGACTTGATGCCGAGTGCACAATAGGTCACCATTCAGTCTCCACCACCTCCAACAATTGAGTTAACTCTGAGCGAGGAAGAGGAAGTTATTCCTCTTGATGATGATCCGATCATAGACACATACAATATTTCATATAATGAACTTTAGAAGAATATTTTAAAAGCACACAGAAACATTTTTTGGATGACCTCACATTGCCTGCATTCATCAGAGAGAGGGTGATAGTGGCGAACACCAGGAAGAATCCTAATTCCATTTTCGAAGCCAACTTGGCCATTGTAGGTGCAACAAGATCAAACACCCAGTATTTGACAACCTAGAATAAGAAATTAGCACATTATTTATAGGATTCCAAGAAAGAGATAGAACAACTATGCGCAACAACACAAATCACAACTTTCACACAGATCTACTTGGAGGAGATGAGATCAACGATACTTAGTGAAGTATTGACACTTGGAGAGATCATGCAAAACCTCTATGAGGAGCTTGTGACCGTACATAAGGCAGTTTTCCACTTGCATGGATTGCTACAATAGAGCAAGGAATTTGTCAAAATTCTCAGGAATGTACAAGATGACATCGTTGTCGTGTATGAATGGACAATGTAATACAAAGGGGCATTGGTTAGATTGATAAAGAAAATGAAGCCACATGCAGGTTGATTCATAAAAATAAGAAACTCGCCTCATTAATTGGTATTATTCAAGCCTCATATGTATGGTTATACAACAATCTAGATTTATTGGTGAAAACACACAAGATCCCATCAGTTGGCTAATTCACCGAAGCTAAACACAAACACCATGTTAGGCAGGAGATCGAAGAGTACTTGGAGTAGCTGAGACATATTTCCACCAAGGAGGATTTAGAGTTGAACAAAAAAAAATGTAGAACTACATCAGTGACCTTGTCCAGATTAGAACAGCGTTGCTCCTGCTCTAGAAGGAAGTTAAAACTAGATCCAAATCATTGTACTCGGATACTATGAAGGTTAGATTCCACTTCCAGCCAGACACCATCACAAATTTTGGGGATGTCATTTCACAATACCGAGCTTCTAATTAATATGTGATCGAGAAGCATCAAGTGGAAATTGCTGGGCTAGACTTTCCCCAAACTCAAGCATCATAATGTTTGGTCTTGTTAGGTTGTCAAGTTGTCTCTACCCTATTTTGTCTTATATAGGTATGAGTATAAAATGTAATATTATCTGTAATTATTTGTAAAGTGGAATTCCAAGTGTCAATATTGGAATTTTAAGAGTCATGATGTAATGTAATGAGTAATTTTATAAAGAATTTGAAGAGTCATGAGGGGATTCAAAGAGTCACAAAGGTGAATGTGAAGAGTCACCCCATTTTTTTATAAATATATCCTCATAACTCATGTAAAGGGATTTTGTGTTGAGATTGCAACAAGATGATGAGCTTAGTGAAAAGAGTCGCCTTCACTAAGTGGGCCCGTAGGCTATTTTTGGCGCAAAGTCTATTTTCAGACTATGTCTATTTTTAGACATGTCGATCATATTCTATGAGTTGCAGGATGCTATTTGTGGATGGTTGGTCAAGTTGGAAAAATAGATGGACTTATATTTTTAGACATATTGGGCGGAATCTATTTTTAGATTACTAGTCTAAAAATAGATATGTCGAATATTATTAGCTCTTAATAATATTTGGACTCTAAAAATTAACTTATTCTCTTGGAGCACTTTAGTTAAGTCCACGGATGTGGCACAGGAGCTGACAGGAGGAATTACGCTATTCCTGAGGGTTTATTGGAGCTATTGCATGGAGGACTTCAGTTAGAACTCATGTGACAGAGTTTGGTGGAGTTGTAGAAGTAGTTGGTGGAGTTGTGTTCAGTTTAACTCAGTTAGACGTAGTTGAGCTAGTTGTATCTAGTCTAACTAATTGATACACTAGTGAGAGTGGTGTGAATTAATTATTAATTAATTCAATAAATATTAACTCATTAATCAACTGAAGAATACATCATTTAAATACAATGCATGGACAGTTTCAGTGGAGACCAGTGGAGAGGTAGGTGAAAGAGCAAGTGTGACTATCAGTTGTGACTATAGTGATGCATTGATTGCATCCAAAACTCAGTGGAGATGCCAATGAGGATTGCGTGAGCAAGGCTGGACCAATTCAAGTTCATTCACAACCATTATTCAACAGGGATTGCACAGTAGAGGCAAGCTAGCAGGTGGCAGAGATCGGTGCATGGATTTGCTAGATCAGACTTGATTAGTGTGTAGCGATTGTATTGTACTAAGAGCTTGTGAGAAGCTTTGTATGAGTATTGTTACATGATCTCTATCACATATATTATATATAGATAGTAGGGGTTTTTAACTTCAGGCTTTCCTGTTAAATCAATGTGTTAATGTGTGTGAATTTTTTATGGTTTCATGTGTGCATTGCAATTGTGTTAATTTCCACATGTGATGATCAATGGTGGAATAGATTCTGTATTGTGCATGAAGTCAAATAGTGTATGATCAGGAGAATATTGGATATATAATGCATTAGTTATATAATTTCTGCATGGTATCAGAGCAGTTGATCATTGGAGAAGACTGCAATTATTGAAGCGGTTGAGTTTTTGTGTTGGTGGAATTCAAATTTGCTGCAGTGTTTTCTTGGTGTCGAAGTTGAGATGTATTTCAATGAATTGCAATTAGAGTATGCCCTTGAGGGAAGCTCGAATCATATTGCATGGAAGGACAGGATGGAGGTGGTGCTGGAAGATAATGGGTTAAAGGAGTTCATAGATGCATAAATTCCAAAACCTGCTTCTAGCGATGCTGCCGCACTTGATGCATGGAAAAAGAAGACAGCTAAATGTCGAAGGGTTCTATTGGAAGGTGTGAAGGATCACATAGTTTCCATCCTTCATGGTAAAGCTTCTCCATTCTTGATGTGGAAAGCTTTGACAGACTTGTTCCAAAGAAAAATCGACCAGAGGAAGTTGGCGCTTAAAGATAAGCTCAGGAAAATAAAAATGGAGAAGGGCGAAAGTATAGCCAAGTACCTCACGAAGTTCTCCCAATGTAGGGATGAGCTAGGAAGTGTGGGTGTTACTGTAGATGAAGAGGAATGGGTGAGCTTGGCTCTCCTTGGGCTTCCAAAGAGTTGGCATTCCTACGATGACTCTGTCAATGGTCGGGAGAAATTGTCGGGATGGGAGCGACTTTGGTTGGATCTTGTGCAGGAGGAGATAAGGCAGAGTACTAGGGATGGATCTTCATCAAAGAATGAAGATGAAGAAAATTGCGCTTTGGCTGCCAAAGCAAGGAAAGGGAAGGGAAAGAAAAATCCTTCTAAATCCGGTGTGAAAGGCAAGAAGCAGGACATGTCCAAGGTGAAATGCTTTCACTGTCACCAACACGGACATTACGCCACTAATTGTCCACAGAAGAAGAAAAATAAGAAGGTTGCAGGATTTGCAGCTGGAGAGGCCTTAGCCTCAGAGTTTGAGCTGGAATTTTTGTTGATCACATGCTTGGTCTCAAGTGTGATTGGATCAGTGTGCTTTCTTGACAGTGGTGTGTCTTTTCATATGACTGGAGACAAATATTTGTTCAATGATCTGGATGAGAAGGATCTTGGAGTGCACATCGAGATGGGTGATGATGGTAGATACAGTGCGACCGGTATTAGGACCATTTCATTTGAGAGGGAGTCTGGTAAATCCTTCATATTAAAGGATGTCATGCATGTTCCAGGATTGAAGAAGAATCTGATCTCTGTGGCTATGTTGGAAGACAAGGGATATGATGTTGTCTTTAGCGAAAGAAAGGCTTTCCTGTGCAGTAAAAAAAATGGTGAAACCTGAAGGATAGGGGTTCGAGTTAAGAACCTTTATCAATTGTAGGTAGATGGCTGTGCAGCAATGGCAGGCAAAGCAGAAGGAGTGGTGAGCCAAGATGAGGGCGAATTGTGGCACAGGAGATTGGGCCATCTTCACCATGATGCTTTGAAAATTTTGCAGTAGATTTCTACCGGGCTTCTCAAAGGTACACTTGCGCAATCAGATCAGTGCAAGGGATGTACTTTGGAAAAATTTGTGAAAGCCACCTTTCATGAGAAGGATATTCGCGCCACGACGATCCTTGAGAGAATTCACACAGACGTGTGTGGAACTTTCTCAGTAGCTTCGACAGCAAAGCACAAGTATTATGTGATATTTGTTGATGATTTTTCTCGTAAGTGTTGAATCTTCTTCATGCAGAAGAAGAGCGAGACATACTCAAAGTTCTGTGAGTTCAAGGCACTGGTTGAGAAAGAATCGAGGAAGAAATTAAAGGCTCTTAGGAGCGATAATGGTGGTGAATTCATCTCTGGTGAATTCGAAGACTTTTGCAACACAAAAGGATTTCGAAGAGAGCTCATAGCGCCTCATAACCCATAGCAGAATGAGGTCGCGGAGTGAAAGAACAGAACGATCGTGGGTGCTGCATGGGCGATGTTGCATGATCAGGGCCTTCCCATAAACTTGTGGGCTGAAGCATGCAACACTGTGGTTTATGTGTAAGACCGTTGTCCTCATAGAGTACTTGGCATGAGTACACCAGAAGAGGTGTTTTCTGTTAACAAGGCTGATATTTCTCATTTGAAGATTTTTGGCTCACCTGTTTACATTCATGTGAAGAAGGATGCCAAAAAGAAGCTGGAGCCTACCACCGAGGTTGGGATATTTGTGGGGTACACAGAAACACCCCACAACTATCGTGTGTATTTTCGAGACAGTCAGAAGACTCTTGTGCGATGGGATATCAAATTTCATGAGGAGAAAGCCATGAAGTTGTCGCTTGAGAGGGAGCTACACTTGCATGCAGATGAGGAGCTATTAGTTCCTAAAGATGAGCCTTAGGATGTGGATCAACCACAAGAGGATGTTCATGAAGTGGAAGAAATCACTCATGTAGCGCCAACCATCAGAGGGAAGAAGTGCACTACAGAAGCTGAGCAACTAAATCTTGATGCAGTGCAGAATGTAGGAGTCCCTACATCACATCGCAGATAGAGACAGTCACCTGACCGATTTACTGGATACATGGCTCTGATGAGAAAGTGTATTGTGACGGAGCCATCCTCTTTCGAGGAAGCTGTGGAGGACCTTGCATAGGTAGATGCCATGGTGGAAGAGTATGATTCGATTGTCAGAAAAAGTGCATGGGAGATTTTCCCAAGGCCAGAAGGGAAATCAATGGTAGGTTTGAGATGGATCTACAAAGTGAAGCAAGCTGCTGACGAGAGTGTTGAGAATTACAAGGTAAGATTTGTTGCCCGGGGCTTCTCACAGATCAAGGGGATCAACTATGAAGAAACCTTTGCACCTGTCACAAGGTATTCTTCCATATGGAGCATCCTATCTCTCTCAGCGCCAAATGGGTTGGCACATTCATCAGATGGATGTGAATACTGCGTTCCTCAACAGAGTCATTGAGGAGGAGGTGTACATAGAGTAGCTCAAAGGTTTCGAGATATTCAGCAGCGAGTCACATGTGCGCAGGCTCAAAAGAGCGTTGTATGGGTTGAAACAAGCACCTCGTGCTTGGTACGCACGGATAGACAGTTATTTCACTAGACTTGGATTCACCAAGAGTGAGGCGGATCTGAACCTATACTCGATTTTGGTGGAGGGTAAGTTGCTGATCATTGTAATTTATGTAGATGATTTGATTTTGACGGGTGATGAACTATTGATACACTCATGCAAGGCTAATATTGCAAAGGAGTTTGAGATGAAGGACTTGGGCCTCCTTCATTATTTCCTGGGATTGGAAATTTGGTAGCGCAGTGATGGATTGTTTGTGTCTCAAGGCAAGTATGCCCGGGAGATATGGAGAGAGTTCAACATGCAAGAGGCTCTGCCTATCGACACTCCCCTCTTCCTGGTGGTTGGAGGAAAGAGGATGCTACATCAACGAGAGGTAGTGGATGCCTTGTTCTGAGACGAGTTGGTTGGTTCGCTCATATATCTAGTCAATACACGACTGGACATATGCTATGCTGTTAACCAGCTTTCACAAGCTATGGTTAAGCCTACCAAGCTCTTTTGGAAAGCAGGCAAGCGTGTATTGAGATATCTCAGAGGCATATCGGGATATGGATTGTGGTACAGACAGTCCGATGAGGTGAAGTTGCATGGCTTCATGGATGCAGATTGGGCGAGGCATAGGTGGTAGAGCACATACGGAGGATATGTGATATCGGGTCATACGATGTAGTTTCTTGGTATAGCAGGAAGTAGATATCTATGGCACTCAATTCAGCAGAGGCCAAGTACATGGCAGCAAGTTTGGCTGCATGCGAGGCTATATGGATGAGGAAGATCCTGGTCGGGTTGTTCAATTCACACTTAGATCCTACTGTGATATATTGTGATAATCAGAGTTGCATTAAACTCTCGGTTAATCTAGTATTTCATGATAGATCTAAACATATTGACATCTGGTACCATCATATCAGAGATTGTGTGCAGCGGAAGATCATGTTACTTTCTTACATTCCTACGAAGGATCGGGATGCAGATATTCTGATGAAGGCGCTCACCAGGAGCAAATTCGAATACCATAGAGATAGGATCGGGGTGGCAGATAATCCCTATCTTGTTGAGAGGGAGTGTTGAGATTCAACAAGATGATGAGCTTAGTGAAAGAGTTGCCTTCACTAAGTGGGCTTACATGAGATTATTTTTGGCATGAAAGTCTATTTTTAGACATGTCGATCATATTCTATGAGTTGCGGGGATCTTATGTGTGGATGGTTGGTCAAGTTGGAAAAATAGATGGACTTCTATTTTTAGACATATTGGGTGGAATCTGTTTTTAGATTTCC
The DNA here is from genome assembly GCA_034641835.2 of Pinus albicaulis. Lineage (NCBI taxonomy): Eukaryota > Viridiplantae > Streptophyta > Pinopsida > Pinales > Pinaceae > Pinus > Pinus albicaulis. The sequence continues at coordinate 459,412,580 of CM076584.1, forward strand.
AGTCTAAAAATAGATATGTCGAATATTATTAGCTCTTAATAATATTTGGACTCTAAACATTAACTTATTCTCTTGGAGCACTTCAGTTAAGTGTACAGATGTGGCACAGGAGCTGACAGAAGGAATTACGCTATTCCTGAGGGTTTATTGGAGCTATTGCATGGAGGACTTTAGTTAGAACTCATGTGATAGAGTTTGGTGGAGTTGTGTTCAGTTTAACTCAGTTAGACATAGTTGAGCTAGTTGTATCTAGTCTAACTGATTGATACACTAGTGAGAGTGGTGAGAATTAATTATTAATTAATTCACTAAATATTAACTCATTAATCAACTTAAGAATACATCAGTTAACTACAATGGATGGACAGTTTCAGTGGAGACCAGTGGAGAGGTAGGTGAAAGAGCAAGTGTGACTATCAGTTGTGACTATAGTGATGCATTGATTGCATCCAACACTCAGTGGAGATGCCAATGAGAATTGTGTGAGCAAGGCTGGACCAATTTGAGTTCATTCACAGCCATTCTTCAGCAGGGATTGCGCAGTAGAGGCAGGGTAGCAAGTGGCAGATATCGGTGCATGGATTTGCTAGATCGGACCTGATTAGTGTGTAGCGATTGTATTGTACTGAGAGATTGTGAGAAGCTTTGTATGAGGATTGTTACATGATCTGTATGACATATATTATATACAGATAGTTGGGGTTTTTAGCTTCAGGCTTTCCTGTTAAATCACTGTGTTAATGTGGGTGAATTTTTTATGGTTTCATGTGTGCATTGCAATTGTGTTAATTTCCGCATGTGATGATCAATGATAGAATAGATTCTGTATTGTGCATGAAGTAAAATAGTGTATGATTAGGAGAATCTTGGATATGTTAGCAACCTGTAATATAGGGGTCATAATTTTGACTTGACTATTGGTAATTTTGTAAATTTGTACATACTTTGCCTTTTGCAAGTTTTATTCACTTATTTTGTAAAAAAATAAAAAAAATAAAAAAATAAAAAAGAGGGTAAAAAGTCCTAAAATAATAATCAAAGGACTTAGAAAAAATAAGATACCCCAAAAGAAAAAATGAATAAAACATGAAAGTGAGCAAGCATAAATGCCACTACTTTTTACTTTTTGATTATGGCAGAGTGTCAATAAATGCCATTAGTCCATGATGAGTTAAATAGTTTAATCTTAACTTGTCATTTTTCAATTTTCCTTGTTATAGATAGAGAATAATGAGTTGTCATACAGTTTAATCATGACAATTCAGTAGTTAGGTAGAGAAATAAAGTGAATCCAACAGTTTAATATGGATTCATGGATGAAATAAGTGTAGAATTAGATAGTTTTACTTGCTTTCAGAAAGAACAAATGCTGTGAAGGTTGCTAGCTTAAATGCACCTACTACAAAGGAAGAAAAAAATGTTAGCATGGTAAGCTGGGTAGGTAGAAGAAGGTGAAAATTCTCAATGTAAATATCATTCATCATGGGCTGCAAAATAACTAACTTCCTCTTCCCATAGTCATGAAACATTCTAGACTATCAGTCAGAAAGGCTCAAGGCATTTCCTTGACTTTTGTTGGGACCGGACCCAAGGCTCTATGACTGATCAGTTGAAAGTGTGAAATGTCTATATTAATCCCTTAATCACATCATTTACCATTCATGCACTCATTCCCTTGAATAATCCTAAGTAAAACTCCATTTTTACTTAAAGGCATTTGTAATTCCTATTTAGCTAACTTCCTACATCATTTAAACACATTAAGCCCTCAAAATAACATTACATCATAAGTTAAGTGATAAGATCAATGAAAATTATCTTTAAAACCTCACTTTACTTGTTATAAATATGTGTTTTGAGTATACCATGTCCTATTTTCATATTAACTTTAACTTATATATTAACTCCCTATACAAATAACCTTTTCCTATTTTATAACTCATTTTTATATAATAAACCCAAAAACCCACTTAATATAACTTAAGACAAAGTTATTTATTCCCACATGTTTATATATAAACCCCCTTTATAACCCCTTTGGCTAAGTATTATATATATATAAATATCCCACTCCCTATGGTAGTTAAGTCATCTCGATTTAATTAACCATATAATAAAAAATATATGAAAAACCTTTAAACATATGTTCTATATGTTTTAAACAAAAAATATCGAAGTTTAATTTAAACTAAACTTCTAAACCCATTCCCTTATATATTTCCCTTCCCCGACCCCCTAACCTTGGTTAAAATCTTGATTAACCTTCCTGATCACCCTTTCCATTGGAAAAAGCCACTTTTATATATAAATACCATCAAAAGGCCTGTTCCCATCGGGATTCAATATAGACCCTTTGATCCCTAAATCCCTTTTGATCCAATGAATGAAAATCAAAGCGACTTATCAATAATTTTTTACTCCTCCCCATCGCGCTCTTTTTAACCGTCAGATTTTCTTTTACTCCCAAGATCTACGACCTATATTGAACTCTATAATTGAATTTTCCCCACACTTTCCCTTTTAATCTCGATCGTTCGCTCCCCAAAGCCAAATTCAACGGTGATAACGCATTTTCGCGCTCACAAAGTAATCGATGGATGTTTGTAAAAGTCGCGCGAAATGGTTGGTTTATCCAAACCACCCCGCGTCAACGTGTCACGATTCTATTGCATCGCGTTCAAAAAGCGTATTACCGCTTACCACCATTGAGCCACGTGAATACCACCACCGGTATTCCAAAACCACTCCCGCTTAACCTTTGTTTAATGTAACTTAACTATAGTTTATACTATGGTTTAATACGTTAAAGTCTAATGTTTTCATACTTTTTCACCTATTCGCGCTTTAAACTTGTGAAACCTTCACAGAGACTATTTTCGTCTAATTTTCACCATTGTGCGCCATTACACCCTGAGAGCCTGTGCAGAGCCCTTTTCACCATTTTCAAACCTAACGGCGCCATTTTCGAGCCAGTTGCCATTTTAAGAGCCATTTCCTCTGAAATTCGTCCTTAGAGAATCTCCACAACTTTTTCCAACTGAATACAACTGAATTGAAGACTGTTACAGACCAAAAAGCCCTATCTTCGATTGTGAACCTTTTTAAAGCCAATTTCCTCAATTTTCACAGTTTAGAGATTAAAATCAAGGATCTCAACAACTAAAACCTTTGAATTACCTTGATATTCCCTGTTTTCAATCAGACCAATTCAGAAAACATAATTGAGCAAAAAATTCCAAAAATAAAGCCATCCTTTGCCTACATTACTCAGTTTCATCTCTGTTAAAATGAATAACTCCTGCAAACAATCTAATCTTGCAGTAGTTCCCAAAAATGCCTAAAAAATAGAGTTAAACCTTCACAGACTGATCTCATTCCACAGGTATTTCAAAAATCCTACAATCATCTCCCTGCAGACCTGGATTTCATTAACAAATTGTTTGATTTTTGCAGGTTACTATCAGAATATGGATTTGGACCAACAGTTTCAATACTAGTTGACAAAATTGTTTGCTCCAAATTCTCAGATTTTAACTCAATATATTCATTCAAAAAACAGTTTGTATACAAAGTCAGAGAGAGATTAGAATGATGAAATTTTCACAGTGAATGGTAAAAGTGAAATGAGAATTTACAGGGATAGTAAAAGCATAATAGTTAAAGAGTATCAGTGTTTAAAGTGTATCAGGTAAAGTCAGAGCGAAAGTTAAAATGAAGTTACAGAGCAGTCAAAGGTAAACAGTAAAAGTAAATACAGAGGTAGTAAAATGGTAAAAATAAATGAAAATACTTTCACCAACATTGAAGTTTGGCTAAAGTGAAAGTAAAACAGTCAAAAGAGCAAAAAAATGAAAAGATAAAAAACACAACAAGAAGAAACATTTTTGCAGAAATTTCATGTTTTAGTCATTGTTTTGAAGAAACTATTGTGATCAATCCTAGATGAATTTTGCACACCTGAAGGAGGTTTATGTTCTTAAGAGGACCATCTACAAAAACCTCTCTCACGTTTCTTACAGCTATTATGGTTTTGGAAATATTAAACAATGTTGGAAAGCACTTTTTGCAGAAAATTCCAGTTAAGTCATCATTTTGTAGAGAAGCTTGTGGCCAATCCGAAATACATCATACAAAAATGAAGGAGGTTTTTGTTCCTAAGAGACCTATCTACAAAAACCTATCTGACTTTTTGCATAGTGATTTCAGAATCAGAGATACATGCACATCTTTACAGGCTATGTTTTAGACTCTGTACAACTCTATTTTACACATATTTATGCAGAGCCTATTGTGCACATTTGGAGAGGAATTTTAGGAAACTGGAAGAGGTTTATCTCACCAACATATTAATCCACAATAAATTCTTTCACTTTTTACATATATATTACGGATTGAGAAATACAAATATATCATTGGACCCCAAGTTTGTAGAATTGTTGGAGCAGAATGCACAAAGAAAGGAAGCAATTAGTGAATTGGATGCCTCATCATCAACTAAGAGTTGGATAAAATTCAAATTATCCTCTTTGTCATCACCTATCCATAAAAAATAGTGCCAAATAGATGCATTAGTTTGAGTGTCCTTTACTTAACTTCTATTTATGTAAAACTGTTGGAGAGATTTGTGAACTAATCTTGATATTTTTTCAAGATATTTTAGTTTAGAATTTGTATAAATACTTCACTCTTGGAAGTATTTTTGGGTGAATTTTTTTTTATCAAGATAACTATAGTATTTTTGCTGGATATATTGAAGTTGGTGAGTCAATTAGCAAAATAGCAGACTGGAAAGAGATTAGAGACATCATAGCTGAGGATTCTCGTGGTGACAAGATACGTCTCGTTCTTTCCTTGTTTACAGTGTATTTCTTTAAAGTTTACATTCATTCCATTATGTGTTTCTATTCTATAATGATCAATTAAGGAAAAATTAAATAGGATTAGTGATAATAAGTGCCCTGTTTCGAAACTTGTTGGCATTTTGATGTTTTCTATTTGATAACTGGACCATAGAATTCTTAATTGCTCTAGGTCCCAGTTAAATCCCCTTCTTCAATATTCTTATCTATAGCTTAATGATTCTTAAGTGCCCTTTTGCTCAGATTCCACCCACTCCATCAAATCAAGCCTATACAAAGCGTTAGAAGGTCACCTATCTTTCCCTTAGCACATTTGCATCTTCGAGCCTTATTTCTTAGTTCTGCCTGCCTAGAGAGTTGACTCCATTGCCCAATATTCTAGTAGATCCTTTTGGTTTAACTTGAAATAATTTTTATTCCCACCAATCTTTTAAAATCAAATTCAACTACACAATCATAGCTAGCCTAATATCTGTTACTAAAACAAAGCTAAATCATAAGGAGAGATCCCTCTCCGGAGCTCAAGAAGGCTAGATCCTGAATTCCTATAGTGGTTCTTAGTTACCCCTGGAATTCTTAACTACAAAAATACCCATCCCACAACCTAAGAATTACTAGGGTGATAACATACTGGTGACCATACTGGGGAACTAACCACTCTCCAGTTTTAAGTTTAGTCTTGAAGGAAGATATTTAATTATATCTTTTTTAATTTAATATTGAGTTTGAAGGTTGTGGGTATTTTACCCAATAAACATTCTAGCTCCCAAGAAAGTCTACTACACTAGATCCAACCCTGATCCTAATCCTCCAGATATAGTAGATAATCCTGACCAGATAGGAAAAAAGAATTAAAAACAAAGTGATAGTTCTGAAACTGAAATAACTCTGAAAAGGGCTGATTATTTATCCAAAGAATGGGTTAGCTTATCAGACATTGATTTTGACATTAAGTTTGAGAAATCTTTATTTAGAACGAAATCTGAATCGGATTTAAAATAAATTGCTTTAGATCCAGTTTTTTCTTCTTATGTAAGTGAACAGCATAAAATTATTTCTGTTCTTGCTAAATCAGATCAAACTGAAAGTAAAAGTTCAGTTAAAAGGGTAAGTGTCACAAAAATCAAAGACATTGAAGAAGCTATTAAGTTAGCTATTTTTTTGTCTGAATTTAAACCCCCAGTCTCTAAACTATATACAACAGTCTTTCCAGCATCAGATTCAACTCTGTATGCTACCACATCATTTACTGATTCTGCTGTCATTTTACCTCAAGAGCCCATAAGCCCTGAGTTGTCTCTGCCCCAGCGAATCATTTACTCATCGTATCCACAATCCATTGCTAGTTTATCAGCCAATCCATTCATCCATGAGCTTCCCTTGCAACCCAAATTAGTATATCCATCATTCACCCAACCCATTACAACTACCATTAGCCATAATACTTCTATTTCATCCCCATTACCAAGCTCTTCAAGCACATCCATTGCCGTAACCAGTACTATCCCTTCTACCACAACTGTACCTCCCAGCCAAGCTAAAATTCAAGCCATGGCAGCCTGATATGCTCGCTTGGTTTTACCTCAGAATCTCCATGACATGCCCCAGAACTATCAAAAATATATTCCACTCTTTGATAATCTCTCACAGATTACTGCACAACAACACATTACTAGAATGAATTATTTCCAGGAAGTCTATGAGATTAATGAGTCTGATGTCCAAATGAGATTATTTTCTCAAAGCCTAATTAGAGAGGTGAAAATTTGGTTTAAAGCTTTAGCACTTGGTAGCATAGCAGACATAGCTGCAGTCCATAGAGCCTTCCTTAATAAATGGGAGAAAAAGAAAAACCCTATGCAAATACTATCTGAATTTGATGCTGTCAAGAGAGCCCCAAATGAAACTGTCCAAGACTTTTGCACAAGATATAACATTGTATACAATGCCATTCCTACAGACCTTAAACCTACCCCATATTCTGTGCTACTGAAATTCCCTGACTGTTTTGACGTAGACATGGCTTATCAACTTAGGGAAAGAGATGCAAATACTTTAGAGCAAATGCAAAAAGATGTTGTAGGTGTAGAAGTCAACATACTGGTAAAGAAGGCCAGAATGAGAAATGAAAGAAGAGTTACTATTAAAGAGGAAGCATCTCACTTAGATAGTAAATTTGATTTCATCACTAAAGCACTAGAAAAAGTAGTTGACATACTGGATCAAATTGAAAAGAAACCACAATGGGACAATCAATCCCAGATTCAAAATCCCAACTATAGAAAAAACACCAACCCCGGGAAAGGTAAGGAACCTTCCCCTGATCAGAATATAAGAACCCCATTTCAAGAAAAATTTGCAGAAAGTTCACAAAACAGTGTTGATGAGGAGGAATAAATAAACATTGTTATGGGGATTGATGAGAACAATACCATTTTCCTCACCCAAGAGGACCAGGAGCTCTTTGAACTTCAATAGCTCAAAGTAGAATCTGGAGAATCCTATGATTATAAACAAGGTTATGATTTTGCAATAAATGAGATTCATAGTCAATATAACCTCAGGAGCAAGAAAAACATTAATCTTGCTATAAAGAGTAATGCTCCAAACCAACAAGAACAAAATAAAAAGAATTATGATACTTCTAAATCAAAATTCTTGCAAATTCTTCCCAGAGATGGCAAACAGAGTTCAAATCCAACTAGTCCTAAAACGCAGCAAGGCCCAAAAATTGTAGATATTACCGATGATGTGGCACAATATTCAAAAGATGTTTCAAAAGATAATTCTCCAAAAGTCACCAATTCAACACCAGTAATTGAGCCGAGAAAGAATCCTACTGAATTTAAAATATCAAATCCTAAACCTTCTGTTGAGAATCATAAATCTGATAAAACTCCTGTTAATCCTCAAATCATTCTTGAAAAAATGACTAAGGATAGCAGAAACCAAGAAACTCAGACAGAAGACAAGAGAAGAGCGCAGAACAAAGGAAAAATAGTAGAAGCTCAAGAACATTCCTAAAAAAAAACAGTTCCCAAGGAAGAAATGACTCAAACCATTAGATCTCAGCCAACATTTAATATGCAGTCTGAAATATCCAAATTGAAAATAAATGTTCCCTTAACAAAACTAGCTAAAAATGATTTATATAGATCAATGATTTCTGATATGTTGAATGTCAACGAGAATGAAGATACAATTAACATGAATGAAGATAGGCCTGAACTAATTTTTGGTCCCAATGTTGATGGAAAGCATTCAGATGGGTCGGTACCCCCATTTTATTTAAGTCTTACTATACATGACCAAATATTACATAACGCTATGCTAGATACTGGAGCTTCCCACAATTTAATGTCTAAAGCTATAATGGAAACTCTTAAACTAGACATAACCAGACCTTATAAGGTCCTGTTCTCATTTGATTCATCCAAAGTTCAATGTATTGGTTGGATTAAATATCTGTGTGTTAACCTAGTCCAGTATCCTGGTAAGAGTATGATCATGGACGTTGTAGTAGTTGACATCCCGCCAAAGTATTGCATGCTTCTTTCTCGCTCATGGGGAGCAAAGTTGCAGGGATCTCTACAATTGGATACGAGTAATGCTACTATCTCTATATTTGGGCAACCTAAGAAGCTTTATAGAGAAACTTTGATGAAGTACATGATCAGTAGTGAAGACAGACCTAAAAATTATCCAATTTACTCCACCCCCACTAATATTGATTCTTTTATTCTTAGTAACTATGATCAAAATGAAAATCCAACTGAAATCACTAATAAAAGACTTAAAATCATGGATGATTATATTGGTCATGAAGCTTTGTGGCATCTAGATTTTGATGGATTTGTTAATAAATTTGGAGCTGGAGCTAGTGTTTGGATCACAAACGTTGAAACAGGTCATTCTGAAGGGCATGCTTTTAGATTAAACTTCAAATGCACCAATAATATGGCTGAATATGAAGCTTTAATCTTAGGCGTGCAAATTATAAGAAAAAAGGGAGGAAAAAGAATAATGGTTTTGGGTGATTCTGAACTAGTTATAAAACAAATCAATGCTGAATATTCAGTTCATAACCCTAGACTTGCAAGATATAGAGAAATAGTATTGGAACTGCTTGAAGAATTGTTAGAAGGTAATTTTGCTATCATCCCTCGAGATCACAACGTACAAGCCTATTTCTTAGCTACTCTTGCTAGCAGTTGTAAAATTCCTTTTTCACCATTGAAAAAATACACTTCTGAGATTAAATATAGGCCTATTGTTCCTGCTAACGTAACATATTGGAAAAAATTTTTAGAGGATGAGAAAATTTATCACTTTTTGAATAATGAAAATGAATTTCAAAACTGTCAAATTGATAAAAAATGTAATATAGAACCACCTTGTAATATAGATTTAAATTTCTCTCAAATAGATGATTTGGATAATTTAGATGTACATAAGATTGAAAAGCCAACTATTTTTACTCAAAGTGACATTGATGAAATGGAAAAAATAGAAATAGAGGAATTGATTGATGATGAAATAGATTTTATTGATTTAAAGAATAACATTTTACCCAGAGGATTAAATCCTCTAGAATATTTATTTGACTCTAATGATGTGCCCATAAGGCCAAAAATGGAGCCAGTTAAATCTGACATAGAAGAGTATAACCTAGGGACAGATGATAAACCAAGAATAATCAAGCTATCCAAATCCTTACCATCAGATGAAAGGGATAAATATATTGAACTCTTAAAAGAATTTCAAGATGTCTTTGCATGGAGCTATGAGGACTTAAAAACTTATAACACAAACATTATTCAACATTAAATTCCTTTAAAAGAAAATCAAAAACCTTTTCAACAGAAACTCAGAAGGATTAATCTGGTGTTGTTGCCATTATTTGAAAAAGAAATCAAGATAATGTTTGATGCTAAGATAATTGCACCAATCAGATTTTCTGACTGGATATCTAATATAGTGCCAACCAGGAAAAATTTAGGAGAAATTAGGTTATGCATAGACTTTAGGAATCTTAATAAAGCATCCTTGAAGGATAACTACCCCTTGCCAAAAATGGACCATATTTTACAGAGGGTAGCAGGTTCTTCCAGAATCTATTTATTAGATGGATTCTCTGGGTACAATCAGATTCTAGTTCACAAAGATGACCAAACCAAAACTGCTTTTATTACTCCATGGGGCACTTTCATGTATGTGAAAATGCCTTTTGGATTAAAAAATGCAAGGGCTACGTTTCAAAGGGCCATGGATATTGCCTTTGCCAAGGAAATCCATGAGTTTTTAGTCATTTATTTGGATGATATTACCGTGTTTTCTAAAACGTATAACGATCACTTGGATCATCTGAGACAAGTTTTCATCAAATGCAGAAAATATGGTATATCTCTTAATCCGAAAAATTCTATTTTTGGGCTAGAAGAAGGAAAATTGCTAGGTCATATGATTTCAAAAGAAGGCATTAGAATTGACCCTGCAAGAATCGAAGCAATCCTAAACATCCAACCACCTAGGAACATTAAAGAACTCCAAGCATTCTTAGGAAAGATCAATTTTCTAAGAAGATTCATATCAAATCTAGCTGAGATTATAAAAGATCTTAATAACATGCTTAAAAAGGACTCCTCAATAAAATGGACAATAAAGGCCAAACAATCTTTTGACTCTATCAAACAGGCCTTAACTAAAGCACTAGTCCTTATTAGTCCAGATTACACAAAAAAATTTATAATCTTTTCCTTTGCTTCCAAACACACCATAGCTGCAGTTCTTCTGCAAAAAAATGATCAAGGCTTTGAAAAACCCATTGCATTTTTCTGTAAATCTCTCAGAGATGCACCGCTGAAATACAACATAATAGAAAAACATGCTTTGGCTCTGGTTAAAGCCATAAAATATTTCAGAGTGTATATACTTCATTCACATATAATTGCATATGTCCCCAATGCAGTAGTTAAAGACATTTTGACTCAAGATGGACCAGACAGTAGAAGAGGAAAGTGGATAGCCACAATCCTTGAATATGATATGGAAATTAAACCAACTAAACTCATCAAGGGACAAGGTTTAGCTAGACTGATGGCTGAATCTAATTGCAATGCCTTAGACATTAATTTCATTGCACAAGTAGATGAACAGGAGGAGATGGCGACTCCATCGACCAGTGAAGCCTATCAAGACTCACCCTGGTACTCTGACATAATATTTGTACTTACAAACTTACAAGCTCCTCCCGGACTTACCAAAACCAAGGCAAGATTTATCAAGCAAAAAGCAATGAAATTCTGTATCTTGAATAATGCACTGTGTTGGAGAGAAAGTACTGGAATTTTACTTAACTGTTTATTGAAATCTGAAGCTGACAAAATCCTTGAAGAGTTTCATGCAGGTGATTGTGGTGGACATCTATATTGGAAGAGTACGGCTGATAAAATACTCAGAGCTAGTTTTTACTGGCCATCTTTGTTTTCAGATGTTAAAAAGTTTGTTACCTCTTGTCATAAGTGCCAGATTTTTGAAGGTAAAAAGAAACTTTTTCCATTACCTCTGAAATCAATATCCACAGAAAAACCATTTCAGTTATGGATTTTAGATTTCATAGGTGAAATTCATCCTCCATCCTCAGGTCAACACAAATGGATTCTAACCACTACTGATTACTTTACTAAGTGGATTGAAGCAATTCCCACTAGGCAAGCTACAGATTCAGTTATTATCTCATTCATTGAAAGTAATATTTTGTCTAGATTTGGATGCCCACACAAAATTATCACAAACAATGCTGCTGCTTTCAAATCTAAAAATATGATTGCTTTCTGCTATAAATACCATATTAACTTAGGTCATTCCACAACATACTACCCCCAAGGTAATGGTCTGGCTGAATCCTCGAATAAAAGTTTAGTCAACATCATCAAAAAACTACTCGAAGATAATAAAAAGACATGGAAAAAGTAGTTGATATATGCCCTTTAGGCTGATAGGCTTACTACAAAAAAATCCATAGGAACTTCACCATATCAAATTGTTTATGGTACAAATGCAGTTTTTCCTTCTTCCTTGGGTGTCCCAGTCATGAAGATCATCCAGGAACTACAGGTCGAAACTAATGACATTCAAATAAGAATCAATGATACCATACACCTTCAACAAACCAGGGATGAAGTTTATGAAAAGTCACAAGTTTTACAAGACAAGATCAAAAAGATTTTTGACAAAAGAGTTAAGGAAGATGGATTTTTCATAGGAGATCAAGTTTTAAGATGGGATGCAAGAAGAGAGGATAAAGGTAAACATGGGAAGTTTGACTTTCTGTGGCAGGGACCCTATGTCATATATGGTTATAGAGGAAACAATTCCTTTTTTATCAAGAATTTGGATGGTACAGAGCTTCAAGAAGGACCGGTAAATGGAAGAATGTTGAAACATTACTATTCCTTGCAAGTCACTTAACAGTTAGACCCATTTACTTTATCATTGTAAATATTCATAGTTAGAGGATAAGATTTGATTAGATATATTATCTGTAAAATTGAAGCCCAAAGAGAAGGCCCTAAACTTTGCATTATAACATATCATAAATATGGTTGTTGCAGAACACAAAAGACATTTGCAGATTCACCAAGGTCAATAGATAAGGCTACTAATCTCAGAGTTCTTGGCATTTCACCAGGAAAAGCCATCCCCAAGTGGAGCCTATGTTAGCAACCTATAATATAGGGGTCATAATTTTGACTTGACTATTGGTAATTTTGTAAATTTGTACATACTTTGCCTTCTGCAAGTTGTATTCACATATTTTGTAAAAAAATAAAAAAAAAATCAAAAAATCAAAAAGAGGGTAAAAAGTCCTAAAAGAATAATCAAAGGACTTAGAAAAAATAAGATACCCCAAAAGAAAAAATGAATAAAACATGAAAGTGAGCAAGCATAAATGCCACTACTTTTTACTTTTTGACTATGGTAGAGTGTCAATAAATGCCATTAGTCCATGATGAGTTAAAAAATTTAATCTTAACTTGTCATTTTTCAATTTTCCTTGTTATAGATAGAGAATAATGAGTTGTCATACAGTTTAATCATGACAATTCATTAGTTAGGTAGAGAAATAAAGTGAATCCAACAGTTTAATCTGGATTCATGGATGAAATAAGTGTAGAATTAGATAGTTTTACTTGCTTTAAGAAAGAACAAATGCTGTGAAGGTTGCTAGCTTAAATGCACCTACTACAAAGGAAGAAAAAAATGTTAGCATGGTAAGATGGGTAGGTAGAAGAAGGTGAAAAGTCTCAATGTAAATATCATTCATCATGGGCTGCAAAATAACTAACTTCCCCTTCCCATAGTCATGAAACATTCTAGACTATCAGTCAGAAAGGCTCAAGGCATTTCCTTGACTTTTGTTGGGACCGGACCTAAGGCTCTATGACTGATCAGTTGAAGTGTGAAATGTCTATATTAATCCCTTAATCACATCATTTACCATTCATGCACTCATTCCCTTGAATAATCCTAAGTAAAACTCCATTTTTACTTAAAGGCATTTGTAATTCCTATTTAGCTAACTTCCTACATCATTTAAACACATTAAGCCCTAAAAATAACATTACATCATAAGTGAAGTGATAACATCAATGTAAATTATCTTTAAAACCTCACTTTACTTGTTATAAATATGTGTTTTGAGTATACCATGTTTTATTTTCATATTAACTTTAACTTATATATTAACTCCCTATACAAATAACCTTTTCCTATTTTATAACTCTTTTTTATATAATAAACTCAAAAACCCACTTAATATAACTTAAGCCAAAGTTATTTATTCCCACATGTTTAAATAAAAACCCCCCTTATAACCCCTTTGGCTAAGTATTCTATATATATATAAATATCCCACTCCCTATGGTAGTTAAGTCATCTCGATTTGATTAACCATATAATAAAAAAGATATGAAAAACCTTTAAACATATGTTCTATATGTTTTAAACAAAAAATATCGAAGTTTAATTTAAACTAAACTTCTAAACCCATTCCCTTGTATATTTCCCTTCCCTGACCCCCTAACCTTGGTTAAAATCTTGATTAACCTTCCCAATCACCCTTTCCATTGGAAAAAGCCACTTTTATATATAAATCCCATCAAAAGGCCTGTTCCCATCGAGATTCAATCTAGACCCTTCAATCCGCAAAACCCTTTTGATCCAATGAATGAAAATCAAAGCGACTGATCAATAAATTTTTACTCCTCCCCATCGCACTATTTTTAACCGTTAGATTTTCTTTTACTCCCAAGATCTACGGCCTATATTGAACTCGATAATTGACTTTTCCCCACACTTTCCCTTTTAATCCCGATCGTTCACTCCCCAAAGCCAGATCTGACGACGATAACACATTTTCGCACTCACAAAGTAATCGATGGATGTTTTGTAAAAGTTGTGCGAAATGGGTGGTTTATCCAAACCACACCGCGTCGATGTGTCACGATTCTATTGCATCGCGTTCGAAAAGCGTATTACCGCTTACCACCATTAAGCCACGCGAATACCACCACCGATATTCCAAAACCACTCCCGCTTAAACTTTGTTTAATGTAACTTAACTATAGTTTATACTATGGTTTAATATGTTAAAGTCTAATGTTTTCATAATTTTTCACCTATTCGCGCTTTAAACTTGTGAAACGTTCGTAGAGCCTATTTTCGTCTAACTTTCACCATTGTGCGCCATTACACCCTGAGAGCCTGTGCAGAGCCCTTTTCACCATTTTCAAACCCAACAGCGCCATTTTCGAGCCAGTTGCCATTTTAAGAGAAATTTCCTTTGAAATTCGTCCTTAGAGAATCTCCACAACTTTTTCCAACTGAATACAACTGAATTGAAGACTGTCACCGACCAAAAAGCCCTGTCTTCGACTGTGAACCTTTTAAAGCCAATTTCCTCAATTTTCACAGTTTAGAGATTAAAATCAAGGATCTGAACAACTAAAACCTCTGAATTACCTTGATATTCCCTGTTTTCAATCAAACCACTTCAGAAAACCTAATTGAGCAAAAAATGCCAAAAATAAAGCCATCCTTTGCCTACATTACTCAGTTTCATCTTTGTTAAAATGAATAACTCCTGCAAACAATCTAATCTTGCAGTAGTTCCCCAAAATGCCTAAAAAATAGAGTTAAACCTTCACAGACTGATCTCATTCCACAGGTCTTTCAAAAAGCCTACAATCACCTCCCTTCAGACTTGGATTTCATTAACAAATTGTTTTATTTTTGCAGGTAATTATCAGATTATGGATTTGGACCAACAGTTTCAATACTAGTTGACAAAATTGTTTGCTCCAAATTCTCAAGTTTTAACTCAATATATTCATTCAACAAATAGTTTGTATACAAAGTTAGAGAGAGATTAGAATGATGAAATGTGCACAGTGAATGGTAAAAGTGAAATGAGAATTTACAGGGATAGTAAAAGCATAACAGTTAAAGAGTATCAGTGGTTAAAGTGTATCAGGTAAATGTCAGAGTGAAAGTTAAAATGAAGTTACAAAGCAGTCAAAGGTAAATAATAAAAGTAAATACAGAGGTAGTAAAATGGTAAAAATAAATGAAAATACTTTCACCAACATTGAATTTTGTCTAAAGTGAAAGTAAAACAGTCAAAAGAACAAAAAAATGAAAAGATAAAAAACACAACAAGAAGGAACATTTTTGTAGAAATTTCATGTTTTAGTCATTGTTTTGAAGAAACTATTGTGATCAATCCAAGATGAATTTTGCAAAACTGAAGGAGGTTTATGTTCTTAATAGGACATCTACAAAAATCTCTCTCACTTTTCTAACAACTATTATGGTTTTGGAAATATTAAACAATGTTGGAAAGCACTTTTTGCAGAAAATTCCAGTTAAGTCATCATTTTGCAGAGAAGATTGTGGCCAATCCGAAATACATCATACAAAACTGAAGGAAATTTTTGTTCCTAAGAGACCTTTCTACAAAAACCTATCTGATGTTTTGCACAGTGATTTCAGAATCAAAGATACATGCTCATCTTTACGGCTATGTTTTAGACTATGTAAAACTCTGTTTTACACATATTTTTTTAGAGCCTATTGTGCACATTTGGAGAGGAATTTTAGGAAATTGGAAGAGGTTTATCTCACCAACATATTAATCCACAATAACCTCATTCACTTTTTACATATCTATTACATATTGAGAAATACAAAGATATCATTGGACCCCAAGTTTGCAGAATTATTGGAGCAGAATGCACAAAGAAAGGAAGCAGTTAGTGACTTGGATGCCTCATCATCAACTAAGAGTTGGATCAAATTCAAATTCTCCTATTTTTCATCACCTATCCATAAAAAATAGTTCCAAATAGATGCATTAGTTTGAGTTTCCTTTACTTAAGTTCTATTTATGTAAAATAGCTGGAGAGGTTTGTGAACTAATCTTGATATTTTTTCAAGATATTTTAGTTTAGAATTTGTATAAATACTTCACTCTTGGAAGAATTTTTGTGCGGAATAAAATTTCTCAAGACAACTATAGTCTTTTTTCTGGATATATTGAAGTTGGTGAAGTCAATTAGCGAAGCAGCAGACTCGAAATGAAATTAGAGACATCATAGCTAAGGATTCTCATGGTGACAAGATAAGTCTCGTTTTTTCCTATTTTCAGTGTATTTATTTTAAAGTTTACATTCATTCATATTATGTGTTTCTGTTATGTAATGATCAATTAAGGAGAAATTAAACAGGATTAGTGGTAATAAGCTCCCTGTTTTAAACTTGTTGGAATTTTGATGTTTTCTTCTTGATAACCGGACCATAGAATTCTTAATTTCTCTAGGTCCCAGTTTGATCCCCTCCTTCAATATTATTATCTATAGCTTAAAGATTCTTAAGTGCCCTTTTACTCAGATTCTTCCCACTCCATCAATCAAGCCTATACAAAGCCTTAGAAGGTCACCTATCTTGCCCTTAGCACATTTTCATCTCTAAGTTTTATTTCTTAGTTCTATTTGCCTAGAGATTTGACTCCATTGCCCAATGTTCTGGTAGATCCTTCTGGTTTACCTTGAAATCTCTTTATTCCCAAAAACCCTTAAAACAAGCCCTAATTTTCACACATATCTAGCCTAAAATATTTTACCAAAAAAAAGCTAAATCATAAGGAGAGATCCCTCTCCGGAGCTCAGGAAGGCTAGATCCTGAATTCCCAAAGCGGTTCTTGGTTACCCCTGGTTTTCTTAACTAAAAAAATCCCCATCCTACAACCTGAGAATTACTAGGGTGATAACAAGAACAAAAAATGGAATTGATGAAATAGGGACAACTTCTAGTGGGGTGTGTGCCACTCTAGCTGCTTCTTGTTTTTCCTTCAGTAGATTCTCCCTCTCGGTCTCCATT
This sequence comes from Pinus albicaulis, assembly GCA_034641835.2. Classification (NCBI taxonomy): domain Eukaryota; kingdom Viridiplantae; phylum Streptophyta; class Pinopsida; order Pinales; family Pinaceae; genus Pinus; species Pinus albicaulis. The sequence continues at coordinate 459,429,877 of CM076584.1, forward strand.
TGTTTGATCTGGGTAGACTGTTCCATAACTAACTTCATTAAATCTACCTTCTGTGACTCATATTTCTCAATGCCTTTGGCCAATGGGTATTATGTTGCTGGCATCTTGAGTTGTGTTCCCGAGGGCTACTACGTCATCATTCTTGTTCTTCAAAAGCTCCTCCACAACTTGTACATTGGTTGGGTCATAACCAAGTTTGATTATTAAATCTTCTAAAGATTTGATCCTTGAGTCTTTAGCCATGGCATATATCTTCTCCATCTTGAGCTGTGATTGAGCATTGGATAAAGATACCTACAGCTTTGACAAGCTCATAGTAGTACTTGTCAAGGTGGAGTTCACCATCTCTCCGGTTTGCTTACGTAATTCCATTTTTTCAATAGGATGGATGTCCTTGGTATTGAACTCGAAGGATGCCTTACTGTAATATCTTTCTCCTTCGGGTCGTGGGACCAAGGGTTCTATAAATTCCATCTGCATCCTTTCCTTTTCAGTGTTAAAGGCATACATTAGCCTGCTTTTTGAGCTTAGGGTCTGCTTCTAGAATTGATTGTATGTGTTAGTCTTCAACATCTCATTTCTCAACTTTATTTCCTTGAATGTGTCATAAAATAATTTTTCTTGGCCTTCTATGGCAGGCCTAGAAGTATATGTATTCAAGGCCTACTTCTGCAGATCCATTGTGGCTGAAGATGTAGGGGAGGCCATTTTTTGACCACCTCCTAGAGATGGCCCAGGGGTGTCTGCAATATGAAACATTTTTTGTTGCCTTGATTCTCCTCCTTGGTAAATATTCATGTGAATTTTGGCCCTATTCCTATACCTTAGTTTGAATTATTTACTAGAGGTATCGATCACCGAAGGTGACTGATCCTTTCTTGGCCTCTTGCTCCCTATCTCTTTCTCTTGCTCTTTCCCCTTGTCTTCTTTTCCTTCTGCACTCTTCCTTTCTTGTGGTGTTGGGGTTTGGGTGCCTGAAGTGGAGATCACATTTTCTTCATCTTCTTGGAGGGTGTTTGTCACCCATTCTTTTTTATTGGAATATTGCTCAATTCTAGGTATGTGTATGTAAATATAGAGTGTGGATCTATTTTCCACCCTTTTCTTGGAGATAACTCTTACAGGGTCATAATACCATGTGAAATTGTGGCTGAAACCCATCTTTTTCAGTATCTTCTATGCCTCCTCTCTTGCTGCTCCACTGTCATAGATGAAAGGACCAATTTTTTTCTTGATATTGAACTGAGACTTCTTCTTTGCATAAACAAAGTGGAGCTCATCTGCATGTATCATTTTCCTTATGTACTCTAGTGAAAATACCCTCATGGAGAGGAACTTTGGAATTTTGTAAGGGGCTAGCTCATTTCCATAGACTCAAATCTTTGTGTAATTTTGGTACAAGTACCAATATTCTGTCTTCACTTGCTCTATTAGCTGCATGGTTTTCCTAATTTATTTGCTTATCTTGGGCTCTACTACGCCGCTAAGTGTGCTGATGGCTCGGTGCACAAAAAAATCCACAAAATCCTTTTATGTATAATTATTCTAATCTTTTAATAGCAGGGTGGTCCAGAAAATGACAGATCGAGGCTCAACATCTTCATTTTCCTTGGTCATCTAAAATTGAAACCTTATAGACTGGAAATAAACAAACATAAATACCAATACTGAGGTGTATTGAAAACCTCTTGTGTATTAAAATTTAAAAATTGTTCATGAATGGTCTCTGTAAGAAACTGGGCATAGTTGAATAGGACTGTGGGTTTAGCATCTGAGGAAAGAGTGGAAAAAAAAACTATCACAGATTCATCTACCCATTTATCAGTGTTATACCCTAATAAATAAGATAAAACAATGACAATGTACTTGGTCCTAGCGGGAAAGATAGATGAGGAATAAGGAGAGTTATTTGTAGGTTGTAATACTCCAAAATTAGCATGCAGCTAATTGGAATATTGCTTTTTTCTTTTGAAACTTAGGAGATGAATAAATGGGTAAGGAGGCCCATGCATTTCATAAATAGGAATAAAATCCATCATAATTTGAAAAGAGATCATCATAAGAGCTAGATTTCACACCCTAATGTGTGAAAAGGGGCATTTGCATGTGGACAAGGTCAAGTTTGACCAAGTCAACAACGCTGGAATGGAAGGTGGAGATCATCTATGGAGACAACACAGAGATAGTGGGAGGAAGATTCCTTGGTGGAGGAAGCCCTAATGAGTGGGAGAAAAGGTGAGAGGGATTCCATTTGTATAAAAGGAGGGCAAGGCAGCCATAGTAGGATATGAAATGGATTATTGAATTTGTGGTCTGCATGACTATTGTTGTTTCTTCAACTATTTAGTTGAGATTGCTATGCTGCTTAGCACAAGGAATTCCTGTTTAGGAATTCAGTCTCCTTTCAAGAGAGGCCTCTTGAGGGAGCTTGCACTTCATTTCTCCACATTTAGGCTTAAGGCAAAGCCACCTCCTTTAGCTACAGCGTAGTTTCTATTTAGAGCTGGGTTGTGTTGCAGGGTGTTGTATTGGAGGGTTGAAAACACCACTTCCGGAGCTTGTTTTTTAGAGGAGGAAGCTTTATTTCATTTGGGAGATCAGTGAGGAAGATTCTAGAGCTGATTTCACATCTTCGCACTTGGCCAACATATTTTCTTTCACCTACAGCGCAATATCCCTCAGTGACTACGTTATTTCTGTGACCATTTGTAGTGAGGAGTTGCAGTGTTTGTTTGGAGGGTGAGATCTTCAGTGTTAGGATCAACCTTTCATCTGAAGGATCCATTGGATGAGATTAATTCATCACATGTTCTATCTATAGCCATCTACATCCAGATCTTGATTTGTAGCTGCTATTCAGTCCTAGGACTGCAACTCTGACATTTTTTCACTTTTGCATATTGTAGGAAATCCTTCTAGGATTTTCTTGAAATTGCCTTTGGGGGCTTATATATTTTCTCCCAACATTGTATGAGATGTATATTTCCATATCCATGTATTGAAATACTCCAGCAGTAGTTGTCTCTAACAAAACTACGCTGTCATAGCCTTGGGCATTTTCTATGTAGCAGTATACTTCATATTTCATGTACATGCTTTCTTGAGGCTGGTATTGCCTAACTTGAGTGATTATTTCCTCAAGATATTGTATAAATTTTTCTGTTGTAACATTAATATGGTGGCTATGTGCTCTTCTTACATTTTATGAGTTGATTTATCACTGCTACTCCAGTTTTGTGTTCATGTATTCCTGCATCCCCATTTTGGGATATTACAGTGGTATTAGGGCATAATCTTGGCTCAACCTGTGGATCTTAGCCATTATGTTATCAAAAGAATAAGAAGACAAGAGGAAGATCAGAATGATGGAGAGAATGAGTTTTATCTCATCTCTTTTCAGATCTAGGAAGGACCTCAATAAGGAGGTCAAGAAAAAAAGAGAAGAAAGAAGCAGTGGGACTATACCCTTTCCTTTTGAAAAAGGAGACAAATTGTAGAAATATGGAGGACACTTGGATCACAAGATTCTAAGGGAATACCTTGTTGAGTATAAATCTCAACCTAGAGCCTTAAAGGAGACTCTAGCTTTCCCATAGTACATTTAGTTGAAGGAAGAAAGGAGATTCACAAGGATAATTAAAGGAAATAGGTTTCTATTGTCTACTTTTCATGGGTCATCTACAACAAGGGCTTGGGTAAGAAAACTAGATGCATTCTTCCTAATACATCCGGTGGTAGAAAGAGAGGCTGTAGAGATTGCAGCACTGCACCTTGAGGGTGAAGCACACAATTGGTGGTTCAACCATTTGATTCATGTAAGAGTATCTACTTTTGCAGAATTTACTCAAAGGTTGATTAAAAAATTTGGCAAGGAGAAATCAGAGGAGGAAAAGCCCTCACCACCACTTGAGGAGACTTGTATCAGTGTTGTCAAAACCATGGAGGAGCAGCCATCAACATCAACAGTTGGGGAAGCCAACACATGGGAGGGAGGAACCTTTACAACCATACATGATACTCCCAAATATCACCAAGGTATGCCTAAGTTTCAATTTCCTGTTGTTTTTGCAAATCTTATGGAGGGATGTATACCATTGCATACTGCTAATGTGGAGCAACAAAATTTCACTGTGTTGTGCAACCTTGAATTTTTCAAGGAAGGGATGAACACATGACACTTGTGTTTGGGGTGTGAATTCTTGGAGGAGAGGATGAACCTTGTCCAAAAAAAACTTATACAAAACCATATGTTCATCCTTGAGTTGGAGTATGAGATAGCAAATACACCATTGAGGAGATTAACAACGCTGTCATTAAGCAGCAGTGAGGAGGTTTTGCCTCCAACACACTTGTATCCTTATGGATTCACGATGGTAATTGGTGTAATATCTTCTCTAGGAGATCTCCAAGGAGTTTCATTTCAACATAGCATGAAATGAAAAAGGAGAAATCTGATTTGGGAGGATGGTAGTCTTCATTGGAAGAGTACCAAGGTAGAGAATAATGGGAGGCACCCAAATTTGGATGAATGGGTGTGGATGGTGAGCAAGAGGCTCGAAAGATACTTGAAAATATATGACACTGGGCAGCTGTTACACCATTTTTTGGTCATCCAACCTATTATCACTAGATGGACCCAAGTACACCATGTAAGACCATTTTTACCCTAAGTAAAACTGCTTTCACTATGTTAAAACAGGAAACCCCAAAAGGAAATATTAAACAAACCCATATTTGTTTGATTTTCCTCATAGAATAATTAATTAAACCATAATTTAATTATTATTCCCAGTCATGTTTAACCCAAAATCAAAGAAATTAATTAGATAAACCTTTATTTATCTTATTATTTTCTAGGAATAATTATTTAAACCTTATTTAGATAATATTCCTGGTTAAATATGACCAAATCACCCACAAATAATTAAATAAATCACTATTTATTTAATTATCTCTCAACCACTTCCTTAAATAATTAAATAAATCATTATTTATTTGATTATCTTCTAACCGCTTCCTTAAAAAGATAAATAAATCATTTATTTATTTATTTTTGACAAATTAATGGATTTGACCCAAATCAAATACCTTTTCCCTCCAACAAATATAATAAAATATTCCATAAAAAGTGGATCTAGATCTGGTTAACCCATGCACCAAGATCTAGAATGACCCAATATTTTGTTATAAATAGGAGGGTTTTTCCTACCATTCCTCACCTTTTGTTGCCTATTAGATCACTCTGGATCTATGCACTTGGTCTCATTTTTCATCATTTGCTCCCATTGAGCTTCATTTTTTGCATTGGGTTTTCTACACCTACAAGAGAGAGAAAGCTTAGATCTGAAGTGCTGAGGACTACAAAGAACCCATCCCATTGAGGAGAGCTGGATACACCTTCTTGTTTTCCTCCCAGGTGCCTTGTAATATAAAAATTCTTTCAAAAAATTGTGTTCTTGTCTTGTCTGTTGGATGCATGGAGCAAACCCTTTATTTTACTGCTTAATGTCTTTCCATACATAGATCTGGTGTTTTGCAACTATTTTCTTGTCTAACTAATCGCAGATCTGAAGATATTGGCAGCCACTTTTGTTGTTAGGGCTATTAGTTATGCGTAGCTAAAGTGGTCCTTTTTCGTACACTTCGACAAAGGATTCATACTAACAAATGGCGACTCCACATGGGTTTTAAATTACGACTGCTGTCGTTTTTCATATTCCTGCATATCCAGCGACTTCAGACCCTAGGGTTTCTTTTCAGCTGTTTATTTTTCCTATTTTTATGGTGTTTTTCTCACATAAAACCCTAAAACATTAAAATTTCTAACTTACGTGTGTTTTACGGCACCTATTAACGCGAGTAGCGGCCAAGCCTTCAGAGACGGCAGCACCACGAAAATCTGCCCACGTGAGACAACCGAGGCTGAGGGGTCGCACTTTCAACCCTAAACCCCTGCGACCCTGGACCTCCGGAGTCACACTTTTTGCTTGTTTCTGGGCACCTTGCTTGAAAGTGGAGTCGAAAATGTGACACTGCTTTGCCATTTTTCGGCAATTTTTCAATAATTTTACAGGTTTCTGCGGCTGCAATAGAGTCCTCGACTCATCCTAACTTTGTTTTGACTGGAGTTACGTCTGTTTTTACTCATCTAAGTGGGAACCTAGCCCCTTAGGGCTTTGGTACCCTCCACTTTTTGTGGAAGAGTTTTCGCATTTTATTGTCCCAGTTTTTCAGAGCTTCAGCCCCCTTTTTCCAGATCTGTTACCTCCCTTTCAGATCCTTTGAAATCAGCCTTTCTTCCTTTCAAATCACCTCCTGTCGTTTTGTTTGGACCTCCTTTAAAGGCCTCCACCTTGCCCCTCCGATTTTTTGCTGATTTCCTTCCTTTTTTCAGCCACCTTACCTCTGTCTCTTGGCTGTGATCTGCACCTCTTTTCAGCAGCTTTGTCCTCTAGATCCCTGTCCCCTTTGACCTTAGATCTATTGGCCCCTTTTCCGTGTGTTTTACATATTTTTTCCCTTTCTTTTCAGCATAGTTTTGAGAGACCCACCTTCTTGGGTTAGATAGATGCACAAGTAGCTGTTATTTTTCTGTTATTTCAGCATTATATTATGTTCTCTGTAGGTTTATTTTCAGCTACGCAGCACACTTTTTTCTTGCTCTCAAAATGGAAAGGGTTTAAAAATTAAAATTAACGCACGCCACACACTGACCCTAAGTGAAGAAGCGCCTGGTTAACACCGCCTGGAAAAGACTCTAAAATCAATTGTCACTGCACCTTTTCTGCCCTTGACCTCACTTGACTCTGTCCCTTTCTGCCCCTGTCGGTTTCCTTCTCTCTGTCATCATTGCGCCCCCAAGGTGCCGTTCCCGGAGACTTCTTGGCCTTCACCCTCAGTTTCCGGTTGATCGACCTGCTCCGCACCGCCGTCGTCGAGCCAGTCCACCTTTGAGTCCGCACTTCGACTCCTCTCCTACTTCATCGGGTCCTTCTCCTCATGGTTCTCCCCCTGCCACCTTCACTATGTCTGGTCCAGGGCCTAACGCTAGCGGTTCTCCCAGCCCCAATGCCGGCCCTACTACTAGCAGAACCGCCCCAAGCACTTCCCCGGCCACCCCTGTGCTGCCGTACATTGCAGGCCTCAGCCTCCCCGATTTCCATCGGTTGATCAATGACCCCATTCACCATAATGCTAATTGGCCTGCTATGCCAACCAAGCTCCCCTCCGACATCCCTAAGTTTGAGGGCCTTAATGGCGAAGATCCAACCAATCATGTCCGATCTTTCCACATGTGGTGTTCCTCTAATTCCATTACCGATGACTCCATCCGTCTTCGTTTGTTCCAACGCACGCTCACCGGCGAAGCTTCTAAATGGTATGTCGAACAAGCCACCTCTACCCATACCACCTTTGAGACTCTTGCCCAAGCCTTTTTGTCGTACTTCCAGCTCCCTCTCCGATACGATACTGGCATGGAGCTCTTGAATTCCTTCAAGCAATCCTCTTCAACACGCCTTTCCGCCCATGTTCAGGAATGGCGAAGAAGACGGAGCTTATGTCGAGCCCCTCCCTTCGAAGATCGGGTTTACATGGACTGGTTCCTTCGCACCCTTCCCGCTCCCATCGGCAAAGATGTCACCTCTCATTTTCCTCAAACTGAAGAAGCCGCCCTCCAAATAGCCTTGAAATATGACCTGATCTACGCTCAATCTGGCTATGTTTATACCGTTCTTCCTGACCTCCCCAGGCCCGGTGGCGCTAACGCCCCGGGGGCATCTCATTCCGCCAACGGTATCGTTGGAGCCCTTTCCCATCCATACACTCAACCTCCTATGGGCTATGGTCTCCCTCAGGGAGGGGCCAGCTCCTCCAGCACTCTTCCCCCTCCCGGTAGCATGTATCCAGGATACGGCATGCCTCCTCCTTTTGCCCAACCTCCTGCTTACCCCAATGTTGCCCAACCCACTCATTACCCTTATCCACAGCCTGGTGCGCCAGCTCCTCCAGCATATGCGCTTCCTCCTCCCTTGCCTCCTCAACCCCAGCACCAGCACCTACAGCCCCCTCCGGGGCAAGTATTTGCACAGCAGGGCGCGACTAATCCCCCTTCTTCTCAAAGAAGGTGGAGAGGCAACCAAAACCAATCTGCCCCTGGTTCCCGAGGACCCAATTCTGGTGTGGACCCTAACACTGGCAACCAGCCACAGGGCATTCAGCCCAAGCCGGACAGGCCACTTCACACAAACAAGCCCTGTTCGTGTTGCGGTGTTTACGGTCATTACACCCACGATTGTCCCCTCTTACCTCAGATGCGGCAGATGTGGGGGAGTCTCGAAACCACATTGGATCGGGCAAACCGCCTCCCCTCATGCTCCTCCTAATGTGGCCACTACCCGACCATTGTATTCTTGATCCTTTCTCTTGGCTACCCCATTGGCTACCCCATTTTGCCGGCCCGGGCAGCCCCCCTTCCATTTACGGTTCCTGCGATTGCAGATCCGCCTGATGCGCACTCAGATCCTACCCCATCCGTCGATATTCACCTTCAAACTCGGTCTCGTCGGTACTGACCCTCACCCATCGTGCCACTGGCCCTCCCTCTCCCGGTTCTCAGAGCCTCTTTCGGCCTCCAGGCTTGGTCCACACACCTTCTCAGCCAGAAGTTGAGGTGCCGAATTCCTGGACCATTACGTCGAAATGCTGCTTCTGGTCGAGCTGCTCATTCGTATAGCATAGTAGATGATCTGGCACAGTCTCCTGCTGCCATTTTCACACTAGAACTCCTCCAGTCGTGCCCTTCCCAAAATAAGGCTCTATTATCTGCCGTGGGCGCTGTAGATCCTGCTGATGACCAAATGATTGTTTTCGACGCCACTCAATCGGACCATCCTCCCCTCCCTCCTTCCATCGCCTTCCAAATCCCAGTCAAAATCTGGAACGCCAACGTGTCCCGGTGTATAATTGATGAGGGGGCATCCACATGCGTGATGTCCGCTTCGGTTTGGAAGCAACTCGGATCTCCTGAGCTGGCCCCTTCCACGATCACCCTTCGAGCGTGGGACGATCATGCCTCCCAGCCTATTGGCCTGTTTCGTAATTGTCCTATCACCCTTGCCGGTAAGACTGTTTGCGTTGACGTCGAAGTCATCGACGCCCCGCTAGATTACAACATTCTATTGGGGCGAAGCTACACCTATGCTATGTCTGTTGTCCCATCTGCGGTCTTTCGCAAGATGTCTTTCCCCCATAATGGAAATATAGTCACCATTGACCAGTTGACATATCATGAGCCAAAATCTCAGACCTCCCCTGAGACGACCATCTCTTCTGTAGCCAACAAGCAAACCGTTGATTCCTTGACCAGTGTCTCCCCCGGCGTTTTCAAAGATTCCTCCCTGCTTGGAACTTTCCCTAACCTTCCCTCTCCTCCTGTCACTGATCCCAGCTTATCATCTATTTGCATGATGCAATTGTCTCAGGCTGCCCTTAAGCGGCCTGCCTCGGCTAGTCAGCAACCTCCACATGGCCCCCCACACCCCGCTCCTAGCCATTCCTCTCAGCCAGCCGGACCTCCTCCTTCTGGCCCTCCCCCTACAGTTGGTATTCCTGAACCCCTTTATCCTCCCGGAACGGTTCCTTCTGGCCTTAACCACCTCGAAACCGTCCCTCCTGGTCATTACCCTGCTGGGCAGATACCTTTCCTGGCTCCCCCTCCTGGAGTATTTTCTGTCCCCGTCTTGGCCACCCTCTCTCTCCCTAACCTGACCCTCGACATACCTGTCTGGTACATTGACCCTCCAGCTGCTACCCCTCCCGGTCACCCCAAACCTTACCTTGCTTTGACATCGGTTCAACCAGTCCCCCTCACCTCCTCCGGGCCCCCAGCACCTCCACAGGACCCTACCCCTATGGTGCCAACCCCCGGAAAGAAAGGCAAAGCTCGTAAGGGGGCAACCTATCAGGACCAGGCTACCCCGACAACCCCTACCCCTCTGCGACCACCAAAACCCGCCATCCAATGCGCTTTGTGTGATATAGTCGATCACGCCACCCACATGTGTCCTGAATTGCCGCACCTCAAGATTCTGGTCAACAAGATGTTTCCTGACTCTGACATCCCAGAAGTCTACGTCACTATCCCAGACTCTATCCAAAAACTCAAAAACTTGCGCACAAACCACCCTTGTGCCCTGTGTGATTTCCACGGCCACTACACCCACCTCTGTCCCCGCCTTGACGAGTATCGTTCCTCCTTGGACATGTACCGCCAATTCAAGGCCACTTCGATAGGACTAGAGGACCTTCCTACTCCCATTAACATTCCTCCTCACGCCATCGAGCCAACAGAGCCGTCAACTACCATTTTGTACCTGTCATCATCCTTGCGAGATAGTTCACCTTCCCTTCAACCTGTCGATCCTCCCGGCCCCTCAGCCGACCTTGGATCTGTTGATATCGCACATCTGAGCCCTTCTCCTCTTGATGACCTGTCCCATACCACTACCCCCTCGGGTGACCTTTCTTGCTCCAGTCTTCCCATCTTCCAGTCCGATGAAGACATTATGGAAGCCATGACTAACCCGGACTTTCCATGGGACGATATGCACCATCGCGCATACTTCCTCCCACAGCAGTCCCATAACCAATTTGCTGTGGAAACAAAAGACTTCATCCCCAATGCAGTCGATTGGTTCAAAAACCCCATCCCTGCACGTGATGCTTTCGAAGAAGGAAACATGGCCAATATCTCTCCTACCATCAAAATTGACATTTCAGTCACACCAGGTATCGAAGAATATATCACCTTAGGCGCCCACTGCACCTCGGAAGAAATCGAAGCTTACACCAAGCTTTTCAAAGAATTCCATGATATTTTCACCTGGTCCTATTCTGAAATGCCCGGACTCGATCCCGCCATTGTCGAACACCATATCGACACATGGCCTGATGCCAAACCAGTCCGTCAAAAGTTGAGACCCATCCATCCTTCCAGACGTGACGCTATCAAAGCCGAAATCGATAAGCTCAAGCAGGCTGGTTTTATTTACCCCATTGAATACACCACTTGGGTGTCCAACCCAGTTCCCGTTCTTAAGAAACAAGGCACCATTCGTGTCTGCACGGACTTTCGCGACTTGAACCAAGCTTGTCCCAAAGACAACTTCCCCACACCGTTCATTGACCAAATCATTGACGAGTGTGCGGGGCATGAGGTTCTATCCTTTATGGATGGTTTCTCCGGATACAACCAAATTGCTATCCATCCTGCCGATCAACTCAAAACCGCGTTCATTAGTCCGTGGGGAACTTTCGCTTACCGGGTCATGCCGTTTGGCCTCAAAAACGCCGGCGCCACCTTTCAACGGGCCATGTCTTATTGTTTCCATGACTTAGCTCACATTATCCTTGCTTATTTAGATGACCTCACTGCGCGTTCTAAGCATCGGGCGCAACACCTCCACGATCTGCGTACCGTTTTTCTCCGATGTCACAAGTATAATATCCGCCTTAACCCGTTGAAATGCGTCTTTTGCGTCCCTGCTGGCCGTCTCTTAGGCTTCATCGTATCTAAGGATGGCATCACTCTTGACCCTTTGAAAGTTCAAGCCATTCTTGAACTTCCCATCCCACGTACCCTCCGCCAGCTCCAAAGTCTCCAAGGCAAAGCTAATTTTCTTCGACGGTTCGTCCCTGACTACGCCACCACTGCACATGGGTTCCTTAGACTCCTCCGATCTTCTATCCCTTTCGTTTTGGATTCCTATGCTCACGAGTCTTTCGATGCCCTCAAGGAGGCTCTCACATCCACTCCCTTGATCCGCCCTCCCGACTTTGATCGGGACTTCATCCTGTATATCTCCGCTTCCACCTATTCGGTCGTACAGGTCATATCCGGGGAAGGCAGCAGTGATGAGCATGTGATCTCTGTGGTAAGAACTGTAGGACCCCTGTTTCTCTCCCTTGAAGAAAAATTATGCTAAGGCACATAGTGACTCTCGGTCAGCTTAAGTCATTATATTCTCATGCACTCCACCAAGGTTGTGACTAATTCCAACCCCATGGATTTCCTATTGAGTCGTCGTATCCTCACTGGGAAGTACGCCCGTTGGGTTGTTATTCTTCAGGAATTCGACCTTGAATTCGTCACACCCAAAACCAGAAAAAGAACAGCCCTCTTTGAGGCCTCATTTACGAGATTTCCTACGGAGCGCCGGTGCCGTTAATGATGATTTTCACATTGAACTGCTGCCCTTATTCCTAAAATGATGTTATGGTATGGCGACATTATTTCTTGTTGCGGGCAAAAAAATCCTTACCTTGATTGTGAGGCAGAGGCGCATGGGGCACCCAAGCCCCCCGGTACCTCCTTATCGGTGATGATCTATATCGTCGCGGGGTGGATACCGTCCTTCGTCGTTGCCTCACACACGCTGAAGCTGAACAAGTCCTTAATCCCTGCCATAGCGGTGCTTGCGGTGGCCACCTCTTCGGTCTCGCTACTGCCCAGAAAGTCATGCGCGCTGGGTATTTTTGGCCTTCTCTCTTTAGTGATTGCATTGAGGCAGTCAAACACTGTCCCAATTGCCAACATTTCGCCCCTAAGGTGCGAGCTCCACCAGCTCCCCTCCATCCGGTCGTCTCAACCGGCCCCTTCTTTAAATGGGCCATCGACTTTATGGAGTGTCGCCCGTCATCCGTTGGTAACCATAAGTATATCATCGTGGCGGTCGACTATTTCACCAAATGGGCCGAGGCCATGCCAACTTTCACCAACACGGCAGCTACCGCGGCCCTCTTTTTCTTTAACCATGTTATAGCTCGATTCGGGGTTCCCAAACAACTGGTCTCTGACCATGGCAAACATTTTGAAGATGAGATATGGCGTGAGCTATCCTCACTGTTGGGTTTTGAGCACCAATATTCCTCCTCCTATTACCCCCAAGGTAATGGCCAAGTTGAAGCAGTCAACAAAATCCTCAAAACTATGCTTCAACGAATGGTGAATAAGCACAAAACCAACTGGCATCTCATGCTCTTCCCTGCTTTGTGGGCCTATCGAACTTCTGTTAAAACCGCCATCGGGTTTACTCCTTTCCACCTGGTTTTTGGAGAGGAGGCAGTCTTACCGATCGAGTGTGAAATTCCTTCCCTACATCTGGCCGTCGAACTTCTCCCTGACACCCAACCTCTAGAACAACGAATTATCATGCTCGAGCGCGCTTCCGAAGACTGCCGTGTTGCCTTGCAAACCATGGAAGCAGCCAAAAAGCGCACCAAAGCTCAGTATGACCGAAAAGTCTAGCCTCGCACTTTTCACGAAGGCGGCCTTGTTCTAGTATATGACCAGGCCCATGATGTCCTTGGTCATGGGAATTTTGACTCATTATGGCTAGGCCCTTACATCATTAGTAAGGATCTCGGTAAGGGGGCATACCTCTTAGAGGATTTCGAAGGCCACCCCCTTCCTAATCCTCGCAATGCACTCTATCTTAATAAATATTACCCTTAGAATTTCCCTTCTGAAATGCATGTTTTATTTTCTTTTAGATAGCCAGCATCTGTTTTTTCATGTTTATAATCCTTCACCCCTCCTAAAAATCGAATTTCCTCACTTACGACACCGGTACTTGGGGCACCATTTTGCCCCCTTACTTGTCCTTGTTCGTGTCGATTTTCGTCATGAGTTCCCATCCTATACTCATGTCTCCACGGTCCTCCCATTGGGGCCTTTACTGTGTGGCAGCACCATCGAGTCGCCCTTATTTAGAGCATCCAAGTTGAGTCATCATTCCCTCCATGGAGTCTATACCGAGTCCCTTTGTACCCCACTATAGCTCTCCATCCATCATTGATTGGTCTCTCTCTTGTGTCGCCCATTATGATCGTCAGTTTCACTGTCCCCCATCCCTGATGATGTTGTGTCAGTCGCTGCCATGTCATTCATGCCCTTTTATGCTCTAGCAAGGGAAGTCGTCCATCAGCTACTCAGTCCTTTCCATTTCACTATCATCATTAGTGTCAGTCTGTCCGTCGCTCTACTCTTTTCTCTCGTGCCTTAGTTGAGGGTCTCTCATTGCCTCAACTATGGCAGACCTCCTTCTGTTGACATCAGCTCTTTCATTCCAGAAGTCAGGTCTAGAGGGCGATGTACCTTGGTTCCAGCTTCCACTCTTGTTCGGTGCCTTGGATTAGGCAGAGGGATACCTCCTTTCCCTTTGGCTCGATTGTTTCTCCAGCTCTTTTCAGCATGATCGAGATTCGTATACTTGATGGTCCAGTGATCCAACAGCAGCTCTTGATGATTCCCGGGTGTGTGTGAGATGTTTCAACCCTCAGGAGGGGGTGGCCCTGCAGGTAGCCCCCCACATGCCTGGATGACCTCTTCTTTGCAGCCTTCGATGCAGCTCCAGATATTTGATGATGTTGGCCATAGCCACTTGCAGCGCCTCTTTGACTTGCATGTATCAGTCAGATTTTGTGAGCCCTTCCCCATTCACAGGGGGCATTTGGGTTGTATTTGTATCTCATGTACTCAGATATTATTGTACAAGTCCTGGCTGTTATCCCAGGCACAGCATGTATGTGGGATTCCTCATTGTATTTTTTATCTGGCTCATGATTATGCCAGCTGTACTTTATGGTTCGGTCCCTTGTTTACTGGACACACTATTCTTTTGTACTTTGTCTCGACGGGCATAGGTATGCCTCCCCCGTCGCCTTCAGCACAGGTACCCTCTCATAAAAAGAGACTTGTTGCACCTGCGAGTCTCGTCTCCTCAGGGTCTAGTCCTTCAGCACACTATCTACCTCACACTTCTCTCTCTGACACCCCTTTTTGTTGTCTAGTGATTGTGTTCTTACAACGTACTTCGGTCATACGATTTGCTCCTGACACTCGCACGCTGGGGGGCAATCTGTTACACCATTTTTTGGTCATCTAACTTATTATCATTAGATGGACCCGAGTACACCATGTAAGACCAGTTTTACCCTAAGTAAAACTGCTTTCACTATGTTAAAACAGGAAACCCCAAAAGGAAATATTAAACAAACCCATATTTGTTTGATTTTCCTCATGGAATAATTAATTAAACCATAATTTAATTATTATTCCAGTCATGTTTAACCCAAAATCAAAGAAATTAATTAGATAAACCTTTATTTATCTTATTATTTTCTAGGAATAATTATTTAAACCTTATTTAGATAATATTCCTTGTTAAATATGACCAAATCACCTACAAATAATTAAATAAATCATTATTTATTTAATTATCTCCCAACCACTTCCTTAAATAATTAAATAAATCATTATTTATTTGATTATCTTCTAACCGCTTCCTTAAAAAGATAAATAAATCATTTATTTATTTATTTTTGACAAATTAAGGGATTGACCCAAGTCAAATACCTTTTCCCTCCAACAAATATAATAAAATATTCCATAAAAAGTAGATCTAGATCTGGTTAACCCATGCACCAAGATCTAGAATGACCCAATATTTTGTTATAAATAGGAGGGTTTTGCCTACCATTCTTCACCTTTTGTTGCCTATTAGATCACTGCGGATCTATACCGCTTGATCTCATTTTTCGTCATTTGCTCTACATTGAGCGTCTGGCTCGTAGGTTTAATTATTCACCTACAGACAAAGAAAACTTAGATCTGATCTTGAGGACTCTGAAGAACCCATCCCATTGAGGAAAATTTGGATACACACCTTCTTGTTTTCCTCCCGGAGTACCTGGCAATACAAAAATTCTTTCAAAATTTGTTCTTGTCTTGTCTATTGGTATATGGAGCAAACCCTTGTTTTTATTGCTTAATGTCTTTCCATACATAGATCTGGTATTTTGCGGCTATTTTCTTGTCTAACTAATTGCAGATCTGAAGAGGATTCATACTAACAGCAGCAGGAGGCTTAGTTGCGTTGGCTACTCTTGAAAGAGTTTGGCCATCATGTGACATATCCTCTTTGAAAGGGTATGTGGGTGGAAGAAGTCTAGCTGGATACTTGCATCATATGGCAACAAGGAGTATGGATGGATTGGGTTGAAATTACATTATTCATATCAATCATTATGTTTTAATCACATGATTTGTATGATGGATGTGTGAAGGGGCAACAAAGGCTATTGTTGCTTTAGTTGTTCATGGGAGAGCATGGGCAATTTTTCTCTCATACTTTGCATGATGTTGCAGGAGTAGGAGATGGCACTATCATGGTGCAAAGGGTCTACTCCTTAGCCTTGGATGATCAGGAGGTACTTCCACTTTGGAAGGAATTTCCTATATGTAGCAGCATTGTGGGATATTTCTTTGACAATTGGCATATCAAAGAATGGAGCTATGAGTTGGCAGGAGCCTATTTACATAGGCCAATAGTGTTGTCACTTGAGAGTTTGGGTTTATTGATGGAGTGTCCCCATGATCATTTCACACATGATGCACTTGGTGAACAAGGAGGAGGAGAGAGAGATGGAGTAGTGGATGGAAACATCTATTACTGAGATATGATCTTCTTAACTTGGATTTCCAAGTATAAGAAGGAGGATCTTCATAAAACACATGGTTCATTCCTATTCATGGGAGTATGTCATATCACTATGGAGGAATTATTCATGGATCCATATATCATCTTACTTCCGGTACATGGTAATAATTTTTTTTTTTCATTTATTGATTATCTAGCACAGTATTTGCATACTCTTACCATTCCTATTCAGTGCATTTCTCTACAAGAGGGCAAGCTTCTCATTGGGCTCCATGGTCAATTTTGGGCCAAATTATATGATGGAGAAAACCATATTTTGTGTGGCCTTGGGAAAGTGTTTCATTATTCCTCTATGTATGCTCAGTTGATTCACCAAGCCATTTACTATTAACTAGTAGATGTGATGACATACACAACTAGCCATTTGTCAAGAAACAACTTGCCATGCTATTTTCTGAAGAAACAGTTAGGAAAACTGCGCTGTGACCACTTGGGAAACTATTGGTACCTTTCAACGCTATATGAAACCTTCAGTATATTCCTCATTTGGATGCCATATGATTATCATGTCCTATTCATCATATATGGGATGGTTTGGGCCAACTTGATTCACAATGTTGGGGAGGAGATCATTGGAGATCTAGTCTTCCTCTTGCCAATTGAGGGAAATATTATTGCAGCCCAAGATCATAAAATACTCTAAAATTATCATAAGTGGAGAGAAGGATAGCATGGGGTAGGCTATTTTGTCTACCATGTTTGGATATTCAGCCCACCTACATTGCATAAGACAAAGGTGGAGGAGGATTTGCATGAGTTACCATTTTGGAGGGTAGCTCATTTTGTATGGATGATATGTTGGGGATGGAGGATCCACATGGGAATGATTGTTCCCACTACATTTCAGATCACATTCCTCAAAGGGACCTCTAGACAACACCTTATTGCCTCTTTGAGTACTCTACTTGTTCATGATGATAGCTATCCAGCTAGCTTGCATGCTTGGGAGGGGCAGTATGGAGACTTATCGATGAGAAAAAATCTCATTCTTTGGAGGAGCATATCATATATGGATACTACAGGAGGAGGAGGGGAGACTTCTTAGTTCTATCCTTGCAGTTTCTTGAGGACAAGAAACATTTCAGAGGGGAGGATTGTAATATTCCAAAATTAGCATGCAACTCATTGGAATATTGATTTTTTCTTTTGACACTTAGGACATGAATAAATGGATAAGGAGGCCCATACATTTCAAAAATAGGAATAAAATCCCTCATAATGTGAAAATGGATCATCATAAGAGCTAGATTTCACACCCTCATGTGTGAAAAGGGACATTTTCATGTGGACAAGGTCAAGTTTGACCAAGTCAACAGCGCTGGAATGGAAGGTGGATATCATCTATGGAGACAACGTAGAGATAGTGGGAGGAAGATTCCTTTGTGGAGGAAACCATAATGAGTGGGACCCAAGGTGAGAGGGCTTCCATTTGTATAAAAGGAAGGCAAGGCAGCCATAGTAGGATATGAAATGGATTATTGAATTTGTGGTCTGCATGACTATTGTGTTTTCTTCAATTGTATAGTTGAGATTGTTGTGCTGCTCAGCACAAGGCATTCCTGTTTAGGAATTCCTTCTCCTTTCAAGAGATGCCACTTGAGGGAGCTTGCACTTCATTTCTCCACATTCAGGCTTAAGGCCAAGCCACTTCCTTCAACTACAACACAATTTATGTTTAGAGTTGGGTTGTGTTGCAGGGTGTTGCAGTGGAGGGTTGAGAACACCACTTCCGGAGCTTTTTTTTTAGAGGAGTATGCTTTATTTCCTTCGGGAGATCTGTGAGGAAGATTTTGGAGCTGATTTCACATCTTGGCACTTGGACAAAATATTTTCTTTCACCTATAGTGCAATATCCCTTAGTGATTATGTTATTTATGTGACCATTTGCAGTAAGGGGTTGCAGTGTTTGTTCTGAGGGTGATATCTTCAGTGTTAGGATCAGCCTTTCACCTGAATGATACATTGGATGAGATTAATTCATCACATGTTCTATCTACAACCATATACATCCATATCTTGAGTTGTAGCTGCTATTCAGTACTAGGACTACAAATTTGACATTTTTGCACTTTTGCATATTTCAGGAAATCCTTCCAGGATTGTCTTAAAATTGCCTTTGGGGGCTTAGATATCTTCTCCCAACATTTTATGAGCTTTATATTTACATATCCATGTATTGACATACTCTAGCAGCAGCTGTCTCTAATAAAACTGTGTTCTCATAGCCTTGTGCATTTTCTGTGTAGTAGTATACTTCATATTTCATGTACATGCTTTCTTGAGGCTGGTATTACCTAACTTCAGTGATTATTTCCTCAATATATGGTATATATTTTTCTGTTGTAACATTAATATGATTGCTATGTGCTCTCCTTAGATTTTATGATTTGATCTATCACTGCTACTCCAGTTTTGTGTTCATGTATTGCTGCATCCCCATTTTCGGATATTACATAGGTTTTGGGGCATCAGGGGCCATGAAAAGCTGTAAAGTTTTGGCTCTGCTGGCAAAGTCAAGCTTCTAGTGGAATTATCTAAGGGTTTTATAAGATAAGGGGACTTATTTTTCAGGAATGAGGGCCCGTATCATTTACTGAATGGATTGGGCATTGATAGTGAACATGATTTCTCCTTTTAGGGTGACTATAGTTCTATGATTAATGTCATAATAGATTTGGCACTTCGTGATGAACTTAGGGAAACTATGGTTTTTTAGAAAGATTTAGATAGGTAATTGGGTCTCCCATAGACCTGTATCATTATCTTCTTCAAGGAATTTATCCTTGAGCCAGCAGTAGACATCGAATACATCAAAGTCTGACTCTGCCTCATGGATCTTATAGTCTCTGTCTGCTAGAGCCAAGTGATCCAGGTCCACTTGTGGGTAGACCATAGGATTAAAAGGCTCCTGGTCTTTCTTAGGAGGCATGCTTCATTAATGATTCTTATTTCAGAACCTACAATGGAGAATGAGATGACAGAGGGGGGAATAGAGAAAGGGAAATTGATATGGATCAAAACTGGGGAAGGGATATGATAGAAGTGGATCATGACCAGGATTGAACAGTCTAAAGGATCCCTGTAATCCAGTTCACAGAGATATGAAAACACTTATCTGATAAAAAAAATGTCTCTTTGGCAACAATTTTCATAGTTTTCACTTTCTCTAATAATACCCGCGAATTAAACACCTGTAGCAATTTGATAATACCCAACAGATTAAACTCTGCAGTTATGCCAAAATCTGGCTTTAAAACAATAATTTTGTGGTGTGGAGGTGGCACAGGTCCGTTGGATAATGGCTCGACCCTTTATGGCTCAACGACTCCTTGACGGGAGGGCATGTGATTGAGTGAAGTGGACATGCGAGAGTAGACATGGCGTGAATGGTACAGGCAACGGTCGAAAGGCGCAATAGTTTGGTGTATATCACAAAGGGCTTTTTGGAGGGGTTGAGGACGATGAATGATATTGGAATGGGGGGTGCGAAATAGCCATGGGAGCGACATGTATCAAGGATGGAATTATGGGATACCACGCATTTTGGAAGCCCCCTTGGATTAAAGTTCGGCAAATGCGGCGAGTCCGAAAGGCGTGGTGGGCCATCCGATGTATGGGGGTGAGCGGAGATGGTGGGGAGTTGCGGGAAGGTTAGCATGGATATGACATGGAAAAAAGGTGGGGCCCCAACCTATATCGTATTCGCAGGTCAAAAGTTTTAGTTTATAATCGGTGAAAGTTGAAAGTTAAATCTTGTGATGTGCGAAGGGCGATGGCAGGAGGTGATGTGGCAAGGAGGTGGGGGTCTCTCACACATCACAAGTTGCAAATCAGGAATCTTGGTTATGAGCGTCGGAAGTTGAAAGTTAAATCTTGCGATGTTCAAAATGCAGTGAGTGGAGGAGTGACATGGCATGGCACAAGTGGGGGCTACTTGCAGCCCATAGTCGGGGAACGTTTGTGGTGAGAAAGTAGGGGTAAAGATTAATACCGGCAATGTGCAATGTGTGACGAGTGGGGATGATGTGGAAAGGAAAAGGAGGGCCTACCCGCAGCCTACAGATCACAGATTTTATTATGAGAAGCGGGGGGTGAATGCTAAATTATGCGATTTGCGATGTGCGCTCGATTCCCACCCTTGTCACAAATCATTGTTCACAGCTTTTGTTATGATCTTGCACACTTACCCTTTGGAACTTGCGATTTGTGAAGTGTGATTGGGATTCGTCAGGGCTTGGATAGGACTTAGGATAAATAAAATATGAGCATAAGGGGGAAAATAAGGAGTAATGAACACTTTCGGGACTTAGGAACGGAAACATAACATAAGGTCCCTAACCTTTACAGAACCATTCATTTTTCAAACCTTAGAGTATAATGAATCCCTTCTCTTTTTTCTTTTTTCATCGTAGGAAAACAACAAGCAATTTTTTGGCTACTCTTTTATAGAATCAACTTTACATTTTCCTCCATTTCTCTTCTCCAACAAGCCTACCTACCCCAAATGCCAATCTAACATTTTTTCTTGTTTTTAGGGTGCATTTAGACTTGTAGACCCTGAAACCTTTTCTTTTGAAATTCTAACCTAAGCCCTATCCCTTATTTCTCCTATTGGTCCAGATTAAGCTGTTGAACCAATGTCACTTTCTACCTATCTATTGATAAGCCAAGATTAAGCAGTTTGGAAAATCCCCATTCTCTAACCTATCAGCAGAAGTTTAAAATTGTACAATCATGCTTAAGTTGTATGATTAAACAAAAATTTCTAAAAAAGGAGTGGAATTTTGATTTGCAACACTTTTAGAACTATTTAAATTTTTGTGGGGTTTTATTTTCCTTTTTTACACCCTCTTTTCTTCTTCTTTGGAGATGTTTTGAATATTGAAATCTATGTACAATGTAATATACCGAAATAGGGACTGCAGAAATATGTGAAAGATATGCAGGAAAAATAACGCAGATCATCAAATAACATAGCAGGAGGCCAATAAGGAGACCTTCTAAATCTATTTACAGTAGCAAAATAGATGTACAATGAGGCCCATAAGATGTACAATAGGAGATAGAAGTCTCCAATGGAAGAAAACCCTCAAAAGGAGGTGCTGCAACCATGTATTAAGACTGAAAAGATCTTGACAACATTATTTTATTGGCTGCAACAGCTGTAGGTTACACTTTAGATCTAGAGCAGATATGTGCATGAAAATTTAGATCCATATCAGATCCATACACTAGAAAGGCTCTTCTTCAAAATCCCCTTGGGGTTTTCAGTAATACATGAAGTACAAGGAGTAGATATGAGATCTAAAGCTGCAAATATACAGAAATATTCAGATATTTAGGAATGTTCAGATAGGATTCGATATATACAATAAAATGATCCTCTCAAATGGATCTCAAAGGTGAAGGGCAGATCCCCAACACATGAAAATCACTCCTCCAAAAGATGTGCCAAAGTGACCTTGCAAAAGCACCTACAGAAAAATGCAGATCTGGAAGCAATACTGCACTGTAGGGTTTAAGATATGTTTGGCCACATGCCAATATCTGAAAATTTAGCTCCAATGATCCAATACTCTCTTTACAATGGGATAGAAGCCTTCCCCATTGAAAAGGAGCACTAGAATGGTCTAGATCTAAGTAGATCCAGCCTCCACTTGCTGCAACTTTCAAAGAAAACCAAACCCAAAATAGGATTTGCATTGTAGTTGGAAAAAGAAGCTTGGATTCAAGCCAGATAGTGGAATATGCAATACAAGACTCTTCCAAGAGGCCTCTCAAGGAAAGAGGTGGGATTCCTGATCAGGAACACCCAATGCTAAACATTATTTGCAATCTAGGCTAAACAACCAAAGAAAGTTGTATGTCTAAACAGACCATACTTCAGAAATCAAATATCATTCAACAATATTTTCATGCTTCCATCCCCTTCCTTATATATATGAAGAGCTTTTAAACCCTAAACCACCTTCAATGAAATAACTTCTTCACACAAGCCATCTCCATCTAAAACTACGTTGTGTCTCATTGATGGCCACTCCTCAAAGACAACGCTGTAGATTTGGTCATGGTTGACCCAGTCAAAACATTAAACCCCTTTCACACCTAAGGGTGCTTGCTTACATAGCCAATATTTAGCCTTTTTCACATTTGGCATTGATTTATTTACTGTTTAGGAGTTTTATGAACCTCCTTTACACTTTTATTCATGAAACAGAAAAAAAAAAAAACAAAAATGAACATTCCCATTAGCTTAGGACTAATTGGGAATATTAAATTCCTCCCCTCCCAAATGTTGCTTGTCCTCAAGCAACTGATAAGGTGAGTGCTGCAACTCTTCTCATCCTCCATTTATGACATCTTCATATGATAAGCTTTCTCCATAAGCTAAGCGTTCACCAATCCAGCCCTCCATGAATTGTTCCTCCAAAGTTCTCATGAGATGTAAATAGTGCATCCCATAAGGAGACAATAGCTCAAATGAAACAAACATGGCTTGCCCAATTTCCTCCCTAAAACATGTAGCATAATGTGCATGGAGAACCTCCATCCCATAGGTAACATACATACCTCCCATCCTCCCTCCATACATTCCCATAAAAATCATAAGTACATCATCAATGTATGGAAGCAAAACAATATACATACAAACAAAAATTTGTACATATGGAGGTGGGTCATAGTCCCACATGTGGAACTAGCGCAGTGCATCTCTTGCATGAATCAGGTCTAGATGTGGTAAGTGGTTTCTCCACCACTTACTTGCTACCCATGTTATCTCACTATGGTTGAAAGTGTGAGATATATTTGGTGCCTTAGGAGTGCACCCATCATGAAATATAATCTCCTTTGTTCATCAAGGGAGTGGCCAAATTCATAAATGTTTGTGGCCCAAGGTTGGCCATGAAGTTCATTAGATACAATAGTCATCCTTAGAGTCATGGCCTGCATAAACATGGTGAAATAATGCATACAATCAGAAAATAAAACATGTTTTACATGAGCATGTTCTTCACCAATAGTCCTCCTCATGCAAATGGAGTGGTGCATAGATCTATCCTTTCCTCCAAAAGGAGAAAGAGAGGGCTGAATTAACTCTTCCATAGAGTTATGTTGCTGCTCCATCTCCACATGGTACATGAATCTTTGAAAATGCTGATATAGTTCTCCTTCAAAGCCCTCCCAATAGTAGCTCCTCAAAATGATGTTGTTGAGCTTCATAGAATAGGTGTGGCTGAAGCAGAACTCTTTGTAGGCCCTTTGTAGCATCCTCTCCTTGAGCTTGGAGGATCTAGATAAGAAGACCCTACCATGATCATAGATGAATCCTTCATGGACTAAATAGCCCTCTTCATGCATTTGGTCATCAAGTATCATACAAGTGTGAAGATCCTTGGAATAATCCACCAAGAGTTGGGATTTCCAATATGGATCTAAGCTTCCCAACAATGACAGTGCTGATAATGTATCAACAGAAATGTCTTTCATGTTTCTAATCTCATCCTTGACATCTCCCATGCCAAAGGTGTATGTTGGAAGGAAATTCCTCCCATTCTTCTCCTCCCACAATGCAGAATCAGAAATGAGAGTGGGTGATGATGATAAGAGAAGAAAATATCCCTCCTCCTTGAGCTTACCCAAGCCTCCCAGCGTTGTATTATTGTCTTCCAATTCTCCCATCCCTCTTGGATCTGAATTTTGAGCATCATGTGGTGAGATATCTCCCACAAAAACTGAATTAGGTGGCCTCCCAGGTGGTTTTCCACTATATAAGAGTGTCCCATGCAGCAATATCATGAGCATGATAGATGGGACTGTAAGGTCCTTGATTCCACTGCATGAATCCATCTCTGTTCTTTGTGTGGAAGTCGTATGTGAGGGATATGTATGCATGCCTTTGATCATTTTAGTTTCCCCACTCTTCTTGTCCACCCATTCCATTTTCAAAGCCTCCCAATTAGTGGTGACTTTCCCCAATGTAATCAACCATTGAACACCCAAAATCACATTGGTGTCTGGTATGTCAACCAAAAATAAGTGATCAACCAAAGTATAAGTTTCCATGGTGACTGAAAGTGATGGGACATAATGCATGCATTGCATTGTTCTATCTTTTGGGACCAAAACAGAGTATCCCTCAAAAGTATCAGTAGGTATTGCCCTCCTTTGCACTAGATGGGCATCAATGAAATTGGGAGTTGCCTCACTGTCAATAAAAACAGAGACCCTCTGATTCAAGATGGAACCTTGAACTATTAAGGTCAATTACTTAGGTACTCCTCTCAAAGATGAAAGAGCCCCTCCAATAGGAGAAAATTTGCCATCCCCATCTCCTGATGGTGTTAGCTCTCCTCTTGCAGTGTCAGCACTATGACCTCTTCTTGGTTCATCTTCTTCTTCCTCCACAACATATGAGAAGACCTCTATGTAATGTGTTTTTCTAGCAGCACATCCATGTCCAGGTGCCCATGATTCTTGGCAAGTGAAGCATAGCTTCCTTTTTCTTAGATCTCTCCAGACTTCTTCATCAAGAGGCTTCTTGTATGAGCTCTCCTTGTAAGGAGCAGCTTTATATTCCTTTCCCTTTGAAGGAAAATAGGGCTTGTGTCGAAAGCTTGCCTTGGTTTTTGGAAAGGCATCTTGAAGGTCTCTACCCCTTTCAATAGCATCATGTAGGGCAGTGGGCTTGGTAGATTTAACCAACCCATGAAGAGGTTCATCTAAGACATAAATGAACATGTACACCCTTCTTGCTGCAGAAAAATCAAGAACCATAACAGATAATCTTAAAAATTCAAAAATGTAAGACTCTGTATTACCTGATTATTTCAACTTTATAAGGCTCATGAATGGTGCCTCTGGATCTCTTCTATCAAATATTTCCACCAGAATTCTAGTGAACCCTGAATAAGTAGTCAAATTGGCATGACCCAATGTAGCCATGGAACCACCAATTGTGTGCTTCACCTTCAAATTGCAGCACTAAAATATTGATAGCCTCCATCTCTGGGACCTTGTTCAACTGGAAGTAGATGTCAAGTTTTTCTACCCTTGATTTGGAAGAACACTTGGATGACCCATAAAAGTTGGGTAAAAAGAATCTGCCCATAGAGTGATGTCGATCATGATTCTGAATGAATCCACCACCTCTATGATGATGCCCTGGTCTTATTTTGTCCTTGAGGTGACAAAAATCCTGAAAACTCAAGTGATATTTGAATATTTAATTTTGAGACTCATATTCTTCAAAACAGTCTTCAAGGGATGCTTTCTCTTGAAACCCTTCATTTCCCACAGCCAAAAAAGTAGGCATGGTAGAGCATTGGGAAACTTGTGGCTGATGCACTGGTTTATCATTTCAGGGGTGAGATATGCCAGAGCTTTCTCCAAGATGAAATCCTTTAGGGAATTCTTTGATTCTGTCCAATCTCATCTCTTTGATCTCTCTAACAAGATCTTGCATGGCTCTCAAAAGGACCTTAGGAAAATCCTTTGCTTCTTCTTCACTTCTAGATTCGGGGGCTTTACCCTTGTCTTCATTATCATTAGTGTAATCAAATTTCTTCTTTTGTATTCTCTTTAGATACCTATTCTCTCTGCCAGTAAGAGTTTCTTCTTCTTTAGAAGACATATTGTCTTCTTAGAATGCACAGGCTGTGCCAAGATGATGCTTCGATCCCACTATAATATCCCAAAATAGGGACTGCAATAATATGTGAAAGATATGCAAGAAAAATAACGCAGAACATCAAAGAACATAGCAGGAGGCCAATAAGGAGACCTTCTAAATATATTTACAGTAGAAAAATAAATGTACAATGAGGCCCATAAGATGTACAATAAGAAATAGAAGTTTCCAATGGAGAAAAATCCTCAAAAGGAGGTGCTGCAACCATGTATTAAGACTGAAAAGAGCTTGACATCGTTATTTTATTGGCTGCAATAGCTATAGGTTACACTTCAGATCTAGATCAGATCTGTGCATGAAAATTTAGATACATATCAGATCCATACACTAGAAAGGCCCTTCTTCAAAATCCCCTTGGGGTTTTCAACAATACATGAAGTACAAGGAGTAGATATGAGATCTAAAGCTACAGATCTGCATAAATCTTCAGATATTCAGGAATGTTCAGATCTAATCTAATATATACAATAAAATGATCCTCTCCAATGGATCTCAAAGGTGAAGGGCAGATTCCTAACACATGAAAATCACTCCTCCAAAATATGTGCCAAAGTGACCCTACAATAACACCTATAGAAAAATGTAAATCTGGAAGAAATACTGCACTGTAGGGTTTAAGATATGTTTGGCCACATGCCAAGATCTGAAAATGTAGCTCCAATTTTCCAATATTCTCTTGCCAATGGGATAGAATCCTTCCCCACTAAAAAGGAGCAGTAGAATGGTCTAGATATGAGTAGATCTAGCCTCCACTTGTTGCAACTTTTGAAGACAAACAAACCCTCAACGAGATCTATGTTGTAGTTGGAAGAAGAAGCTTGGCCTCAAGCCAGATAGTGGACTATGCAATACAAGACTCTTCCAAGAGGCCTCTCAAGGAAAGAGGTGGGGTTCCTGATGAGGAACACACAATGCTAAACAACATTTGCAATCTAGGCTAAACAACCAAAGAAAGTTGTATGTCTAAACATAAAATACTTCAGAAATCAAATATCATTCAACAACCTTTTCATGCTGCCATGCCATTCCTTATATAGATTAAGAGTTTGTAAACCCTAAACCACCTTCAATGAAATAGCTTCTTTCACACAAGCCATCTCCATCTAAAACTGCATTGTGCCTCATTGATGGCCACTCCTCCAAGACAACGTTGTAGATTTGGTCATGGTTGACCCAGTCAAAACATTCAGCCCCTTTCACACCTAAGGGTGCTTGCTTACATAGCCAAGATTTAGATTTTTTCACATTTGGAATTTATTTATTTACTGTTTAGGAGTTTTATGAACCTCCTTTACACTTTTATTCATGAAAAAAAAAAAAAAAAATGAACATTCCCATTAGCTTAGGACTAATTGAGAATATTACATACAATATGAAAAAATTTCAAGTAAGAAATACACAGTCACCTTGTGATACTGTAAATTACAGGACTCTAACACTCCCAACTTCCTTTTATTTATTAATGATATGTCTTTTTTAGTACAATACTTCTCTGACCCGCGCACACAACTACGGGTAGTTTGCGCACATAGCTGTAGACTCTTCAAGGCCTCTGGACACTCAGCTTCAGAGCCTTTCCTTAGGCCCAAAACACAAAAATATAAGATAATTACAACCTTGATTCGACCATGACTTACAACTTATGACTTCGACTCAATATGATATTGATTTATATAGCATTTACATCTTACAAACATGGTCCACATGCCATGGGTAGACTCAAAACTAATAACATAAACCCGAGCCCTTTACAAAAATATGGGCTTTGACCCTCCGACCCAAAGCCCCTAAAATCTGCGTGGTTGATTTATCCTCACTGGACTGCACACTCTGCTCCTTGAGTTGTGGATTATTTTGACCCAAAATGGACCAAGTTGGGCCATGCCCAACATCATGTCACCCCATTGGCCTTAATGTGAGCTCATGCATGATCTATCATTAGAAATTATTCCCATGAAACGCGGAATGAAAAGTGCATTTTCCCTCCCTATTGCAAGATGCTTAGTTTTTTTTTCTAGTATTGGTGCAGTTAACCTCTCTCTCCCATCCCAAGACCTTATCCTAAGCTAATATTGGTGTGCTACCAGTGAAAATTAAAAAATATCAAATAGATTTTACTAAGAATTAATTTTAAGGGATGTTGTTTACTCAATAGGGAAGCGACATGCAACAAAGATGATATGAATAGACTCAAGTCCCAATCCATAATGCACACTATATGAAAATTAAATAAATATCTTTTCATTCAATCAATTGTAACTAGAGAATGGAAGAGATTCTTTTCCTTTTCAATTGAATATAGAAACCTCACATATTCTCAATAACCACTCCTTTGAAATTCACTAAGCTTATATCAAAACAGAACAAAAAAAATCAAAGAAAATCACTCAAAAAGAGAGCAAAAAGAACACCAAGAAAGAAAATAAGGAACTCAAAAGCTCTAAACCTAGCTTTGCAAAAAAAATATCACTGAAAAGAAATAAAAAAGAGTTGATAGACATTAAGAAGAAGTGAAAAACAAGTATTAGGGTTGTAGCTCAATGAATAGAAAAATAAAGCATAAACAATGATCTACAATGAGAAAACCTAACCCTAATCCAAGGTAAAGGCAAGAAATTAATGAAATAATGAGAATTATTTGAATAATATATCATGAAAATATTCAAGGAACTTATACAAACTTTTCAAGTACACTGTTGCACAACCACAACAGGACAAAAGAAAAAAGCCACTAAAAATAGGAAAATTCAAGCATAAAATCCTTCAATGGAAACACCAAAAATGGAAATAGATCATATCCAAATAAATAAAAAAGATCTAATGAAGATATGAAAAAATTATGAACTTATATGCTCGACAAGAATACATATCGAAATAATTAGGGTAACATTCTAAAGGTAACCCCCTCAAAACAACCCAAAACAATCTTACGGAAAAATATAAAATTGGAAAGAAAACAAAACCAATTGAAAAATGGAGTTGTAAACTAGATTTTAAGTGGATCTAAACTATTAAAAATATTCATAATATATATCCAAAAAGTAACAAAAATATCTTGAAGATAAGTTCTCCAAAATCAAGAAAAACAAGCTCAACATAAACCTTAAAATAAGAAAATAAAGTAGTTTCAATCCAAAACAAGATCGGAAAATTAAACATATCCAATTCAAACAAGAGTTCTAAATATGATATAAAAAAATATATAGCTGTAACAAATATTAAGAATGCATATCCAAAATATCAAAGCAATATATGAAGAAAACCCCCTAAAAAATCAAGCAAAGAAACTTAACAAAAACCCTAAAATTGGAAAATAAATAAGAAAATAAGTTATTTTTTCAATCAACCATATCTTCCTTATTTACACTCCATTTTAAGTGATTTTATTTTTATATTTTGGGTGAAATTCCAAGAATAATTCATATCTATGGTTATCAAAATCAAATTTTGTACATAAAGTACACAATTCAATATGAAAGTCTCGATCTATTATTTTCTCATTTTTTTTCGAAATAAATAAATAAAAAGTTTTGGATATAATATCTATTCAAATATGAAGCAAATGCGACTAATGGAGATCCATATGAGTTCGTATAGCCATAGATAATAGGAAAGGAACAACAAAAGACTGAAAATACAAAAAAACAAAATCCAAACAAAACTAGGGAATACTTAGTGGAATCGCCAATTATGTTGTGATTGAAATTGCACAATCATAAGGATTTTTTGCTTCATGATCTTTACGAAGGGATCACCAAACATAAAAGTTTGTGCTAAGATGTTCAAACAATTCCTTCGCTGTGCATAAAATAATTTCCAACGAAGAGTGATGGGGGTTACCAAAGTTATCACTAAATCCTTATATATGTTGTTGCAACCAACTTGAAAGAAGATCTAATAGAGATCATAGCTCCTAGTCCTCGCGTGTAACTTGCACACAAGAAATAGCACAAACTCATACTTCCCTGTAATCATAATATTAGTGCACAACAAGATCCAAAATGCAATATATCATAGAAGTACACAATGGAAATATGGAAGAGAATCACCTTCATTATAGTAACATGGCGCCCACATATAAAGTATAACTCAAACATGATATGAACCTCCTCTTCTCCTAACAACCTAGTTTCATATTACTAAAAATGATATCTTCCCACAAGATCAAAGCTCTTGTACTATATTATGGACAGTAGCTCTAGCCCCTTAACTCTTGATAGGGTGAGGTTATATAGGTTTATTCTATCCTCCAAGAGAATTTATCTAGACACGAAGGGGTTTGAGAAGTTAGGAAACTTCTACAATAACGGACCCCTCGAAAACTCATACACAGGTGGGTCAAATTGATCTCCTTGGGAATGACAAACTCTAGAACCCTTTTTCTCAATTATGAAATAATTATTATTTCATAATTATGAAATTTTGACAAAATAATTATGAGAAATCACTCAATTATGTAATTTCACCCTTTTACCATGGAATAGCTCCCAAATAAGTAAAAGTGAAGATAAAAAGGGATGAATTATAGCCAGAAACTAAGGTAAGTTGAAGTTGGATTTCTCTCCTTATGATGGAATGGCAAATATGATTATATAAATAGTTACCATTTATCTTTTCTCATGCCAATTTTCAAAACATATATAAATTTGGATCACTTAAGGAACTATTTACATAACAATGTTTTGGATCGTAAATCCTTTTTTGATTATTGATTTAACGTGCATCGAGTCAAATTAAAATGTTATTCCATTCGACCATCTAGATTTTTTGATATTGGATACATTTCCCTACATATCACATCTAGATATGGACCAAAATCAAAACTTACACTTGGTGTACTGTACTTTGGATACATCCATGTGTTGTATACCACCCAACCTAATATATGTGCCAAAAGAGTTCAAATTCATATTTAACCTCTAGTGTTAGATTTAATGGTGAGCCCCAACATTATTTGAATTTTTACATGAATGCACCATATGATAAATAAATTAAACCCTTGGCTATCAATTCAAAAAATTTACTAAGTAATAAATAATTTCTGTAAATAATTTTCATTCTACTATCTTACTTAGTGAGTTACTTTTTCTTCCAAGATACAATTGAATATTATGGAATTATTGAAGTTAAAGTATATTTATGGAGAGAATTTCTTGTTACATTTATCTTTGGTAATAATTTTCTCTTCCTTTCTCTTATTTTCACCAATTTTTTTTTTCTTTTAACATATAATTATCCACATATTCCAAAATAGGAATGTACATATTTTGTCCATTACATCAAATTTCATCATGTCACTTGCAAAAATTGAACCTAAGTGGGGAGGATACCTAATATTCCTCTGAAGCAGCTAGGATAAACCCAATTTATTTGGAATATGATAAAAGTATTATGATAATTTTCATTTAAATTATATTTCCATCAATAGAAATGCAAAGAAGATGAAAGGGGAGAAAATTTAAGGCTAGTGAACCCAAGTATAATGAGAAGTAGATAAGGACTAAAGACCTTGATGACATAATTTAAGAGGAATGGAATCCAAATTCATCTCTCTATTCAAACAACACTTATAAATGTGGAAGATTCAATGGACATTAAAAAAATAGGCCTACCCAATGTAGCTACAAGGTCAAGTATCATTTCATATTAAGAAATTGTATGCTAGATACTTATATTGAAATTAGACATTGTAATACTAATAATCATACCCAAAAGGTAATAATACCTGTTGAGTCTCAATTCTGCATCTTTTCCATACACTTTTCTATACCTTTTTCACTCACCTGAACCTCCCAAGTTGTCAATATCATTGTATGTTAATTGCAAAAGAGCATCTAACATGGTTTTTAACTATATTTTTGTGTCTGCTGTTTGATTTAGATTTTGTTCATTTAGCTGCGGAATCTTGCCACTTTCCGCAGCTGCTACAACTTTCCGCAGCTATTTTGTGAAACTCTATGCTATAGGTGTCTACAGGGAAAACGAGCCACATGGGCAAGTCAGGAATGATGTGGACATGGTTCGTGTCCTATTGGCTCGAGCAAACTCATCTAAAGAAGCCACGGTCAAAGGCGTCCACATGGAAGTCAACTGTAGAATCTTACGGTGACAGGGCTTTGTTTCGTGTCACGTAAAGGTTCATACGGCCGTTTCTGAGTTGCGGAGGACAAGTCGACATCTGTACATGGCTCCATAGCCAAATTCAAGCATCCACTCCTCATAGATTTACTTTCCAACACGGCCATGATCCTAGATCCGTGGACGTAATGGTCTACGTGTTCTCCACCAGCATAAACTTTAGGAAACAGTTATATTTATTTTGTTATATATAACGCGTTTGCATACGCATATGGAGTTAGTCGATGTTAGTCTCTGTTATCTTTTATTAGTCTGCTCTATAATGTAATTACGCTGCCTTTGAGCCGTAATACTACCATACTGTTATGACTGCATTTTTAATATAAGAAGACTCTGTTTTCCAACTTAATTCGTACTTGAAGATCGTTTGCCAAGGCTAGTGTAGAGGGCCCCTGCTCAGCTAAGTTTTTGTGCATTAGTGTATAGTTCTTATTTCATTTCTTTAAAGCTCATTGTGCCATAATCCATTCACATGTTTATACATTGCATTTGTTTTATTTCTGTTTATAAACTTTCATGATTTCCATTTCACTTCTGTCTTTCATGTTTTATGTTGTTAATCACTGATCAGTGTTCTTGTTTCAGGTTATAGATAGGCAGCCCGGGCATTTTCATAGCTTTTTGACTAATGACATGGAATTAACATTGTTCTGCTGCGAATTTTTTCTTCTTAGTTTCTATTTAATTTCAGTATTGCTTTGTTTAATTCAGTTTTGCTCATTTGCTTCAGTAGTT
Source organism: Pinus albicaulis (assembly GCA_034641835.2). Classification (NCBI taxonomy): domain Eukaryota; kingdom Viridiplantae; phylum Streptophyta; class Pinopsida; order Pinales; family Pinaceae; genus Pinus; species Pinus albicaulis. The sequence continues at coordinate 459,462,997 of CM076584.1, forward strand.
AAATTTAGATATATTAAGCTGCTCATAACATCTTCAGTTGCCTCCGAAAGCCACAGCTGGACTGATGGTGAGGGATTGTATTATGAAATGTGTAGTTTAGTATTAGTTTCCTTTCTACAAATTTAGATATATTAGACTGCTCATAACATCTTCAGTTGCCTCCGAAAGCCACAGCTGGATTGATGGTGAGGGATTGTATTATGAAATATGTAGTTTAGTATTAGTTTCCTTTCTGCAAATTTAGATATATTAGACTGCTCATAACATCTTCAGTTGCCTCCGAAAGCCACAGCTGGACTGATGGTGAGGGATTGTATTATGAAATGTGTAGTTTAGTATTAGTTTCCTTTCTGCAAATTTAGATATATTAGACTTCTCATAACATCTTCAGTTGCCTCCGAAAGCCACAGCTGGACTGATGGTGAGGGATTGTATTATGAAATGTGTACTTTAGTATTAGTTTCCTTTCTGCAAATTTAGATATATTAAATTGTGCATGACATCTTCAGTTACCTCCGAAAGCCACAGCTGGACTGATGGTGAGGGATTGAATTATGAATGTATGATTTGATATTAGTTTACTTTCTGCAAATTAGATATCAGTTACTCAAGTTGTTTATGGTTACTTCCGAAAATCATAGATGGACTAATGATGAAGGATCAGAAGATAAATTGATGTAATCTGATTTAGATTTACTTTTTTGTAATTTTGAATTTCCTTAAGCATAGTTCTTTTGTGTTTAGACAGCAACAAGAATAGTTTGGTTTTCATGCTCACTAGTTCACTGTTTTGATTTATTAGACTAGCAGCACCTTTTCATTTCAGCAGCGCATTTTCATTTCCTTTCAAGTTTTGTCATTGTAATTTTCAAATTCCTTTTTAAGTTTCAAGTTGGTAAATCATTATATAGGATATCATTTCCTTGAACAAGCATAACCATACTTGTTTTCATTTTATAATTTCCATTTCATCTTAGAAAACCAAAAACGAAAAAAAGTTAAGAAATAGGTTATCTTGCACATATAGTGCGCCGCACTTCATCAGCTTACCATTCCCGGATTGAAAAATTAAATGCAGCAATTTAGGACACACTAAATTGACCAAAAATTTTTGCGCCGTTGCCGGGGAAGTGTAACTAGGTAGCCAATTTCTTAAAAAAAAAAAAACACAAAATCATAAAAGAAGGGAAAACTTGATAACTTCTTGAAGTATGCTCTCCTCTTGCACCTAGTGTGATCTGGAGGATCAGAAAAGACAGTTATTGGTTTAGTAATTTCTTAAGTATGCTCTCTTCTTGCACCTAGTGTGATCTGGAAGATCAGAAAGAGGATTATTAGACCAACTTTTTGAAAAATAAAATAAAAATAAAAAATGACATGCATAGAGCAAGAGATTCTAGGGGAAGGTTTATAGCTAAAGCCAAGAGTTCGATTTTCACAACTCCATCTTCTTCAAGGCATAGACTAGATTCACCATCATCTACCCCTAGCCTTAAGATTTTTGGAACTCAAGGAGCAGCTGAATTAGAGGATTCTCCTATACCACCTACTAAATCCCATTCAGAAAACAAAGAGACTCTCTCTCATTCTCCCTTGGTAGAAGAACTAGAGGACTTTAAGGACTCTAAAGAAACTATCATGGCGGAGGAAGTAATAGATGGAGGTAGAGGTAGAGGTAGAAGAGGAGGAAACAATGGAGACAACAATGGTGAAGGAAATAATGGTAGAAATAGGGAAGGAGACAACTTGTTTGGATTCCCTATAGTTGATGAGGAAACTCATGCAACAATGAAAAATATCTCACCATCTGTCCTCCCTAACTTTTATGGATTTCGAAGTGAGGATCCTGAAACATTTCTGTTTGAGTTTGAAGTTGTGTGCCGAACCTATGATTATATGGAAGACTCTCAAAAACTCAAACTGTTTCCTTCAACTTTGAAGGGATCTGCTTTGAAATGGTTCATGGGATTAGCCACTCAATCTATTAGGACTTGGAATGATATGAAACAAACATTTTTGGATATATACTTGGACTATTGTATGCCCACCAATCACAAGGATGATGTATTCAAAATGATGCAAAAAGAAGATGAAAATTTGGAAGATTTACTTGAAAGATTTCAATACAACTTGAAAAGAGCAAAGATGAGCAATTTAGATGATGAAACCTTGAAAGCCCTCATATTAAAAGCCATTAGAGATGAATGGATAGATATTTTAAACATGATGGGGAAAGGAGACATTTCTCAGCTCCCACTTCATGACATAACAGAACTATGTGTCCATCTCTCAAGAGGAAAATCTAAAACAGGAAAAGGGCCTAGGGATCCTTCTCTTATTAGGGCTAACAAATCTGCAACTGGATCAGTAAGTAGGGCAGAGATTGGTAACATGCTTGATGAATTCAAAACCGATATCTTAGGGAGCCTTAGTGAACAACTAGACACCCTTAAAATCCAAAACAAGCAGAAAGCAGAAACAGATGCTCTAGCCATCTTTTGTCCGAAATGTAGGAAAAAACATGCTTTAAGGGAATGTCCCTTGGATGCAAAAGTTGTAGAAACATGTATGATTTGCTCAGAGAATCATGAGATCAAGGATTGTCCTTCAATTCCTGGACTCAAAGTTGTCTTTCAAGAAGACCCAAATTCAGTAGAATCTCTCTGTTTTGTTGCAAGAAGACCTTGGCAGGGACAACAAACTCAAGGGTTTAACAACCCTATGAATTTTCAAACCCTACCAAATTGGAATCCTTGGCAACAACCTTGGCCCCAACATCAAAATTCATATCAGCCATGGGTACAAGGGATGCAAAATCCTTATGGGAGATTTTCTCAATTTTATCAATATCCTCCATATTTTCAAAATCAACAAGCTCCACAACTTCCAAACCCAAATCCACAACTTTCATTTCCATTTCCACAACAACAACGTTCTCAACAAAATCCAAATCCTCAACTCATGCTCCCATACCAACAAAAGACAAATCAAATTCCAGCTCAGCCATTGCCAAATCCTAATAATAAGAATCCTCAGAATACTTACATGGTAGAAGGACAACAATTTCCTACCTATATGATTGTTCCTCTCAACGATGTACAACTCAGATCTGGTAGAGTTTTAGAAAAACCTTCTATAGATATTCAAGAGCAAGATGCCTCTGAGGAGGACTCTCTTCAAGTCAATAAGGGTTCTGAGGAAGAATATCTTCAAAATTCAAACATTCAAAAAGAAAAATAAAAGTCAACACCCACAACTCCTATAGTTGAGCAACCAACATCTTCATCTACACCTCCTTTTCCTGAAAGACTACAAATTGACAAGGGGGTAGAAAAAAAAATCTTGTTGCCTAACTATGACTTTCTAGATGAATTGAAGAATGTTTGTATCAAGATTCCCTTGCTACAAGCTATTAGAGAGATTCCTATTCTAGCAAAAACCATAAAGGAGTTGAGTTTCAAAAGACCAGGAAGGAAACTAAAAGACACAAGAAGAATCCACCTGGTAGGAAAGATTGCAGATATTATGATGGGAAAAATTACCATGCAGAAGTATGTAGATCCAGGAAGTCCAATTATCAAGACACATATAAATGGGATAGAAATTCCAAACACATTGATTGACTTAGGGGTTGCTATCAACATTATGAGTAGACAGACTATGGACCAGCTAAAACTTCCTAACCTTCTTTTTACACCTACTTTACTGCAACTTGCAGATCGATCAATTATTAAACCATATGGTGTATTAGAAGATATTTCAGTCTCCTTAGATTCTTGGGAATATCCAGTAGATTTTATGATTTTGACTCCCAAGAGTAATCTAGGAGGGCACCCACTCATCTTAGGAAGACCTTGGCTAGCCACAGCTGATGCTTTCATTAGTTGTAGATCTGGGGATATGTACATTTCTAATGGTAATTCGACAAAGAAATTCAATTTGTATCCTCCAACAAAAGCAATCACAGAAGTAGGAGACAATGAATGGGTCGATGATGAGGACACTATACAACCTGTCTTTACCATTTCTGAAATCAGTGAGGATAGTCAAATTCTGAACACATTAGAAAATTTTGAGACATCTTCAGAATATGACCCCACACAATTTCAGTTGGAATCTGACATAGAACATTTATCATCAAGACAAATGTCTCTTTACTCTATGGAAGAGTTTGGTAGTTCTACTATTGAGATTTTTCCAGGAAAAACATTGAATATCAACAAACATTTGGAAAATTCACAACAAGAAGAACTAACCAAAATCTTGCAAAAACATTCTACTGCATTTGCATGGGAGTATACTGACATGAAAGGTATTGATCCTAAGACTTGCATCCATCATATCTATATTGAGGAAAACAGTAGACCAATCCGACAACCTCAAAGAAGGATGAATCCAAATCTTAGGGAGATAGTGAAAGAAGAGCTCCAAAAACTTCTCAATGTAAACTTCATTTATCCAATTTCAGATAGCCGATGGGTTTCTCATTTGGTTATAGTACCTAAAAAGAATGGTAAATGGAGGGTATGCATTGATTATAGGGAATTGAACAAAGAAAATTTGAAGGATCACTTTCCTTTGCCTTTTATCGATCAGGTATTAGATACATTAGCAGGTAAAAAGTACTTTTCATTTTTGGATGGTTTTAGTGGCTATAATCAAATTCAGGTAGCACCTGAAGATCAAGATAAGACCACATTTACTTGTCCATGGGCAAATTTTGCCTACCGATTTCTTCCTTTTGGGTTATGTAATGCACCTGCAACATTCCAAAGAGCAGTACTAGGAATTTTTTCTGATCTAATCCATGATTGTGTAGAGGTTTATATGGATGATTTTACAGTTTATGGTAATTCATTTGAAGAGGTATTAGAAAATTTGGAAAAAGTTCTTATAAGATGTAAAGAAACAAACCTTTCATTAAGCCATGAAAAATGCTTTATGATGTTTACTGAAGGGATTGTTTTAGGACATCATATTTCAGGTGATGGGATTAAGGTTGATAGATCAAAAGTTGAAGTCATCTCCAAGTTGCCTATTCCAAATTGTCAAAGAGATGTTAGAAGTTTTCTAGGATTTACTGGTTACTATAGAAGATTTATAGAAAACTTCACTAAAATCGCATCTCCACTCTTCAAATTGCTTACAAAAGACTGTGAATTTAAATGGGATCCTGATTGTCAATCAGCTTTTGAAACTTTGAAAACAAGAATATCTGAAGCACCTATCTTAAGAGGACCAAATTGGAAACTCCCTTTCCATATTTCTACGGATTCTTCAGATACAGCTCTAGGAGCTGTGTTGGGTCAAAAATATTTAGTTCCTTATGCCATTTATTATACCAGTAAAAATTTGACTCCCACAGAGTTGAACTATACTGTGACTGAAAAAGAGTTTTTAGCCGTTGTTCATGCAATTAATAAGTTTAGACATTACATAACAGGCTATGAAACTTTTATTCATACTGACCATTCTGCAATTAGATATTTAATGAACAAACCCGTTACTAATGGCAGAGTGACAAGATGGCTCTTACTTTTGCAAGAATTCAATATTACTGTGTTGGATAGACCAGGAAAACAAAATACAGTAGCTGATTTCTTGTCTAGGATTCAGAATACTAAAGAAGATTCTCCTGTAGAGGATAAGTTTCCCGATGAATACTTGTTTGCAGTAACTACTAAGACCCCTTGGTATGCAGATATTGCTAACTATTTGGTTACAAGGAAACTGCCTCCACATTTATTTCCAAGTGAAAGAAGAAAGATTATTCAGGAGAGTTCAAAATATTCATGGATTTCTAATGAATTGTTTAAAACAGGGCCAGATCTTGTGATCAGAAGATGTGTCAGGGAAGATGAAATGCCTGATATTCTTAAGGCATGTCATGATGAACCATGCGGCGAACACTTTGTAGACAAAAGGACGGCCTATAAAATCCTCTCTTTAGGATATTATTGGCCTTCCCTCTTCAAAGATGCAAAACAATATGTCAAAAGGTGTGACAGCTGCCAAAGAGTAGGGAAACCAACCCTTTCAAATGAAATGCCATTGCAACCACAGGTACTCATTGAACCCTTTGAAAAATGGGCTTTAGATTTCATTGGACCTATTAATCCACCATCTAAGCAAAAGAAGTATATATTGGTTTGTACTGATTATGTTACTAAATGGGTGGAAGCTAAAGCATTAGTATCTGCTACTGAAAATTCAGTTATTCATTTTCTTTATGAGGATATTTTTACTCGCTTTGGTGTTCCAAGAGAAATTGTGACAGATCAGGGGAGCCAATTCACATCCAATTTGGTGGAAAAGTTGATGGAAGAATACAAAATCAAGCACAGAAGATATACTCCTTACCATCCACAAGAAAATGGTCAAGTGGAGTCCACAAATAAAGTTCTTGAAAGTATCATCACCAAAACTGTTCATCTACATAGAAGAGATTGGACAGAAAGGCTTCCTGAAGCCTTGTGGGCCTACAGAACTACATGGAGAAATACAACAGGACATTCTCCCTATGAACTTGTTTATGGGAAGGAAGTCTTGCTCCCCATTGAGTTCCAAGTCAAGACCTTCAAGATAGCAGTTCAGTTGGGGATGGACTTATCAGAAGCCCAAAAGCATAGAATGGAGCAGTTGAATGAGCTAGATGAGATCAGACAAGAAGCAATTTTAAGAACTGATCTAGTTCAATATCAAAGAGCTAAATGGCATGACAAGTATATCAAAGAAAAGAAGTTTCAAGAAGGGGATTGGGCATTGTTATTTGATTCCAAGTTTAAAGATTTTCAAGGAAAATTTCAGACTCATTGGCTTGGGCCATATGAGATTGACAAGATCTTTAGCAATGGAGCGGTAAGAATCAAGACCATTGATGAGTTTCAAACTCCTCTTATTGTGAATGGCCATAGATTGAAAGTTTATCATAAGCCACTCTCAAAAGAGGATTTTGTCAAAATGTTTCAAGAAAGTTCTGTAATCAGGCTGGTACAAAAGAATTCTTCTTCTCCACCAGCCTAGCTTTTGTTCTTTTCAGTTAAAAAAATAAAAAAATAATAAAAAAAAAATGGTATAAGCCTGAAAACCAATCACTGATTGGCAGCCTTATACAGAAAATATAGGGTGAAAATCAGGAACACCTGACACTCTATATTTTCCAAAAAAAATCTCTCTTTCATTTCACAAGTTTTGTGACCACTCACTCCATTTCATTCCACTTCATTCCATTTCATTTCACTTCATTTCACTCCATTCCACTTCATTTTATCCATTTCATTCCATTCCATCAATAAATAAAAATTTCATGACCATTTCCATCTGGTCATTTTTTATCTGTTCATTTCCATTCATCCAAGTAATAGCTGTGTCAATTTCCGCAGCTGACATCTGTTTCCGCAGCTGACTCCAGTTTCCGCAGCTAGAAGAAGATTTCGCAGCTACTACTCTGTTTTCAAAAGAATGTACAGTCAGAAGTTATTTCCATAATCATGAAATAAAATGCAGGTGAGAGGATAAAAAATGAAGACATGGAGCATTCAAGACACCAATGAAGAGCAATTAGTTGAAGACCAAGGGAAAAGGAAAAGATTCCAAAGGTATGAATAAAATTTATTTCAAATAGCATTGAAAAACACATTTTTATATAGTTCTGAACCATAAGCTCTATCCATTATGTGCAATGATTATATTGACAATTCTGTAACCTTTCACGATCTCCATATTATCCTCTCGCATTCATTCACAAATGATTCCATCATTAAACCCCCGATTTTCACTCATGTTCCAATATTCCACCGGTGATAATGAGACGTATTTGATTTGACCAAGGACTCTTACAGCCGCATAAATCCATAACCGTTGATTGAAACGTGTTCACATTTATTTCGCAGCCACCAAATTTCAAAACGCGGCCGAATGTGTTATACTCTGTCAATCTCTCAGTCGTATCTCTGTTGTGCTCACGAAACCCCTTTCTGTTTTGTCTCACTCCATTCCGTTCATTGTGCTCATTCCCACTCTCGGATATCTATCCATAGTCTCACTCCATTCCGTTTATGGTGCTCATTCCCATTCTATGATATATTCCCACAGTCATTGAGCTTGTTCCTGTGCATTCAACCGTTCTATTTCCATTTGAACCCTCACGCAGGCAAATTTGTGAAGAGCAGAAAAGAGAAATGGGTAAATTGCTAAGAGCAGAACCGGAAGGACCGAAGTTCATGGAGGGATATCCGCAAGTAAGGGAGATATTGAAGAAAGCAAAATGGCTGTGTTTTATCCAGAAGTTCAGAGGTTATCACAAAGAAGTTACAAAAGCATTTGCAAGGTCGTTTAATGGCTTGGAAGCAGAAATTGGAGACCTTAAGTTTGCGGTCAATGAAGCATCTATAGCAATAGCCACGGAACTTCTTCAGGAGGGTGAGCGTTGGTTTAAGAATAAAAGTATCAGTGATGAAGCATGGAGAACAATCTTACGAAACCAAGGTATGGACATAATTGTTTTTAAAAGAGGAATTCCTGTGCATGCATTGAAAGAGGAATGGGCTACTTTGCTGCTAGTTGTTCAGAAATTCATTACCTGTGAAGGCCGTTTTGGGTCTATGTACATGTACCATACCAGGTTACTGATGAATTTTCTAGAAAATCAAACTCTCAATCTCCCATATTTTCTATTCAATAGTTTGAAGAAAATGGCTATGACTATTCAGAAACACTTAGGAGATGTAGAACCACATCTATATCACCACGGTCTTGTAAAAATTTTGATTGAAAAGGAGTTAAAGGAAAAGAAAGACACATGGGAACAATTTCTGGTTAGAAATTTCTTTGAGGAACCTCAGGAAATTCCTGAAGGTAGCACAGCAAGAAGAAGTAGGAGAAAAAGAACAATTGATGAAATTCAAAATACTCCTACTACTATAATTGAAAGAAATGATAGGGAAGAGAGACTGTCAAAGAGGAAGAAGAAATAAATCAAGGGTAAGAAGCCAATAACACCAAAAGAGAGAAAAACTATTGAGGCTATACATCAAACTCCTTCTTCTGAAGAAGAAGATCATCAAGTGTTATCTGAAAGATTAATTTATCTTCAAAAACAGTCCTCTATGACCAAGAAGACAGAGAAAGGAAAACAAAAACAAAAGGATAGTGCACCACAGTGTGTGAGAAGAAGCAGCAAACTTAAGGGAAAATTGAGGAAAATGCAAATGAAGGGTCCTCATTTCATTGACTTGGGAGAGGAAACATCTGAACAGTCCCTAGCTGACCATAGTCCATCTCAGTCAGTTAGTGAACCTGATTCATTTCATTCTCAGTCAGATATTGAACATACTCCACCCCATTCTCAGCAAGATGTTGATGTGAGCCCTTCTCAGCCAGATTTTGAAGACAACTCTCCTTCACGGAATTTTGGAAATAGCCCAACAAAAATGACACCTGAAATAGACCCCAAGCAGCAGGAAATATATGACTATATAGAATATTTGGAAAAGGTAGCTACAGGTCCCAGTACTTCGTCCATCCAGCCTCATACAGTACAGGATGATTTAGTCCAATCACTAAAACTGGAAATCTTTGAGCTAGAGCTTTTAAATAGGCACATCAAAAATGAAAATGAGACATTGAAAGAACAAGGAAAATTGGAAAAAATCATCCATGATAATACCATGCTACATCTGGGAATTTGGCAGAAGAAGAACAAGAAATTGAAAAGGAAATGCCAGAAGTTGAGCAGAGCACTGGTTAATATTAAATTTAGGTGCTTAATGAAGAAACCCAGAATGTTGGCAGCACCAAGGAAGAGGAGGAGAGGATTGGATGTGCTGGCTGAAGTGTCAAGGCACATGAAATAAGGAAGGAATATCAAAATTTTAGTTGCATGAGGACATGCAACACCTTCACAGTAGGGGTATGTTGAGTCTCAATTCTGCATCTTTTCCATACACTTTTCTATACCTTTTTCACTCACCTGAACCTCCCAAGTTGTCAATATCATTGTATGTTAATTGCAAAAGAGCATATAACATGGTTTTTAACTATATTTCTGTGTCTGCTGTTTGATTTAGATTTTGTTCATTTAGCTGCGGAATCTTGCCACTTTCCACAGCTGCTGCAACTTTCCGCAACTATTTTGTGAAACTCTATGTTACAGGTGTCTACAAGGAAAACGAGCCACATGGGCAAGTCAGGAATTATGTGGACATGGTTCGTGTCCTATTGGCTCGAGCAAACTCATCTAAAGAAGCCACGGTCAAAGGCGTCCACATGGAAGTCAACCGTAGAGTCTTACGGTGATAGGGCTCTGTTTCGTGTCACGTAAAGGTTCATACGGCCGTTTCTGAGTTGCGGAGGACAAGTCGACATCTGTACATGGCTCCATAGCCGAATTCAAGCATCCACTCCTCATAGATTTACTTTCCAACACGGCCATGATCCTAGATCCGTGGACGTAATGGTCTACGTGTTCTCCACCAGCATAAACTTTAGGAATTAGTTATGTTTCTCTTGTTATAAATAACGCGTTTGCATACGCATATGGAGTTAGTCGATGTTAGTCTCTGTTATCTTTTATTAGTCTGCTCTGTAATGTAATTACGCTGCCTTTGTGCCATAATACCACCTTACTGTTATGACTACATTTTAATATAAGAAGACTATGTTTTCAACCATAATTCGTACTTGAAGATCGTTGCCAAGGCTGGTGTAGAGGGCCCCTGCACTTGCCAAGGTTCTGTGCATTATTGTATAGTTCTTATTTTATTTCTTTAAAGCTCATTGTGCCATAATCCATTCACATGTTTATACATTGCATCTTTCTTGGTATATATGCTTCATTTCTGTTTATAATCTTTCATGCTTTCCATTTTACTTCTGTCTTTCATGTTTTATGTTATTGTTAACTGATCAGTGTTCTTGTTTCAGGTTATAAATAGGCAGCCCGGGCATTTGCATAAATTTTTGACTAATGACATGGAATTAACATTGTTCTACTGCTAATTTGTTTTTCTTAGTTTCTGTTTAATTTCAGTACTGCTTTGTTTAATTCAGTTTTGCTCATTTGCTTCAGTAGTTAAATTTAGATATATTAAACTGCTCATGACATCTTCAGTTGCCTCCGAAAGCCACAGCTGGAATGATGGTGAGGGATTGTATTACGAAATGTGTAGTTTGGTATTAGTTTCCTTTCTGCAAATTTAGATATATTAAACTGCTCATAACATCTTCAGTTGCCTCCGAAAGCCACAACTGGACTGATGGTGAGGGATTGTATTATGAAATGTGTAGTTTGGTATTAGTTTCCTTTCTACAAATTTAGATATATTAAACTGCTCATAACATCTTCAGTTGCCTCCGAAAGCCACAGCTGGACTGATGGTGAGGGATTGTATTATGAAATGTGTAGTTTGATATTAGTTTCCTTTCTGCAAATTTAGATATATTAAACTGCTCATAACATCTTCAGTTGCCTCCGAAAGCCACAGCTGGACTGATAGTGAGGGATTGTATTATGAAATGTGTAGTTTGGTATTAGTTTCCTTTCTGCAAATTTAGATATATTAAATTGTGCATGACATCTTCAGTTGCCTCCGAAAGCCACAGCTGGACTGATGGTGAGGGATTGAATTATGAATGTATGATTTGATATTAGTTTACTTTCTGCAAATTAGATATCAGTTACTCAAGTTGTTTATGGTTACTTCCGAAAATCATAGCTGGACTAATGATGAAGGATCAGAAGATAAATTGATGTAATCTGATTTAGATTTACTTTGTTGTAATTTTGAATTTCCTTAAGCATAGTTCTTTTGTGTTTAGACAGCAGCAAGAATAGTTTGGTTTTCATGCTCACTAGTTCACTGTTTTGATTTATTAGACTAGCAGCACCTTTTCATTTCAGCAGCGCATTTTCATTTCCTTTCAAGTTTTGTCATTATAATTTTGAAATTCCTTTTTAAGTTTCAAGTTGGTAAATCATTATAGAGGATATCATTTCCTTGAACAAGCATAACCATACTTGTTTTCATTTTAGAATTTCCATTTCATCTTAGAAAGCCAAAAACGACAAAAAGTTAAGAAATAGGTTATCTTGCACATATAGTGCGTTGTACTTCATCAGCTTACGATTCCCGGATTGACAAATTAAATGCAGCAATTTAGGACACACTAAATTGACCAAACAATTATTAAGGGTTAATAATATTTGACTGTTCTATTTTTAGTCCGGTAGTCTAAAAATAGAAACCGCCCAATGTCTAAAAATAGAGGTCCATCTATTTTTTACCAACTCGACCAATCATCCATAAATAGCATCCTGCAACTCATAGACCATGATCCATATGTCCAAAAATAGAAATAGTCTAAAAATAGACTTTGCGCCAAAAATAGCCTGTGGGCCCACTTAGTGAAGGCGACTTCATTTCACTAAGCTCCATCATCTTGTTGCATTTTCAACACTCCCTCTCAACAAGATATGGATTATCTGCAACCCCTATCCTGCCTCTGTGGAATTCGAATTTGCTCCTGGTGAGTGCCTTCGTCAAGATGTCAGCATCCTGATCCTCCGTGGGAATATATGAAAGTAACATGATTCTCCGCTGCACACAATCTTTGATATGATGGTACCTGATGTCGATGTGTTTGGATCTATCATGAAATAATGGATTATCCGAGAGTTTAATGCAACTCTGGTTATCACAATAAATCACACTAGGCTCCAAGTGTGACTCGAACAACCCGACCAAGATCTTCCTCATCCATATGGCCTCGCATGCAACCAAGCTTGCTGCCATATATTCAGCCTCTGCTGAACTGAGTGCTACGGATATCTGCTTCCTGCTGTACCAAGAAACTGCTGTCGACCCGATACTGAAGATCCCTCCAAATGTGCTCTTTTTGTCCGTTGGGCTCCCTGCCCAATCTGCATCCGTGAAGCCACATACCTTCACCTCATCCTCCTGTCTGTACCACAAGCCATATCCCGATGTGCCTTTAAGATAACGCAATACATGCTTGCCTGCCTTCCAGAAGAGCTTGGTAGGCTTAACCATAGCTTGCGAAAGCTGGTTAACAGCATAGCATATATCGGGTCGTGTATTGACCAGATACATAAGCGACCCCACCAACTGTCGATAAACAATGGCATCCACTACCTCCGCCGAAGTATCATCCTCCTTCCTCTAACCTCTAGGAAGAGGAGTATCAACAGGCTTGCAGCCATGCATGTTGAACTTCTCCAGTATTTCCTGGGCATACTTACCCTGAGAAACAAATAGTCCATCACTGCGCTGCCAAATTTCCAATCCCAGGAAATAATGAAGGAGGCCCAAGTCCTTCATCTCAAACTCTCTAGCAAGATCCTCCTTGCATGAAAGTATCAACAGCTCATCACCCATCAAAATCAGATCATCTACATATAGTACAATGATCAGCAACTTCCCCTCCACCACAATCTGGTACAGGTTAGGATCTGCCTCACTCTTGGAGAATCCAAGTCCGGTGAAATAATTGTCTATCCATGTGTACCAAGCACGAGGTGCTTGCTTCAACCCGTACAGTGCTCTCTTGAGTCTGCACACATGCGACTCACTGCTGAAGATCTCGAAACCTTTGGGCTGCTCTATGTACACCTCCTCCTCAATGACTCCGTTGAGGAACGCAGTCTTCACATCCATCTGATGGATGTGCCACCCCATCTGCGCTGAGAGAGCTAGGATCGTTCGTATGGAAGAGTACCTTGCGACAGGTGCAAAGGTCTCCTCATAATCGATCCCCTCGATCTGTGAGAAGCCACGGGCGACAAATCTCGCCTTGTACTTCTCCACACTCCCGTCAGCCGCCTGCTTCACTTTGTAGATCCATCGCGAACCCACCACTGATTTCCCCTCAGGTCTTGGGACAATCTCCCATGCACTGTTTCTGACGATCGAATCATATTCTTCGATCATGGCATCTACCCATGCGGGTTCCTCCACAGCTTCCTCAAAAGAGGATGGCTCCGTCACGACACATTGACTCACAAGAGCCATGTATCCAGTGTCTGATCCGGTGGCCCCATCTCTGTCTATGTGTTTGTGTTGTAGGTGGTTCTACAATCTTCTCTACATCTTAGACCGGTCGCTCAGCTTCTTGATCGCACTCCCTCACAATGGTTGGTACTGCATGGTGGTCTCTTCCACTCCATGAACTTCCTCTTGTGGCTGATCCACATCCGGAAGCTCATCCGCCAGAACTGTGCTCCTCATCTGCATGCAAGTGTGGCTCCCTCTCAAGCGAACACTTCATGGCTTTCTCCTCCTGAAATTTGATATCCCGTCGCACAACAGTCTTCCGACTGTCTGGAAAATACACACGATAGTTGTGGGGCGTATCAGTGTACCCCAAAAATATCCCAACCTCTGCGGTCTGATCCAGCTTCTTCCTGGCATCCTTCGTCACATGCAAGTAGACAGGTGAACAAAAAATCCTCAAATGGGAAATATTAGGTCTCTTACAAGAAAACGCCTCCTCCGGTGTACTCATTCCAAGTATCTTGTGAGGACAACGGTTTTGCACATATACTGCAGTATTGCATGCCTCCGCCCACAAGTGAAGGGGTAGGCCCTGATCATGCAACATTGCCCATGCAGCAGCCACGATTGTTCTGTTCTTCCGCTCAGCAACCCCGTTCTGCTGTGGGTTATGAGGTGCAATGAGCTCTCTCTGAATTCCTTCTGCGCTGCAAAAGTCCTTGAATTCAGCAGAGATGAATTCACCATCATTGTCGCTCCTAAGAGCCTTCACATGCTTCCCCGATTCCTTCTCAACCAGTGCCTTGAACTCACAGAACTTTGAGTATGTCTCGCTCTTCTTCCGCATGAAGAAGATCCAGCACTTCCGAGAAAAATCATCAATAAATATCACATAGTACTTGTGCTTTACTGTCGAAGCTACTGAGAAAGGTCCACACACGTCTGTGTGAATTCTCTCAAGGATCGTCGTGGAGTGACTATCCTTCTCGTGAAAGATGGATTTCACAAATTTTCCCAAGGTACACCCCTTGCACTGATCTGACTGTGCAAGAGTGCCCTTAGGAAGCCCAGTAGAAATCTGCTGCAGTATCTTCAAAGCTCCATGGTGAAAGTGGCCCAATCTCCGGTGCCACAGCTCGCCATCATCCCAGCTCACCACTCCTTCCGCCTTGCATGCCATTGCTGTGTAGCCATCCACTTGCAACTGATAAAGGTTCTTGACTTGAACCCCTATCTTCTGGGTTTCTCCAGTTGTCTTACTACGTAGGAAAGCTTTTCCCTCACTGAAGACAACATCATACCCCTTGTCTTCTAACATCGTCACAGAGATCAGATTCTTCTTCAATCCTGGAACATGCATCACTTCCTTCAATACGAAGGGTTTACCAGACTCCCTCTCAAAGGAAATGGTACTGATACCATTCGCACTGTATCTACCATCATCTTCCATCTCGATGTGCACTCCAAGATCTTTCTCATCCAGATCTGAAAACAGATCTTGATCTCCAGTCATGTGAAAAGATGCAACACTGTCCAAGAACCATACTGATCCCATCACACTTGAGACCAAGCATGCGATCAGTGAAAAATCCAGCTCAAACTGCGAGGCTAAGGCCTCTCCCGTTGCAGATCCGGCAGCTTGCTTATTTTTCTTCTTCTATGGACAATTTGTGGCATAATGTCCGTGTTGGTCACAGTGAAAACACTTCACCTTGGACATGTCCTGCTTCTTGCCTTTCGCACCGGAATGAGAAGCTTTCTTGCTCTTCCCCTTCTTTGCTTTGGTAGCCAAAGAAAAATTTTCTTTATCAGATGCTTTTGATGAAGATCCATCTCTGGTACTCTGCCTTATCTCCTCTTGCACAAGATCCGACCAAAGTCGCTCCCATCTTGGCAATTTCTCCCGACCATTGACAGAATCCTGATAGGCATGCCAACTCTTCAGAAGACCAAGGAGAGCCAAGCTCACCAATTCCTCATCATCAACAGTCACCCCCACACTTCCCAGCTCATCCCTGCATTGGATGAACTTCATGAGGTACTTGGGCATATTGTCGCCTTTCTCCATCTTTATGTGTCTGAGTTTATCCTTGAGCGCCAACTTCCTCTGGTCACTCTTGCTTTGGAATAAATCTATCAACACTTACCACATCAAGTATGGAGAATATTTTCCATGCATGATGGATACAATGTGATCCTTCACGCCCTCCAACACAATCCTTCGACATTTTGCCATCTTCTTTTTCCAAGCCTCAACTTGAGCAGCATCAGTAGGCTTTGGGATCTCAGCCTCTATGAACTCCTTCAGCCCATTATCATCTAATACCACCTCCATTCTGTCCTTCCATGCAACATAATTTGAACTGCCCTCAAGAGAATACTCCATTCGCAATCCGTTGAAAGACATTTCAACTCTAGCACCAAGAAAAATGCTGCAAATTTCGAATTCTAAATTCTGCTGTAAATTCGAATTCCAAGCTCAAAACTTAGCTGCTTCTGGATCTGTGAGAACAAATTATTTCTAGCACAGAGATCGACTATAAGGGAATTTACTGGATATATCACCTTTCAAAGAAAGGATGGATCCAGAGGCTACCTGGCCCATTACAGACTCTGTCTACTGAAATAATTGTAATCACTGTAATAGATCCGATGATCAATTCTGATTTGATATCATGTAGAAATTTGAATAATAGCTGAATTATTCACCAATATTATCCTGATTACACACTATTTAAGCTTCATGCATAATACATAACCTCTTCTACAATTGATCATCAATATGCGGAAATAGAAAGCAGTCGCATGCGCTCATTAAAACATAATCAAGCACACATATCAACACAGGATGTAATGGGGAAAGAAATAGCTGAAAACCCCCAAATATATGTATAGTATAATGATAGAGAACATGTAACAATACATAGCACAATACTTCTCACAAGTACTCAGTACTATCTCCAAAAAGTTACACACAAACTAACTGAGATTTGAACAAGTCATGGGTTCAAATCTTCTCCACAAGTCTGCCTGCCTCTACTGTGCAATCCAAGTTGATTAATGATGAGATCCAAGTTCAAATTCCACTAGCTCCAACTGCGCAATCCTCATTGGAAATCTCCATCAATGTGTGTGCAAATCTCATGCACAATCATGGTCACAACTGATAGTCACACTCACCCTTTCACCCACCTCTAACACTGGTCTCCACTGAACTGTCCATGAATTGCAGTTAAATGATGTGTTCTTTAGTTGATTTATGAGTTAATAATTAGTGAATTAATTAATAATTAATTCACACCACTCATCACTAGTGTATTTTTCAATTAGACTAAATACAACTAGTTCAACTAAGTTAAACAGAACACAACTCCACCAACTGTCTCATCAACTCCACCAAACTCTGCCACATGAGTTCTAACTGAAGTCAACCATGCAATAGCTCAACTAACCCATAGGAAAAGTGTATTTCCTTCTATCAGCTGCATGTGCCACATCCAAGCATCAAACTGAAGTGCTCCAAGAGGATAAGATAATGTTTATAGTCTAAATATTATGAAGGGTTAATAATATTTGACTTTTCTATTTTTAGCCCGATAGTCTAAAAATAGAAACTGCCCAATGTCTAAAAATAGAGGTCCATATATTTTTTACCAACTCGACCAATCATCCATAAATATCATCCTGCAACTCATAGACCATGATCCATATGTCTAAAAATAGACATAGTCTAAAAATAGACTTTGCGCCAAAAATAGCCTGCGGGCCCACTTAGTGAAGGCGACTTCTTTTCACTAAGCTCCATCATCTTGTTGCATTTTCAACAGGTGGGAGTCCTTTGGGAGTTTCAAACACCTTGGAATTATTTTCCAAGACTTGTTGGAGATCTGCAGAAATAGATGATTTTTATGTCGGAACTTCTAGTGAGCATAATTGTGCAATTACACCTCTTTGTTCTTTCTTTAGAAGCTTTGTCATGACATTAGAGCTTATTATCCTTCCTGTCTTCCCTTCAATACCCCGTAATTCGACTTCCTTTCCTTCTGAAAAAAATTTCAAGAAAATTTCTTGCAAAATTAAAAGCTACCGTCCCCAAAGATTGTAACCAATGTACTCCTAGTACAACATCAGCACATCCCATTGGAATGGAAAACATTGGAATATTCAATACATATTCCCCCATGGTTAGCTTGATATTATGTCATTTTTTTATAGAAATTTATAGTTTTTCCATTTGAACCATCAATTGACATTCTGGTGCTGGGTATAGGAAATAATTTAATTCCTTGGCTACCTTACAATGAATGAAATTATGGGTACTACCCGAATCAATCAACACTATTACATTTTTCTTATTGATATGCCCTTCTATCTTGAGAGTTTGAGGAGTGGAAATACTTGCCAATGCATTACAGGACATGGTCTGATTCATTTCTTCTTCCTCTAGGGTTGGATCATGGTGTATATCCTCTTCTTTTGAATTTTCTTGTTCCTTTTATTCCTCTTCTTGAAAATATATGTAAAATAATTTCTTCTCGACACATTTATGACCTTTAGTGTATTTTCTATCACAACTATAACAAAGCCCTTTTTCTCTTTTTTCTTCCAATTGTTGTGGTGTCAACTTTGTAGGTTGTGGAAATCTAGGCGTAGCAACACTTCCTTCTTTATAGAATTGAGTGGTAGGCTTCCTTGTCGCCATAATTTTACATTCAACTTTTCTTGCCAACCTGAATTCCTTCTCTAATGAATTAGATTCCAGAATGCGAACTTCATGTTGGATGTTATCCTTTAAAGTGCCTATGAAGAGATCAATCCTGTGTTCCTCTGGAATATCATTTACCTTTATATTCAATTTTTGGAAGTCCTCAATGTGCTACCCCACTAAACCCTTTTGTTTGAGATTTATCAATTGGATAAATAAGGTGTTGCTCTTTGTATCCTCATAATGTGCTAGCATTTCCTCATATTAAAAATTGACCAGTGACATTTTTATGAGAGCAAAGCCATGATACCATACAAATGTATTTTGTTCTAAATGTTAAGTTGCAATGCGTACCTTTGTGTGTTTTGCCGTTATGGAGATCAAAATATTGCTCCATCGTAGTATCCATGTTACGGATCCTTTCCATCAAACTTCCTCATGTCCATTTTTGGAATATGGTGGTTCTTCCCGCCAACATTAGAGTTTATGAAATCATGATTATTTATTTTGTTCTCATCATGAGGTTCTTCTACTATCTTTTCACCATTAGGAAACATATCTTGTATCAACTTTTTCAAACCTTCCATGTCTTCTTTTAGATCATTCTTCATGTTTTCCATGTTTTCTTTCATGTTATCCATCTTAGCTTCCATGCCAGCTTCCATGCCATCCATCTTAGCTTCCACGCCTTCCTTCAAACCGTCCATCTTCGCTTCCACGCCTTTCTTCAAAACTTCCATTTCATTTTTTGTTTCTCTTTGCGAGAGTGAAATTTGTTGCACTTTCTCTTGTAATTTTGATAGACCATGTTGCAATTCTTCATCTTCATGAGTCATAGTAGAGCCTTCTGAAGGCTTAATGGGTGTTAAATTATTTTTACGAGGCATATTTTAGAACCCAATACTGATATATATTCTACAATATGCCCTTGGAATCAATTCAAATTGATTCTTCAAACAAGACTTATGCAATTCGGCAAAAAAATACACACCTTTTTCTTGCTTTTGAGGAGCTCGATATTGAAATTGGATTATCTCTGTGATTGCAGCACTTCAATATTAGAATTTTGGTACCAACGTAGCCCTCTGAATTATATTTCGAATGCCATAGGTCTGACCTGATTTGGATTCTCCAAGACAAAGTTGTGTCCAATCTCCCACAATGACCTAATTATGGATTGGTTCAGTAGAGCGAAAATTGCGACTTTCACGTGTCACTTTTTTTCCTTTGGCTTTGAAATTGATAGCTAAAAAACTAAAATCCTATTACTTGCAACCTTTAATTTGTCAGTAAATTAACAGAATAAGTTGTGAAGATTTTCCCACGATCACCTCTTTGAGATGAAATTCAGGAGCCTGAAAAAGCACTACCTTCCACAGATCATATCTCCAAAAATATTGCGAACCAAGCTCTAAATGTTTTTGATGAATTTCCTCAGGATTTCAGCTTCGCACCATATGAATTTCAGATTCTGAACCTTCTTAGAAAAAAATTTATAGCGCAAATGCCACGATGACCTGTTTAGGAGCCTGAAAAAATACCTGACTTCCACAGATCATATCTCCGAAATTATTGTGAACCAAACTCTGAAATTTTTATACGAGCTTCCTCAGGATTTTTTCTTCGCACCCTAAAAATTTCAGCTTCTGAAACTTCGTAGAAAAAAAGTTATAGCGAAAATGCCACGATGACCTGTTTGGAGCAGCGAAACCCTAGAATCCAAAGCTCCGATACCAAATGTTGTGTAACCAGCTTCAAAAATAGAAGAAAAGAGATATCAACGCCTTAGAAATAAGCCACTTCGAGGGGGCAACCTCCAATACATTACATAAATGAACAATTCTTGGATGATGCAATTTACAAAACCTCCTTTCTATATATAGGAGTCCATGTGGCCATAATGTAATCCTAGTGGGCCACAATGTAATCCTAGCCGACCTAACAATAATAATTTAAGGGCACAATAATAACAAAATGGGGGTTACAAGGGTACAATACTAACAATAAGGGGGTTACACTAACAACAATAAGGGACTATACTAGTAATATAGGGACCTAACAAGGTGACATACACAACAGTTTCATAGTGCGCTATGAAACTGCTATAGGTGTAGTTTTAAACATTTTGATAAGTTTCCAAGAGGTAAACACCAAGTTTTTGAATTTTTTATGCTGTTAGAAGATGGAAATAAGTTATAAAGGAAGTTATATCTATTAAAGCAAAGGATATTAGATGTTGAGAGATATTTTACAAAAGCATAACTACTACGCTACGAAAACAACTGATATTTTCGTAGTGCAAACATATCAGATCTCTTCACACTCTTTTAGGAACTTAATTTTGTACAGATGGAATGACATGGTTTTGTGGGAGTGATAACACATATCACTTGTCTAAAGAGGTCCATTTTTTCAATAAAAAGATTCAAGGAGAATAAATGAAGGTTATAGCTATATTGCAGGAAACATGTCCTTAGTTTTCAGGACAGATAAGGGATAAGATAACAGAATATGACAAAAAGTTTATGGACATCATCAAGATTGAGTATTAGGAGGATAAGCTGTCAAAAAAAATATTTAATTTTCAGATAAGGTTGTTTTAGTCATAAGAAAGAGTTTTACTCCTAATTGTATTAAGACTCTAGAACAGACAGTTAACTGTCACATGTAATTAATAGTCAGTTTTGAGTAAATAGGTGTCAATCTAAGATAGAATTCGAATTCCTTTGAAGATGGATCATAGTATCTAGTGTTGTAATGTCTCTATAAGAGATATGGGGTTGAATTCCTCAAGGTTGGCAATTTTCATGAACAAGAAGACTATGTTATTGTAGCAAACTGTGTGTTTTTATCATAATACAAATATTGGCTTACTGCTCAGGATTCAGAAAGAGTTTTTAATGTGTGATCATCCTTTGGCTTTTTGTATCTATCTTTTTGCAGTGGTATAAATATATGTGACTTAGAATTCATTGGAAAATGCTCTAACTTCCTACATATGTTTGTAAACTGTGTTTTGTTCACTCTGTTTTTGTTTCACTGATACAATTAAAAACTCTAAAATGCCCTGACTTCCATGATGAGCTGATGTTGATGTTTTGTGGGAAAATACCTAGACTCCATAGCCCCATAGATGTTTGTTGATCATTATTTCAACCAGTCATATAGTTTTACACTATTTATTCCTAGAGTTAGCCATCTAATCCTTAATTCAAAATCTTAAACTTAGGGAGAGACCCCTCTTAGGTTGAGGAGGCTAAGCCTCAACTAAAAGTCTGGTTTGAAATAGTTACACTGAGGTAGCCTGACTAGCAGCCTATCAGGTCCTATTTTGGTGATAACATGTGGATCCAAAGTTAAACTGGATTTACACTAGTCACATTTTGAAAGCCTAGATGATGCTTCATAAGTGGGTATGCTTTTTTATGTTATACTTTCCTAAATGAGGCTTTAGAAGTGGGTATGTTTTTTATGTTATACATTTTATTTTAAAATATTGTTGGGAGAGGTAAACAATTTATTTCCCCATTAAGATAGAGATTTAAAGATAATAGGGCAATTGACATTATGGATTATGTGAATTTAAAGATGATGTAACAAAATCTTCTTGTAATTTTCTCAGAATGTTCGATTTCATGGAATATTTTCCCTCCTCCATGGAATTCTTCCAAAATGAGACTTCTCCTTTAACTGAGCCTCATGAGTAGCATACTCTTCTCTGGGAAAGGATTCATCTTAACTTCAATAAGTTTAGCTAACCTTTACTTTCATTTGAATACCTTTATTGACAATATCTAATATCAACAAGTTAAACATCATTTTAGCAAAATCTTATTGAAATTTAAACTAAAATATTACATTTTCTGAAAAATAAATCTAATTAAAAATGAAACTTTGGAAATTTATTTTTAGCAATGGCACGTCGTTTTTCACCTAATCTCTTCAAAGTTTAACTACATTGGCTTCAATATTTGCAGGTATACATTGCGTTTTGTTTTACTTTTAACTTAGATGAAATTCGTAAAAGGAAATTCTAAAAGTGATATGAAGGGTTATTTAAAAATGAGATCATCATAAAAAAGTTCTATGATTGGTAGGAGGACCCGTCAAATTTAACCCCTGAAGCCACGTATTTTAAACCTTCACAATTTACAACCTTCACAATTTCGGAATAAGTCTAGGTGGTGTTATTAACTTTTTTTTACATTATTTTTTAATTTCTTTTAATTAAGTATGAAAAAAAATTCTTTGAGAAGTAAGTAAATAATCTCTAATTATTTTATATTTTTATTTTTTTTAATGAAAATTATGAAAACATTTCCTTAGAAAGTAAGGAAATAATGATTCTACATATGTATTTTTTTTATGAAAATTATGAAATGCAATTCTAGCTATTTTTCATTTCTTGAAATGTATCTTTAAATACATACAAATCTAGATTCTACAATTCCAAAAAAATTACTCAAAAACAAAAAAGTGATTTTATCATAAATAACAAAAAAACAAACAAACAAAAATTATGGGTTCTAATTAACACACGGGTTACTTTTAATTCAAATAAAATATAACCTCAATCCCCCCCATAAATTTATCTGAAAAATTTCAAATATATATATATATATATATATATATATATATATATATATATATATAAACCAATTCAATAAAATTTGTAAGGAAAATATATAATACTTTTAACATAACCTTAATCTTATAAGAGAAAAAAATAATACAATCAAAAGAACATTGAGTTTTAAAAAACTAACCCTATCTGAGGTTTTCACCACTTCTACCTAATTTGATAACCAACATGGGAGGTAATCCCACATTGTTCTTCCAATAAAAAACATCCAATACCATCGTAAAGTTTGTTACTAATAATTTTAGAGGTTATTACATTAAGAAGCATGAATTTTTAAGGAATAATCTTCCAAATCCAACAACAGTCTTATCATTCATACGGACACATTATTAAATTTAAAATAATTACTCGAAAAACGTTTTAAGGGTGCATACAAAACTTCCTAGTTACTGCATAATCAAATGTAGGCATAAAATCAGTAACAAAGTTGTCGAGTTACACAAGAGATCTAAGTTATTACAGAATCAAATGTAGACATAAATTCAGTAATATAGTTTTCCAGTTACACAAGAGATCTATGATAATACATAATCTCTGAATATCCACATACTAAATATTCACTGAATAAGGAAAAAATGAGATAGATTTAATTATCTGAGTCTTCACCACCTTCCTTGTATCTGAATATCTGTGGTATGAAGAGTGAGTTATCCATCACCTCCCTTTCTTTTTAGCATTGGTGGCCTTAGGTTCCCATCTGGGTGTAGAGGGAAAAATTCGAGCAATTCTCCCCTCTTTTCATATTCTGTTGAAATTTCTAGTCCCTTCTCATTAAATAAAATGCAACTTAAATTAGAATTTGAAAAACGTATTAAGAACATTGAAAACTAGAATATGAACAACGCATTCAAAAATTTTGAAAATTGGTTGTTGAATGGGGAAAATTTATGTGCATATATGTTTGAAACCAATAATAAAAGCAAATGAATTTGGATGTAAATGTAATATCTAACAGATGAAGAGAAAAAGTATGTAACAAAAGAAAATATTTGATTTAACTTTTGACACTGAAAGCTCATTGCAATTCTTGAATAGGTTGGAAATCTAATAAAGAAAAACTAGCCTAGCCAATTATTTGACTTGGCTTTTCATTTTAATTGTAGTTTTCTCAATATTTTGGTAATTCGATAGATATGAACAAAGTTAATTGTTAACTGTTTAACTTTTTGCATATCCATCAAAATTTTGAGAACATTTCGAAACTTGAAATGAGTTATGCTTAAATCCCTTTGAAAACAACTCGGATCACTTTCTTATGCATTTAAAAAAATATTTCCCTATTAATATCCAAATCATAGAAATTGAGAATTGATAATATACTTACTTGAGATAAAAATGTAGCTATATTCATCGAAGTTTTGCAAATAATGTTGCAGGTTGGGGCTGAACACAGACAATGCCAAAAAATAAGAATTTTTTAGGAAAATAGTTAAAATTATTGAAAAACATAAACAAACAATGTAGATTTTACCAGGGGTTGAAGGGGTGCAGGGTGGCCCCAAAGAGAGCTCTGTGATTTCCTTCTCATATTGAGAGGACTCCTGCATGGAAATTTTTTGTTCTTTCCGTCTCTTGCTGCAGTGAGTGTTTTGAAACCAATAAAAAATACTCTTTTCTTCCACATATTTGTAGGGTTTGAGTAAACTCAGAATATCTATGATCTCATATGGAGTAGGGTTTGAGTAAACTCACAATATGAATTACATAGAATATGGGAGGGTTATCTAGATGCGTAAATACCAAGTTTGAGAAAAATAATTTATTTGGTTCAACATCACATGCCTTTGGGGTTGCCTTCCCAATTAATTTCCCCTTCGAATGTGATAAGACATTTGTGGTAAAACATAGCAAAAACATGCAAAAATATTTTCAATAGTGTATAACAAGAACCTAGAACATTACCCGTGATTTCTCTTTTCCAAAACATGGAAAATTTTATATCATAGTTTTTAAATAAATATTTTTCTTATTATTAATATGTTTCTATACATTGGTAATGAATCACTAATATTTTACAATGTTTTCTAATTTTTTAGAAGATTAACCAATAATTTTCAATACTTTATAACCTATTGAAAAATTCGCCAATATTTAAGAAAATTTTATAATTTAGTGAATGATTCACCAAAAAATTATATATGTATATTATATTAATGAAAAAATAGCCTATACATTTTTCTATATACCATGGGGATTCACCCATTTATTAGAAATATAAATTTGGGGGGTTTCTTAAAATTTTCCTTGCTCAATAGATGTTATTCAATTGGGACACCACTAGTTGAGAGTCCAAGAATACTACTAATGAACCAACACCAAGAGATATTGCTTCAGACAGTAGATTCATAGCACTATATTCTACAACATTATTTGAAGTAGGACCAATACATATTCCCCTTGAGAATACCAACTGACTAGATGGTTAGTGATTTACCAAAGCCGCAGAAGCCAATTTCAGGTATGTCGACTAGCACCATTGGCAAAGCCTAAATATATCATATCATCCATAGATATCTGCCAAGGTAGATCAAAATATTAACGTCACTATTAAACCGATAAACAGATATGCACAAAAAATACAATATGTATAAATCAAATAAAATGCTAGGCACAAGCCTAGGCATAATACTTCTTAACGTAGAGCCCATTTCTGGGCTCCGCCAGCTCATTTCAATTAAAATAAACCAATTCATAAGATCCCTTTGTCAAGAATTTTTTAACAGTGTAAGGATCATACCACATGTATTGAAACTTACCTGCCCCCAAGGCATCTTTGTCTTGATCATAGACCAGGACAAGTTCACCTTCACAGAAAACCCTAGGTCACACAGTCTTATCGTACTAAAACTTCACCCTTTTCTTATCATCTTCATTAATTCCGGTTGTGTCTCGACGCTTCTCATCAAGAAATTCCAAATAAACGAGGCATTCTTCAAGACAGGTAGTGTCTGGAAGAATTTCAATGACTAGCTTAAGGGAAGGAATTTTACATTCCACAGGGAATATTGATTCCAATCCGTAAACCAGTTGAAAAGGAGTGAAACCAGTTGCAGGCTTAAATGATGCCCGCTATTCCCAAAGCATAGGATACAACATAACATGTCATTTGGATTAATCTTTATTGATTGTCCTTTGTAGGCTAACCTTCAAGGATTTATTCATGGCTTCCAATTGCCCATTGTCCTAAGGATAATAAGGAGATGAATGCTCCTGCTGGAAACCTAACTTGAGAGCCAATTAAGCTATCATGGGGTTCTAAAAATGACTTCCATGCTCAGTGACAATCTCTTTGGGAATACCAAAGTGAGAAATTACTTGGTTGAAAAGAAACAGGGTTGATTTTTCACCATCGTTCGAAAAAGTAGGCATAGCCTCAACCCACTTGGTGAAGTAGTCCATTGCTACAATGATATACTTATGACCCTTTGCCGAAGGCAGGTCACAAGTTGTAAAATATATTCCCCACTTTGTGAACGGACCGACGGTAATAACAGGAAAGAGCGAAGTTGGATGAGCACACATTTTCTAAGTATAGACTTGACAAGGATGACCTTTCTTTATTGCTTCAACACAATCTTTGAAAATCGAAGGCCAAAAATATCTGGCACGCAGAATTTTTTGGACTATAGAAAGCCTAGATAAATGACCACCATAAGCTCCAATAAGGCAATCATTCAGCACAATCTCAGTTTCTTCTACGGTTAAGAAACTTCTAAGGATTGAATCAACCTGCGACGATATAAAGTGTCACCAATGATAACATAACTTTTCGCCAAGTGACACAATTTTCTATGCTTATCCTTTGAAAAAGTGAGGAGAAATAGTGAAGTCTAAAGATATATAATAAATAAGGAAAATATGTTCATGAGGGAATGATTCCTCATAAACTATTTCTTCTCCATAATACAACTCGAAGATTAATTCTGCAAATATCAATGAGTTCTTTGATTTAGAAGACAAAAATAGAGATGAAATTATTGTAAAATAACAATCCATATATTATATTTTCCCCTAATCACTCGCTTAATGAGAATGAATTGGAATGTATTGACAGCTGCCAAAATAAAAGTTTTTCGAA
Organism: Pinus albicaulis; assembly: GCA_034641835.2. Lineage (NCBI taxonomy): Eukaryota > Viridiplantae > Streptophyta > Pinopsida > Pinales > Pinaceae > Pinus > Pinus albicaulis. Next base: position 459,490,431 of record CM076584.1, read on the forward strand.
GCATGATATAATGTCTAAGTTGTTGGACAACATGAACTATTGCCAAAGCTAACTTATCAACGGAAGAATATCACAATTTGAGACCTATCAAGCCTCGGATTAGATAATAAATCACATGCTCAAAGAGAGCATCATCTTCCTGAACTAGAACCATACCTATGGTTGATTCTGTCGCGGCGAGATACAATAGGAAATCCTTGCTATAATCAGGTAAACTCAGTAAAGGAGCATAGTTTAGTGATTTTTTCAAAGAATCAAATGAGCACTTAGTGAAGTCGTCCAACATGAATGGAACTCCTTTTTTCAAAAATCTCATAAATCCTTTTGTAATCTCAGCAAAATTGACGATAAATATCCTCAAGAAATTGGCTTTTCCTTGGTGACTATGAAGTTAACGAATGGTAGACGGGGGAGGCAACTGAAGTATTGCCTCAACCTTCAAAGGATCTACATGAATCCCTTTAGTATACACTATGAACCCCAATAACTGACCAGATGTGACTGTGTAAACACATTTATTTAGATTCAACAAGATTTTATAATGACGACATATTTCGAAAATCAATCGAAGATGATGAGGATGATCAATTCTCTTTCAAGAATGAACAGCTAAGTCATCCAAATAAGCTTCGATGATATTATTGATATCATGGAAATCATAGGATATAGCCCGCTGGAAAGTAACTCCAACACTTTTAAGAGAAAAATGCATCTTATTATATGAAAAATTACCCTAGGGGAAAATAAAACATGTCTTTTGTTGATCTTTAGGACTGATAGTAATTTGATTGTAACCCGAGAAACTGACCATGAAGGAGAAAATATCATTCCCCGCACATTCATCAATAACATGATCAATAAAGGGTGTGGGTTAATTATCTTTGGAACATGCCTTATTCAAATCTCTGAATTCTATTCACACACGGATCTTTCCTTGTTTCTTGTCCACCAGGACTAGATTTGAAACCCATTTAGTCAAAGGAACAGGGTATATAAAACCCACCTTAAGCAACTTCTCAACCTCGGCCTTGATATCTGCAGCTTTCCTAGGATTTACCGACTGAAGATTTTACCATATAGGCTTAGCGTTCTCATAATTCTTGATCTCATGCTGACAATTGATGGACAAATTCCAGGAATTTCCTCATAAGACCAAGCGAACATATCACAAAATTATTTAAAAATATCGGTATCGATTTGAATCTCTTAAGGGAAAAACTTGGCTCTTATGAGAACATTATCTATTACATTGGGATCCCTGGAAATTTTCACCGTAATTGTTTCCAAAACAACAAAAATATTACGTTTGGAAAAAATATGTGCTGGAGCCAAAGGGTTTAGAATTGGGTGAACATGACTAGTTGACGGAGGGCTAGACAAACCTAACTCAACTTCACACAAATCTGGTAGAAAATATGACTGATGATGAAAATCATCCCACTTTCTTTCCACACCTGTCATTGCTTCTAATATTTCCTCCTCATATGGTAAAATAGTATCAAGCCAGTCCAAAGAAGAAGTCGAGTTAAGGGTGCAAGCTGGAGCCACATCTCCATCCAAATCATCTGTTGAAAGAGGAAACAGATCAAAATATGTAGTGTTAACAATATATTGATAAGAAATTTTGGCTACAAACATAGGATATGCCATTCCACCCACTTTCCCTTCTTCTAATGTGGTCGTGGAAGAGGGTAAGGGCCAAGGATCCGAAAAATAATGAGTTCAGAATAACTCTCTTCAGGTAGGAGCCTTGGAAGATGACATAGCACTTATATGAACAACAAGAGGTGGAATATCAAAGGTACCCATTAATGAGGCATACATACTGACTCCTATATTATCAATTGGTTGCTTGGCATTCTTCACCAAGGGAATAATAGAATCAGAGGATTCATTGGAATCTATCAGATAATAATCCATCTAATCAACAGTAATTATTTTTCTTTCATGGGGAAAACATAGCATGTGGAATAATGATGATACAATGGAATCCATTTCATAAATCCAATTTTGTCTTAATATAAGGTTATAATCAAAATTAGCAGCAACTATTTCTACTTTGATATTGACTACCTTTCCCCCAACGTAGATGGGAAAGGCATGAACAATTCCATGTGGCCTGTGAGAATGACCATCAGATGCAGTCAAGAGAGTAGGTGAAGTAATGGCTTGAGGAGATCCAATATCTTTCCAACATGAAATATACATGACACATGTGGAAGCTCCTTCATCAACTACATTTCGAAAAAACTGATCTTTCGATACATATATTTAATTTGAAAATTCATATGATGAGGAAGTCTCTTCTTAAGAATGGTTTCACATAAGTGATCCGATATTTCCTCACTTGGAATTTCCAGATTTACCAATTTCTTGAAAAATTCATCTACTTATGCGTACCTTTTAAAATTAGGTTAGTTGATGAAGAGATGTCTGATTTCATGTTTGATAATCAAATAAAAATCTAAAGCTTCTATAAAATCTTTCCCTGTTATGTGGCCTTTAATTCCTGAAAACTTTTCTTTGTCAATGGCAAAGGTGTAGAGATTTTTGCAGCACTCCTCCAAGTTGACCAACTTCTCATTAGGATCTACTAGTCCAGGCAATCCCCTCTAGTTCAAAAAATTAAACTTAGTGTGAAATCTTAGGACAAAAATGCCCTAATTTTGACACTAAGTATCCAATTGGTTCAACAAATTCTTTTTCTGTAGAAATTTCTTGATTTCCAGGATAGTAGTTGTTTTGTCTAAAATCTTGATCTGATCCAACTCTGCTCTACTTTTTGAGCTCAATACTTTAATCATATCTGATGCCTCTATTGGTTTCTGCTTGGGTGCAACCTTCACTTGTTCAATGGCTATCCTGCATCTGTTAATTAATTCTTCTTGCTCAAAAATGATTTGTATGGATGACCATACTCCTGTCATTTCTTGGCTTATTTCTATCCATATACTTTCCTTGTTTGGGGCCAATGTGCCTGTCATTAGAAGTTCACTTTCTATATTTTGAACCTTTAGTCCCAATTTGTCAAAACTTTATATTTATTTCATTTACCGAGTATCATTTTTGATCTTTTGAGTTTCCAAAGCTTTGAATTTCTCCAGCACCTTCTCATTTTCTTGTTTCTGTATGGCCAAATTATGTACAAGTTTTACTGAATCACCTATTGTTGATGTATATTCCATCATTGTAGATGAAGAGCTGGGAATTGTACCTGCAACTGCAATTGTTACTGCTGAAACTGGATTCATGGCAAGATGAGCTGACTGCTCTTTTTCCTTGTGAAATCCTTCAATCTGCTCCTCCATTTTCTTTATCTGAATTTTCTTCTCAATGAAGAGTTTGAGAATATATTCTTTGTTATTTTTACTCTCCTCTATTTCCTTTGTCTAAGAGTATTCTTTGGAAGACAGATTTATATTTTTTCGCACAGTTGCAATGTCTACATTTTTCTTATTTAAAATTTCTTCTACAACTTTACAATATTTTGGGTGATACCCAATCTTGAACACAATGTCTTCTAAAGACTTTAACTTGTTTTCTTTAGCTAAAGAGGAGAGTTTTTTCTATTTTAATCTGTGATTATACATTTGATAATTTTGTTCTTAATTTAAATAAAGTAATATTTGTATTAGTCATGGTAGAGAAGAGCATCTCTCCAGACTGTCTATGCATGTCCATCTAATCTATTAGATGAATCTAGTTTGCATCATTAAATGAGAAAATGGTCTTCTTATAATATGATGGAGACTTAGGAAAAGGGAATTGGGCTTGTAGGAAATCCATTTGAATTCTACCCTATTCACTATCAAAACCAGCCAGTAACATGTGTTGTGATGTGGAAGTCTTATTCCAAAACTAACTATATACATTAGCCTTCAAGGTTTCATTCTTATGTTTAATCTCCAAGAATTTGGAGAAGATGTTCTCGTCATCTGATGAACAAGTTCCCATTTTTTGGATGATTTACAAAGGTCCTCGAGAGACTGAAGAAGATGATGGAGTATTAGGAATATTCCCTCTTACTGAAGTAGACACTTCTGGATCTCCCAAATCTATGATTTCAGGTTCCTTTTGGCACTGCTCAGTGGAAATTGTTAATTCTTGAAGAGTCATTTGAAGGGATCAATATCATGTTTTTTATGGTTTCTGCAGTGATGGATAACAGAATGTTTCCATTCTGAGCCAACACTTCTCTTTTTATGGGGTCATACCTAGTTTGAAACCAGGTGATCAGGTCTAGAAAATCATGGGTTTGAGGGAATGAAAACAAAGGCAAAAGGGACTCCCACATTTTGATGTCATCTTTTTGATCTAGGTATTTAAGTTTCAGACACAGGTGCAATTCATGAAATTTGAATTCGCACTCTATGTGAAAAATTTTAAAATATGAATCAGTAAGGGGGGACGTGGTTGAGATCAACCGAGGTAGAAGTAGGATGGTTTTCTTCAGAGGCTAGCTTTCTTCTTTTGACCTTGGGGAACATGTTTTCTGCAGAGGGAGAAGAAGAAGAAGGTAGCAGTTACTGGAAGAAAATATTTGTGGCAGAATGACAGATGGCTGTGGCATAATTATGTTTTGTAATAATACCTTCAATTCAACAACAAAGAGTGAATAGAGAAAAGTGGTAAAAGGAAGGGAAAATTTTTATTTATAACAGTGGATGGAATGTTTTTATGAAATAGTTGTTGGGAATATGACCGTAGCAATTTAATGCCAACAATACAATCGTTGGGGTGATGAAATGACTAGGAAATGGCTAAGAGAGCGGTTCTAACAGGACATAAGGGATAACGGTAAGGGATCGGATCTAACGGGATGCATAGGTGGAAGTGCCTTATTTGGCATCGGGAAATATTCATGAGGAAAATTCAACTAACCATTGGAGGGAGTGGAAAAAGTCGTCGAGAGAAAGCGGATTTCGTAGGGGGTAGGCAGCGGTAATTGGTTTTGAGCCAGGGGGGGGGTGTGAAGTATTGTGGAGGTGACACGTAAGGGAGGGCCTGCCATTGGGAAAACTAATTTTTATACCCTCCCCCCCATTATTAACAATAAATGGGTAAGGGGGTTGTGAAAAGGATTCTTCGTCATTGATCTAGGTGGGGAAGATATCTACCCTTGAAAGTTGCTTGGGTGATATCACATTGCGACAAATATTTTTCCTTTTAGCGAACTTAGGATAAAAAACATGCGCTTCTTATTTACAATAAATTTTAATTTCTTAAGGAAGAAATTAACATAATTGAAACACAATTTAACTTTCTAAATTAAAATCTTTGTCACATTTAAATAAGGATCCATTTTTATTTTATTCAAACCAAGAAAATCAATTATTTTATTGCTATATCTAACATTTTTTCAATAATTTGCCTTCATTTTTTAGGGAAAATATTCCTATAATTTTCTTGATATGAATAATTTATTTACCATGAGTCCTAACATTTTTTGTTTTTGTCTATTCATATCCAAACTCAACATTTTTAATCTTTTAATTTTTTCTAAAAATACTACCTTATCAAAACCAAATAATGTTACAACAGACACCATGACATATCATGACAACCTTTTGAAAGACATATATATGACTTAGTATGTGATATAATACTCATGGAAAAATGGCATACATTAGGTGATATCAATGGAAACACCAACATGTCAACGCACATCTATTTTTCACTTCTTTTTCTCATTCTAATTCAGAGAAAACTTAGTTTAATTAGGAAAAAGTAAGTGGCCCTAATCCACATATATTTTTTTACTTTTTTTTCTAACCAAAGTCATTATTTAATTTCATGTATTTTTTGGGACTAGGAGTTGATGTTAGTAGAGAAAAAGATTAAGCACTCCCTCCCTTGCACCATTGTGGCAAACCTATGGGGGATCTGAAATATTTCGCAAAGCACTAATTTTACATTTCCCTATATACTCACATATCTTTATTAGAAAGTATTAAGTGGCCCATTACCCACACACATTTTATTTTCTTAAAAGGAACAAACATAACATAGTGCAATTAGGGGAATTGTAAAGGATCATTGCATATCTACATCACTACAATTTTCACTTCATGTGTTCACCATTTCACTTGTACAGACCTTCACCCCATACATTAAGCTCACCTAAAGTGTAATATTCCAAATTAGCTTGCATCTAGTTGAAATATTAAAAAAAAAAAAAAAAATCCACTTAGATTGAGGAATAAGAGGGTAGGGAGACCCATAAATCTCCTTAGTAGGAATAAAATCACTCCTAACGTGAATAAGGAGCATCTTAATAGCTGGATAAAGCACCATCATGTGTGAATAGAGGATGAAGCATGTGGATGGGATGAAGTTTGACAAAATCAATAGTGCTGGTATGGAGGGAGTGGATAGTTAATGAGAGACAGTGCAGTGTGAATGGGAGGAAGTCTCCATGAGAGTAGTGGCTTTAATGAGTGGGGCCCAAGGTGATAAGGCTCACAATGCACATAAGGGAGGGGAAGGAAGCCATATAAGCCATGTTGATTATTGTTATGTTTTTTTTTTGTTATGACTTCTTGCACACTTTAGCTATTTAGCGGAGTCTGTTGTGTTGTTTAGCACAAGGGTGTTCCCGAGCGGCAATCCCACCCTCATCCTTAGGGGTCTTCGAGTGCCCACTTAGGAGAGTTTTGTGAGCTGAATATCCACATTTTGGCATCAAGCCAAACTTTAGTCTTCATCTACAGTGCAGTTTCTTCTAGGGTTGTGTTGAGTTGTAGGGCAGAGGCAGTGGAGGATTGATAGGGCCATTTTCTGTGTTTGTTTTTCAGTGGACAGGTAGCCTTTCCATTGGGAGGCTAGCAAGGAAGGTCCCAGAGCATTATTTCATTAATTTGCTGCAAGCCTAGCTATTACCACCACCTACAACACAGTTTCCCTCATAGACTGCATTATTCTTTGGAGAAGTTGCAGTGGTGGTTTCATTGTTTCATTTGGAGGGTTAGATCTTCAGTGAAGGGATCAACCTTTCACTTGGAGGATCTATTCGAGTATTACCATACATTTCTATATCAATTTCAACCACCTCATTCTAGCTATTCAGTTGCAGTGATTCTTCAGTCCTAGGGCTGTAGATCACTATTTTGTATTTTGTATATTTCCGGAAACCATTTCTGGGTTGTCATGGAAATGTTCTTGGGAGCCTAGATCTCTATTCTCAGCGTTTCTTGAGCCATATATCAGGATATCCATATTATGTTATTATCCAGTAGAAGTTATTCTCACTGGGACTGTGTTGTACCATTTCTCTGGCATTTGTGTAGCAGCTACATTTCATGTTTTGGCATATGTATTCATCGGAGGCTTGTTTGCCTTGATTATTTGAGTTGTGCCCATATTTATTGTACTTATTTGTTGTTTATTTTATTAATAAAATGGCTCCATATTTTTCCCACATGTTGGTGTAATGTTTTTCACAAAGGAAAAATTCGTAATTTTATTATAAAATAAAAATTACATGTTACATGAGCTGGTAAGTGTCAATCAAGACAAACAAGTATGCCACAGATATAATTACAATGAGAGAAAATTAGGCTTTCCTCCCATTTTTCTTTTCAACCTTCTGCCAAGCACCTTGTGTTGGCATGGTCGATATAAGGACGAGTTGGTTATCTACCGTATGTGCTCCAATGTCCTTGTCAGAGCCCGATGTGTCTGAGGTATGTAGTCTTTTATTTCCCCCGCTATTTGGTGCCCCTGGATCCATATCCGGCTGTGTCATGGTAGTGGCATCAATGGGTTCTTACATTTCCTATTCTTGTGCACCCAAGGTAGTATCTACCAGTTTAATATATTGTGGGATATGTTCTTCCTCTTCCTCTTGATGTTTTGGCTCTTTTGATGGGAATTTCCATACTTTGGCTACTTTTCTTGTTTTCTTCTTTCTCTTGTTATCTCTTGGGGCTGCCGGGAAAGTGTTTTGTAGGTGTCCCGTGTTCCTTTAGATCTGGCATCGAAATGTTGTGTTCTCATAATCTAAGTGTTGTGTCCATTGCTGTTTTTTATGATTCAACATAATGCACTCTGGTAGACCTTTGCTCAAATCCACTTCCACATAGATTCGTGCGAAGGTGTAAATGCACTCCTCCATTCATTGTATATTAGTTTTGATATATCTGCCAAGGATGCTTCCAATGCCGCCAGGAACACTTTCCTGCCAAAAATGAAGTGGGAGGTTGTGTAGCCGGACCCAAACCGGCATTTTGGTCACCTCCATAGTGTTGGCATCAAATTCCAGGAACCATGGTGTGATGAAGAGTCCAGTAGATCCGCAGAACCATGGCACCTTCTTTAGTATGGTATCTCTGTCTTCAGATGATGAAAACATGACTATGAAGAAACCTTTTGAGCATAGGTGGATTTCACAATCCATCGTCCAGTTGGAAAATATCCATTGGAATAGCTCCACAGGTTTGGGGCAGAAGCAGTTGAATCTGCATATTATTGCTTGAGATTCATAAATGGTTCTATGCACATCTATATCTGGAATGTCAATGTTTATTTCAGGTACATAGTTCTGTTGTTCCACAATGTATGGCTTGGGGGTGTTTTCTGTCTGGGCCACAGTCTCTGTGGCAGCTTTGTTTTTCCCCCTTGTAGGGCGTTCTTGTATGTAGGTCCTTTAGAGTGGGTAGTATTGGATGCACTGGCACCCAGGGTGGTTCCATAAGGTATGTTCTATCTTAAATCCCCCCCCCTCAGTCGTAATTTAAGACAGACAGAGTATCCAGAAGAAATAGTATATTCATTAAGAGTTCTGGTATCCACTAATGCTTTTCCCCCAAATATCAAAGACTAAAGATGTGATGGGTAACCAGCAGCAAAATGGATTTTTCCCTTCAAAAATAATATGGAGTCTGTGTCTATTGTCCATATAAAAAAAATATTACCAGCAGGAGGTTTAATAAAAATTTGATAATATGCAGAGCCTACCCAAGAATCTTTAGCAGTGATATAAGGGCAGCTTCCTTTTCCTTCTGGCATAACAGGCGTGGCTGATGAATCAATGGTAGCAAGCAGTCGGGACCCCCAAAACAGAGCACGATAACAGGCAGTGGCTGAGATGGGTATAAGCAAGAAGATCTGCCACAGGTACTTTCGACCTCCTCCATCCATAATAGACCCCCAAAACAGTATGCGCCATGGAATCTTGACGCGCAGCTTCAGCCTCGATACATTGAGCACATCTGAGTCTCTGTTCCCAACTCCAACGAATGAGTAACCACTCTGCTGCCAAAATGCGCCAGAATTCAGAGTATTCAGGTGGGATAATGTGCGTCGCCTCTGAATAGCAGGTAACAGGCCCACAGATGATTGGCGCCCCTGAATCGCGACCATAGTGGTCCGCCGCCACAACAGCCGAAGAAACAAAGCATCGTGCCCTAGGGTATCCACAGACCGTCGCACCGCTTCCCTCCATGTTCTCTATTAAGTGATCAGAACTCCACTCGTTGGTGTAATTTTATTCACTGCTATTTCCATTTTTTTGTTCTATATTACTGCTCTTCCTATTTTGGGATATTATAGTGGTATCAAAGCACAATCTTGGCTCGGCCTGTGTATTTTAGACAATATGTCATCATAAGAGGGAGATCCTATCACGGAAATATGGAAGAGGTATCTCAATAGAGACCAAAGATATGACTATACAAATAATAGAGAAGAAAAGGGAAAAACTCCCATATCATGAGAAGAGGATGACAAGGGGTTCCCCAAGCTTCTTCTTCAAACCATGCAAGATATTTCAAGAGAAATCAAGGATATGAGGATGGATAGACATAAGGAATACTCTAAAGGATTTATACATGGAGAAGGCGTTGGCATTTCAATCACTGGCATGATCAACCAGTGAGGTAGCATGTTTCCCAGTGCTCTGCTATACTCACATTCTTAGCAGTGGGAAATGGAGGATCTCAAGAACAATAAACTCTTGAAGATTAATTTCTTGAGTATGAATCTCAATCTCAGATATTCAAATATCATTTGAGCTTTCAGGAATTTTTTCAGATCAAGGACAACAGGAGACCCCGGCATCACAATAGAGGTGGAGGATTCATACAAAACAATGATCTTCACCAGACTATGGGTAGATTCTTCTTGCCTGCCTTTGATGGGCCATCCAAATTAACAACCAAATCTTGGGTGGAGAATATAGACATATACTTCTAGTTGAACCAAGTACCTGAGATGGAAGCCATAAAAATAACAGTGCTGCACCTTGAGGGTGAGGCACCATTAGGGGAATTTTGAGCTCTAAAATGGGCCTCCTAAGAAAAATGTACAACCAAAATAATATTTCTAAGAACCAATAGGATTAAATATGATGATGTCAACCATGGGGGATGATTCACCATTTTTTAAGTAAAAGGGTAAAAATAATAAAAAATAATAAAATAGTAAAACTATTTTTTCAACTCGTATTTTCAACTTATCTCCCAAATTTTTTACTCAAATTTCAAGTGGGAGTACTCATTAGATGTAAAATTTAATTCCTCATCTAAGGAGTACCCATGTTGCATACTTTTGATGAACCCTGATATGTGAAAAATGATAAATACATGAAAAAACATGATTGCAATCATGTTTTTCATGTATTTCTCATTTTTCATGTAGTATGCAATATGGGTACTCCTTGGATGAGGAATGAAATTTTGCATCCAACGAGTACTCCCGCTTGAAATTTCAGTAAAAAAAATTGGGAGATAAGTTGAAAATGCGAGTTGAAAAAGTAGTTTTTTCTTTTTTCCCTCTAAAATTTGATGATGTCATCAAACCTTATTTTATTATTTCCACTATTATTTTATAATTTCTTTAGCAGGCCCATCTTAGACCTCGAAATTCCCCTAATGCATGATTGGTGGTTTCATGGTATTTCTACATTGGGGCATGCCAATGCGACTGCATATTCGGAGTTCGCCAGGAAGTTGGTGGAGAGGTTTGATCGAATAGACCTGGAGGCACCTTTTATTGAGCTAGCTAAGCTCAAACAGTCAGGTAATCCAGAAACTTACATTTCTGAATTTTTAAAACTTTCTTTTATGGTTCCTAATATCTGCAGCTAGGAGGGTCTATATGTTTATTGATGGGCTATCAGAGCCTCTACATAGGTTGGTTAAATCAACCAAACCAACTACCCTTCAAGATGTTGTTGAAAGGGCTAGAGATCTACAAGATGCTTTGCCAAGGGCAAAGGCACCATTTCAGAAAAATCCCACCTTTCCATCAAAATGAAAATATGTGAAGGCTCCTCCTTCAAAAAAGAGACAAAACAAAGGACCTCTTAGTGACGATGTCCGAAGAGACTTAAGGAGAAGTAATACTTGCTTCACATGCCAAGAATCATGGGCACCCGGACATAGATGTGCAGCAAGGAAGGCACACTATATATAGGTATTCTCTGATGATGAAGAGGAAGAAGAAGAGGAAACAGAAGGAGTTCATAGCATTGGAATAGTAGGAGAATATCCACCACCACCAGGAAGTGGGAATGGAGCATTTTCTCTAGTTGGAGGGGCCCTTGCATCTTTGCGGGGAGTACCCAAGTATCTTACTTTGAGGGTTTGAGGTTCCATTCAGGATCAGAGGGTATCAGTGTTGATTGACATTGGGTCTACCCACAACTTTATTGATGCCCAATTGGTGCAGAGGACGGCAATACCTACTGATGACTTTGAGGGATTTTCAGTTTTGGTCCCAAGAGCTATAACCGTGCAGTGTATGAAGCATGTTCTATCATTATCTATCACCATGGGAACATACACATTGATTGATCACTTATTTGTGTTGATATCCCTGGCACCAATGTTATATTGGTTATGCAGTGGTTGATTACTTTGGGGAAGGTCACCACATATTGGGAGACTTTACAGATGGAGTGGATAGACAAAAGGAGTGGTAAGCATCAGGTGATTAGGGGCATGCACACTTATCCCTCTCAGATAGTTTCCACATAGAAAATAGAGTTGGATTTGCACATTGGAGGCAGGGACCTAATAGTCCAATCAATTATGAAAATGACCTTGGCCCAGGACACATTACTATTTAGAGGAATTCCACCAGGGAGACCCCCAGACCAGGAGTTGATGGGAGAATTCTCACAATAGTTTTCACCACTCATAGATCCAGGGGGGGTGAGGACCTTGGGAGAACTTGGTACAGTGTAGAGAGTCTTGGGTAGGATCAAGGAGGAGGGAGACATTGTCCCAATATCAGTATTACCAACTCTTTCTAAACATCTTGCGCTGAGAGAAGATGTTTCAGGGAGGGATGATGGCACCATCATGGTGCAAGGAGACCACTCCATGGCTTTGGAGAACCAGAGGATACTTCCTCATAGGGAGGAAGCTTCCACATATGGTAGAGGGTGGTGGCCACTCATATAGACATTTTCCAAACTCAGAAGGTTTTGAATGGGTGATAGCTTCCTACGGAAGGCTAACCTCCAAAAAATTTAACCTTTACTTGAGCAGGAGCATCTATAGGAGGGGAAGTAGAGGCAAGATAACAACATCTTGGCATACGATTTTTGCATGGGATATGTAAAAGAAGAGGGTAGAAACATGACAGATGATTTACATTGCAGAATAGCAGTGCTGACATTATTGGTTATCGATCCTTATTAGAGATCTCAGTTGTTGGTGGAATACTCCAAGGATCTCTTCACATGCAGAGTACTTGATGGCCAGTTGTTAGATGAGAGATGTGCAGTGAGAGATGGATTCATCTATTATCATAGTAGGATATTCTTGAATAGAGCCTCTATGCTCAAGGAAAATCTTCTACATGCAACATATGAGTTTTTTCTCTCCAACCACACTGATTTCATGGGAGAATATCGTATTATCATGGAGGGATTCAATTGGGAAGGCTTCAAAGAGGAGATGCACCATCATATTACGAGATGCATGGGTTTTTTGGAGATTGAGGAGAGACACAAATACTTGGCATAGTTGTCACAGCCACTTTCTTTTCCAATAGGAATGAGGGGAGGCCCATCTATGAGTCACTTCACCAGCTTTCTCAAGGTACATGGTAAGGATTGTGTTTTTGTGCATAATGATCCACTAACTGAGTATTTGTATTTCCTTGTCATCCATGTATAGTTCATTGCTCAAAAATGGGGCACTCTTTCCTATAGACTTCTTCGTCCATCTGGGGCCATAAGCAATGTTGAGGATGGCCACTCCCTAGGAGATTCTAGGGAGATGATATCTTACTCAGGGTTTTCTCAGCTAGCACCACAAATTATTCACCTTATCCAGACATGTGAGAGGATTGTGGAAGCAAGCAAGTGGTTGGGAAACCACTCATCATACCAGATTCTACGGTATTTAGGATTAATACTGTGCTGGTTCCACTTGAGGGACTATTATCCTCCTCTGGTATTTCATATGGTAGCTAGTGTGTCCTTCATTTTGATCCCATATGTTGATGATGTTCTTATCATTGTTGTTGTCATGATTGGAGGGATAGAACATGGACTGGATTTTCCCATTGGGAATGAGATTCCTACACTTCTTATGCCTCATGCTTCAATGGGAACATTAGACAGTATATGGTTACTACAATAGATCTCTTGTTTCCTTATAAAGTGATCCATTTGGTTAACTTGAGCACTTGGGAGGAGCATCTCATGAGCGCTTGGGAAGAGCATTTCAGGGATGGATTGATTGGGGGACACTTGGTTCATGAAGGGAGCTCATCATTGAGAGGTGTCACAAGGGAAGGAGGAGAATTTTTGCAACACTCACCTTTACATTTTCTTTAGGAAAAAAAACACTTGGGAGGGGAGGATTGTAATATTCCAAATTAGCTTTCAGCTAGTTGGAATATTAATTTTTTTTTCCACTTGCACAGAGGAATAAGAGGGTAGGGAGACCCATAAATATCCCTAGTAGAAATAAAATCACTCCTAATGTGAATAAGGAGCATCTTAATAGTTGGATAAATCACCCTCATGTGTGAATACAGGATGAAGCATGTGGATGGGGTCAAGTTTGACCAAATCAACAATGCTGGTATGGAGGGAGTGGATAGTTAATGAGAGACATCGCAGTGTGAATGGGAGGAATTATCCATGAGAGTAGTAGATTTAATGAGTGGGGCCCAAGATGAGAAGGCTCACAATGAATATAAGGAAGGGGAAGGTAGCCATAGAAGCCATGTTGATTATTGTTATGTTTTAGGTCTGTTATGACTTCTTCCACACTTCATCTATTTAGCAGAGTCTATTGTGTTGTTTAGCACAAGGGTGTTCCCGAGCGGCAATCCCACCCTCATCCTCGGGGGACTTCTAGTGCCCACTCAGGAGAGGTTTGTGAGCTACATATCCAAATTTTTTCATCAGGCCAAGCTTCAATCTTCATCGACAGTGCAGTTTCTTTAAGGGTTGTGTTGAGTTGTAGGGCAGAGGTAGTGGAGGATTGATAGGGCCATTTTATGTGTTTTTTCTTCAGCGGAGAGGCATCCTTTCCATTGGGAGGGCAGCAAGGAAGGCCCTGGAGCATTATTTCATTATTTGGCATCAGACCCAATTATTACCACCTCCTACAACACATTTTCCCTCATAGAATGTGTTATTCTTTGGAGACGTTGTAGTGGTGGTTTCAATGTTTCATTTGGAGGGTTAGATCTTCAGTGAAGGGATCATCCTTTCACTTGGAGGATATATTAGAGGATTCCCGTAAATTTCTATATCAGTTTCAGCCACCTCCTTCCAGCTATTCAGTTGCAGTGATTCTTTAGTCCTAGGGCTGTAGATCACTATTTGTATTTTGTGTATTTCCAGAAACCCTTTATGGGTTGTCTTGGAAATGTGCTTGGGAGCCTAGATATCTGTTCCTGGTATTTCTTGAGCCATATATTAGGAGATCCATATTATTGTATTATACAGTAGTAGTTATTCGCACTAGGACTATGTTTTACTAGTTCTCTGGAATTTTTGTAGCATATACATTTCATGTTTTGGCATATGTATTCATGGGAGGTTTGTTTGCCTTGATTATTTGAGTTGTGCCCATATTTATTGTACTTATTTTCTCCTAATTTGCATAATAAAATGGCTCCATATTTTTTTGACATGTTGGTGTAATTTTATTCAATGTTATTTCCATTTTTGTGTTCTATATTACTTCTTTTCCTATTTTGGGATATTACATAAAGTTTGTATAAAGGATACCCTCTTGTGCAATATTTGTACTTATTTTCTTGATTTTGCATGTTTTCACACCCTAAGTGAAGAAAAGAATCTCTAAAAACAACCTTAAC
The DNA here is from genome assembly GCA_034641835.2 of Pinus albicaulis. Lineage (NCBI taxonomy): Eukaryota > Viridiplantae > Streptophyta > Pinopsida > Pinales > Pinaceae > Pinus > Pinus albicaulis. Next base: position 459,505,719 of record CM076584.1, read on the forward strand.
TTGAACACATTAAATTCCCCACAGGGGCCACAAGATAATTTATGGTTTACATTAGGACCATGGGGGTAGGCAACACATAATAAACCATGTTTTTTTTTTCATTTTTAAACATAGAAGTTTTTTTTTAGGGAGATTAAAATCCTACACCATCCAGTTCTAAAACTGGTAATGAGTTGAAACATGTAAAGGGGCATGGCTTAGACTATGGATTATCACATGCCTCCTTGTTGTACTCTCCTAACACTTGGTAAAGGTTTAGTATCAAATGTTGATACCCACAAGCTAATATTCACTCATTCCCACTGGAAATATGTAACTTAGTGGCCAAATATTAGGGAATATTTCCCTATACGTAGCAAGTGTGGAAGCACATCACTTCAGGTGATTTTTTTAGGCTACTAGAAGCATCGCCAACTCTTTCAGTTAACAAACTCAGTACCCCCCACAATAACCCTCTCCACACCTTCATTAGTTTTTTGGTTTCTATAAGTGTCACCATTACCTTTGAGACATGGCCCTAATACCCTACCTTAAAATATTCTTGAGGCCCAGTTACTATTTAAATGGAAGGATGATAGGTTTATTTAATATTTTTATCATACGTAAAACCTCCCAAACCATTTTGTTGATTCTTTCACACATTAAAGAGTTAAAGGGGGAATTAACCATTTATTGGTGGCTTTTTCTTGTGTATATGATTCATTTGGTTTGCTAGAAAATCCCCCTCACCATATATTTTCATTCACCTAATATGGAACCATAGGGGACCCAAGGGTTATCGATTGCTCTAGACACCTTTAACACCTCCCCCAATTACTGGGAGGTGTGCCTGGTCTCTCACCATTTCAATGTAGGAGAAAACATCCATGTGCCTTGATTAGTGATGACGCCCATCATTAGTTATATTTTAAGGGGTTAAAAATTCCATACTTTAGCTATTAAGTTACCTCTCTCTCACATCTATTTACATTTTTTTCATATTATTCTTAATGAGAAGGGTGTATGATGTTTTTCATGTCTTCTTTCCTAATTTGAATTAATTGCAGGAAATAAGTCCATTTTTGATATAGTTTCCACCTAAGGGATCAGAGTATAAAGAAAGGAGATATTGTAGGAGGTTTTTCCACCTCCTTAACTCTCTCAATCAGACAATATCACATTGAGATCTCTATAAACATCTCAAAGGCAAAGGCAGCCAAGCAAAGTGACAGTTATGAGAAGTTAAGCTCCACTCTTTTTGAGATCAAGGATGACTTATTCCTACTTTTTAGGTATTTTTTGGTAGCTACCCATTTGTATAAATAAGAATGTGCAAGAGCTCATTAAGATTCAAACTTTGAATTCATCTAGATAGCTCTTGAGCTCTGATTTAGTGTTATTTTTTACTATAATATGATGTACTAGACCTTTTTATGCAATGATAATGAGAAGTTTTTTGTTCCATCACTGATTTAGTCTCAGAGGGCCGATGCTTTTGGGTTAGGTCCAATCCATTGGATAAGTCCATCTTGTGTATTTATATTCTCTCTTTATGTTTCAGTATTTTATTTAGTCTCTTTGCATTCTAGTAGAAACAAAAATCCATTAAAACTATGTTTGTCGCATCTCTTTCCGACCTCTCTCATGGGAGCTTGAAAAGGAGGATCTCCAACCACAAATAAAAATTAGTTTGTTTATGATTTATTGGAAATTTATATAGTGTGATTATCATGATTTATAATATGATTATTGTAAGTTATAATTTGGGTTGGTACTTATATCATATTTTAGCATAAGTTAAGTAGGATTTTCCATTCAACTCATCTTTTCCACTTGTTAACATGTTAGTTTGTCAATAATAAATGCATGATTATGTGTAGTGATTGCAGGTTTGTCTACAGCTGCAAGGAAGGATCATTTTCATCTCATTTATCCTTCTTCTCTCCAACCTCCAAATTTTCCACCAAAACCATGTTTTGTGAAACTACCTTCACCACCACCATGAAAAACCTTCCAAGTGAAAAATAAGCCTCCCAAAGGTTTTGAGTTTGGATGGAGGTGTTAGCCACCTCTCCCTCACCTCATTCCATCGTATTTCACCTTTCCACACCTTCCTTGCACCTCCTTCACCCTGAAAACCCTCTTGGCATGTTTCTTGTAGCACTTAAGGACATCGTGTAGCAATTACATGACATCTTGTAGAAACTTCATGTAGAAGTGTTGTAGGTCACATATTCACTCCATTTTAGCACTTTTTTGCATTTTGAACCTAGAATAGGATACACATGACCCCCCATATCAAATTTCATGGTTAGAAGAGACTCTTCGGTCACGCCAAAGATCCTTCTGTAATATTCCCAAATAGGGAAGCAACAATATATGAACACAATAATGGAAAGAGCAGTGATAAATCAACACATAAAATGTAAGATGGTCATATAGCCGTCATATTAATATTATAGCAGCAAAATTTATACAAGTTCTTGAGGAAATAATCACTCAATTTAGGCAAAACAAGCCTCAAGAGCACAAGTACATGAAACATGAAGAACACTACTACACAATAATACCCATGGCTATAAAAGCGCAGTTTTATTAGATATAACCGCTGGTGAAGAATGTAAATACATATATCTGAATTTTTATGGCTCAAACAATGTCGAGAATAGAGATCTAAGCTCCCAAGCACATTTCCAAGATAACTAGAGAAGGGTTTCCTGAAATACACAAAATGCAGAAGATACAAATATGGCCCTAGGGCTGAATAATATATGCAACTGGATAGATGATAGAAGGTGGCTAATATGACCTGGAAATGCATGGAAAAATCCTCCTATATATTCTCCAAATGAGAGGCTGATCCCCTCACTGCAAATCTATCACCCGCAACTAGGGCTCCAAACCGTCTATTGCAACTGCACACTGAAATAACGCAGTTCCTTCAAAAAAATACATTGTAACTGATAGCAGTACCTTAGCCTGATGTTGGATGATGAAATGAGGCTCAAGGGTCCTCTTTTCTAGTCTCCCAATGGAAATAAACTTCCCTCCAATAGAAATTAAGCAAGGAAATGATCCAAATCAACTCTCCACTGCTGCACCCTGCAACACAACATAATACTCTGCAGAAACTGCGTTGTACAACAAAGATGGAGCTTGGTCTGATGCCAAATAGTGGAAAAGGTAGGGAAATACTCTTCCAAGAGGCCTCTTAAGGAAAGAGGTGGGATTCATAACCAGGAACACCCCGCGCTAAACATCACTTTCAATCTTAGCTAAATAGTTGAAGAGAGCAACAAGTCTAAACATACCATATAAAAATAATAATCTAAAACATGAATCAATATGGCTGCCATCCTCTTCCTTATATAATTTTTGAGCTTCCTAAACCTAGGCCCCACTTATTTATGTCACTACTTCCATGCAAAGAGTCTCCAACCCAAACTGCGTTGTCCCTCATTGAATGCCCTCCTCCATAACAATGATGTTTGCTTTGGTCAAAGTTGACCCAGTCTTCATGCTCCATCCCCTTTTCACACTTAAGGGTCTTAAATACAGGTTTTTAGATGACCTCCATTCACACTAGGAGTGTATTTTATTCCTACTAAGGATATTTATGGGTCTCCATACCCTCTTATTTCTCTAGCTAAGAGAAAAATCAAAATTTAATATTCCAATTAGCTGTGTGCTAATTTAGGAATATTATAGTCCTCCCCTCCCAAATGTTGCTTGTCCTCAAGTAAGTGAAAGGATAGAAATGAAGAGCCTCCTCTCCTTCTCTTGTAGTATCCTCATATGATAATATCCTGCAATAAACAAGATGTTGTCTCATCAATAAGTCTCCAAGTTTCTCCTCCCAAGTGTGTAAGTTAGCTTTTGGTGACAATCCCAAATAGTTATCATCATGAAGAAATGGAATATCCATGGAGGCAACAATATTCTATCTAGAGGCCTTCTTGAGGCATGGAATCTGAAATATAATGGGAATCATCATTCCCATGTGAAGTTCCCATCCCCAATCTATCATCCATACAAAGTGAGTCACCCTCCAAAATGGCAACTCATGAAAAATTTCTTCCACTATTGGCTCATGCAATGTAGGTGGGCTGCATAAGTGAACATGATAGACCAAATGGCCTACCCCACATTTCCTCTCTCTCCACTTATGGAAAGTGTAGAGCTGATGTTGATATTGGGCTACAATAATGTTTCCCTCAAGATACAAAAGGATAATTGGATATCCAAAGACCCCTTTTCTAGTTTCATGAGCCCAAACCATCCCATACAAATTCAATGGTACATCATCACCATGTGGTATCCAAATCAGAAAAATATTGAATGTTATGTGCAATTTTGGATTGTACCAATGGTTTCTCTAGTGGATACAATGAAGTTTTACCAACTGCTTCTTAAGAACATCATGTGGCAAGTTGTCTCCCAACAAGTTGCTATTTGTACATGTTTTCTTATCTACTATGAGGTAGTAAATGGCATTATATACCATCTGAGCATAACAAGAATAACACCACACTTACCCAAAGTCATGCAAAGAAGGGATATCTCCATAATAAATGTTGGTCCTAGAATGGCCATGAAACTCAAATATAATCTTTCCCTCTTGTGGAGCAATGCACTGTACATAGATGGTGAGAGAATGAAAATTCTTTCTGAAATGATCAATAAGTACATAAATACATTTATTACCAGGAATTGTGAGTAGGCTAAAAGTGAGGTCCATGGATGAGCCCTCCCATGAGAATCTCCTCATAAAGGTCTGCAAAATGAAAGGATGCATACTCCCCTTGGAGCACTCCATCAATAGATACATTCTCCCAAGTGACAATGCTATTGGCCTTGCTAATAAGGCTCTTGCCACTCCAAGACTTCATTCTTTGACATGCCATATGCCAAAGTCATCCACCATCATGGTACTATATGTGGGAGACTCCTTCCTATGTGAAAGCACCTCCTGATCCTTTAATACTGAAGGGTAGCCCCTTTGCACTTTTATTGTACCATCCTTTTCCCCCGAAATATCATGCAAATTATGGGAGAAATTCAGCCCATACTCTCCCAAGAGTAGCCAAAGCAACAATAACTCTTGCTGCCTCCTCACACCTCCATCATACAAATAATGAGATGAAAACATGATGATTGACATGAAGATTTCTATATCATCACATTGCACCCAAACTACTTGCTACCATATGATGCAAGTGTCATGCCAAGTCCCAACCACCAACATATCCTTCGGAGTAAGATATGTCACATGCTGAAAAAACTCTTTCAAGAGTAGCCAACACAAGCTTGCCTCCTACTGCCCTGTGTCATAGATCTGCAAGTGGCTTTCCAGCCTCTTGCTCATCAACATCACCCATCCAACCAATGGTGAGTGTCTATTATCATGCTCAAAATTGATATTCCTCCAATGTAGAATACCACCCTCCCAATCCAAATCAGTATCTATACACTTCATGGGATGTTGAAGTACAGCCTCCTGGAGATATTCAAATGAAGACCACTATCAATGACCAAATTGAACCCATACAGATCCAAATATACTGAAGGAAAAATCTTCTCATTGAGCTGTGAAGTGCTCAGCAAGAAGGATCCATTATAATAATGGGAAATAATATGTCTCTCATCAACCATATGCCTATCCCCTGCTACACATGTAGAATGGTCATTATAATGCTCCAATAATGGTTGGGCCCCCAACTCATCACTTCTGCTCAATGACAGTGCTGTTGATCTCCATGATGGTGCATCTGTTGTCTCAAGATCATGCTCGGTGTTGAACATATAGTTCTGCATTGAATTGTTTAGGACAATACTCATCCAATCCTCCAAAAATCTACACTCCAACCCCAAGAGTTGTGTGCAACTCAATAATGAATAACAAGGATGAATGTATATATCCTCCTTGAACAAATCAAGGGTCCTCTACGCAGTGATAGTATTCTACTCCAAATTAGAAATGTGATTTGACCCTAGGTCATGTATTTTCCCTGATGTCATGTTCCCACAATCCTCCATATGATGTGCTGAAATAATAGGAAGTAGAAATATGTGCATACCTTGGTAAAGCTTGGGAACATATTGTACTGCTACAAGGGTTCCTTCCTCCAGTGTGATGGCTTCCGCAACTACTGATGATGATGGCTTCTCTTGTTAGGTCCCTATATAGTATAGTCCCTTATTGTTGTTAGTTTAACCCTATTATTGTTATTATTGTACCCCTGTAACCCCCATATTGCTATTATTGTGCCCTTAAATTATTATTGTTAGGTCGGCTAGGATTACATTGTGGCCCCATGGACTCCTATATATAGAAAGGAGGTTTTGTAATTTGAATCATCCAAGAAATTTTCATTCATGTAATGTATTGGAGGTTGCCCCCTTGAAGTGGCTTATTTCTAAGGTGTTGATATCTCTTTTCTTCTATTTTGGAACTAGTTTCATAACATTTGGTATCAGAGCTTTGGATTCTAGGGTTTTCGCTGCTCCAAACTAGTCATCATGTAATTTTCACTATAACTTTCTTTATACGAAGGTTCAGAAGCTGAAATTTATAGAGTGCGAAGCCGCAATCCCGAGGAATATTTTAGCAAAATTTCATATCTTGGTTCGCAATATTTTCGGAGATATGGTCTGTGGAAGCTAGGGCTGTTTGCAGGCTCCTGAATTTAACCTAAATAGGTTATCGCAACATTTTCTCTATAACTGTTTTTCTACAAAGATACAAAAGCTGAAATTTTTAGAGAGAAAAGCCAAAATACTAAGGAACATCTTCGCAAAATTTTAGAGCTTGGTTCACAATATTGGCAAAGATATGATCTGTGGAATTTAGGTCTATTTCAGGCTATTGAATTTCATTGCAAAGAGGTTATCATGGGAAATTATTCATAACTCTCTCTCTGAGCATTGGATTGGAATTCTATAAAAAGTGGCCACAAGTACACGAACTATAGTTTCCTTTCTATCAATTTCAGAGCCCAAGAAGGAAACAATGACACATGCAAAGTCATACAAATTCGCTCTACTGAAATAGTACATAATTGGGTCATTGTGGGAGATTGGACATAATTTTTCCTTGAAAAATCTAAACTAGGTCAGACCTGTGAAATTTGAAAGAAGCTTCAGAGGGCTACCACAAGGCGGAATTTCAGATATTTAGGATCCACAATTATTGAGATAATTGAATTTCAATATAGAGCTCCTCAAAAGAAAGTAAAATGTGTGTATTTTTTTTCCCGAATTGCATAAGTCTTGTTTGAAGAATCAAGTTGAATTGATTCCAAGGGAATATTGTAGATTAGATATCAGTATTAGATTCTAAAATGGCCCCTAAAAATAATTCAACACCCATTAAGCCTTTAGAAGGCTCTACTATGACTCATGAAGACGAAGAATGGCAACATGACATATCAAAATTACAAGAGAAAGTGCAACAAATTTCGCTCTCGCAAAGAGAAAAAAAAAATGACATGGAAGTTTTGAAGAAAGGCGTGGAAACTAAGATGGATGGTTTGAAGAAAGGAATGGAATCTAAGACAGATGGCATGGAAGCTGGCATGGAATCTAAGATGGATGACGTGGAAGCTAAGATTGATGAAAAAATGGAAAACATGAAGAATGATCTAAAAGAAGACATGGAAGGTTTGACAAATTTGATACAAGAAATGTTTCCTAATGGTGAAAAGATAGTAGAGGAAACTCATGATGAGAACAAAATAAATGTTAATCGTGATTTCATAAACTCTAATGTTGGCGGGAAGAACTACCATATTCCAAAAATGGTTATGAGGAAGTTTGATGGGAAGGATCTTGTAACATGGATACTACAGAAGGAGCAATATTTTGATCTCAATAATGTGAAAAACACACAAAAGGTATGCATTGCAATTTTACATTTAGAATTAAATACATTTGTACGGTATTGATGGCTTTTCTCCCATAAAAAAAATTTCATTTGGTCAATTTTTACAGAGGAAAAGATAGCACATTATGAGGATACAAAGAGAAACACCTTCTTTAGCCAATTGATAAATTTCAAACAAACGGGTTTAGTGGGGGAGCACATTGAGGACTTCCAAAAATTGAATATAAGGGTAACTGATATTCCAGAGGAACACATGATTGATCTCTTCATAGGTACTTTAAAGGATAACATCCACATGAAGTTCATGTTTTGGAACTTGATTCATTAGAGAAGGCATTCAGGTTGGCAAGAAAAAATGAATGTAAAATTATGGTGACAAGGAAGCCTACCACTCACTTCTATAAAGAGGGAAGTGTTGCTACTCCTAGATTTCCACAAACTACAAGGTTGAAACCACAAAAATTGGAAGAAAAAAGAGAAAAAGGGCTTTGCTATAGTTGTGATAGAAAATACACTAAAGGTCATAAGTGTGCTGAGAAGAAATTATTTTACATAGATTGTGAAGAGGAAGAAGAAAATGAACAAGAAGAGGATATACATCAGGAACCAGCCCTAGAAGAGGAAGAAATGAATCCGACCATATCGTGTAATGCACTGGCAGGAATTACCACTCCTCAAACTCTCAAGATAGAAGGGCATATCAAGAAGAAAAATGTAATAGTGTTGATTGATTCAGGTAGCACCCATAATTTTATTCATTGTAAGGTAGCCAAGGAATTAAATTGTTTCCTATACCCAACACCAGAATGTCAAGTGATGGTTGCAAATGGAGTAACTATAAATTTCTCTGGAAAATGCCATAATATCAAGCTAACCATGGGGGAATATGTATTGACTAGTCCAATGCTTTCCATTCCTATGGGAGGTGCTGATGTTGTACTAGGAGTAAAATGGTTACAATCTTTGGGGATGGTAGCTTTTAATTTTCAAGAACTTTTCTTGAAATTTTTTTCACAAGGAAAGGAAGTCGAATTACGGGGTATTTCAGGGAAGCTGGGAAAGATAATAAGCTCTAATGTCATGACAAATGTTATAAAGAAAGAACAATGAGGTGTAATAGCATAATTGTGCTCACTAGAAGTTCCAACATCAAAATCATCTATTTCTGCAGATCTCCAAAAAGTCTTGGAAAATCATTCCAAGGTTTTTGAAACTCCCAAAGGACTCCCACCTTTTCATGATCATGATCATGCTATTCATTTGATTCCATGAAGTGTTCCTCCAAACATCAGGCCCTATAGATATCCTTATGTCCAAAAGAGCGAAATTGAACATATGATTACAGAAATTTTAGAGGTTGGTATAATTCAACCTAGTCAAAGTTCTTTCTCTGCTCCTGTAGTATTGGTACACAAGAAGGATGGATCATGGCGCATGTGTCTAGATTATAGGGAGCTCAATAAGCTCACCATTAAAGATAAATTTCCCATTCCTATGATTGATGCATTATTGGATGAATTACATGGAGCAATTTATTTTACCAAGTTGGATCTTCGTTCGGGATATCATCAAATTAGAATGAAGACTGAAGATATTCCAAAAACAGCATTTCGAACTCATGAGGGTCATTATGAATTTTTGGTCATGCCTTTGGCCTTACCAATGCACCTTCTACATTTCAAGGGTTGATGAATTCCATTTTCAAACCCTTCCTTAGAAAATTTGTGCTAGTATTTTTTGATGATATACTAATCTACAACAGGTCTTGGAAGGATCATGTTCAACATGTTGACAAGGTGCTCAAACTATAGCAGGAGAAACAATTATATGCAAAAACATCCAAATGTTTCTTTGGAGTACAAGAGGTGGAATATCTGGGTCATATTGTATCTCATGAGGGTGTTAAGGTAGACCCTAACAAAATTAAATCCATTAAAGAATGGAAAGTCCCCACAACCATAAAGTAGTTGCGAGGATTTCTCAGGTGAACAGGGTATTATCACAAGTTTGTTAAGAATTATGGGAGAATAGCAGCACCTCTAACAAAATTATTGAAGAAAGATGCATTTTCATGGACTCCTGAAGCAACTAAGGCCTTTGAACATGTTAAAGAGTCAATGTGCCTAGCACCGGTCTTAGCTACGCCAAAATTCTCAAAAACCTTTATTGTGGAATGTGATGCCTCCGAAAATGGAATTGGTGTTGTTTTAATGCAAGAAGGAAGACCCATTGCTTTTTAAATTCGCCCAATCAAAGGAAAGTATTTACAAAAAGCTATTTATGAGAAGGAAATGTTAGCAATACTACACGCACTAAAGAAATGTCAAACTTGCCTAATGGGAAGACACTTCAAGGCAAAAATTGATCATGATAGTATTAAACACTTTTTGGAACAAATACTATCTTCATAAGAGCAGCAAAAATGGGTCACAAAGATGTTGGGCTATGACTTTGAAATAATCTAAAAAAAAGGGAAGCTAAATGTTGTTGCAGATGCACTCTCAAGAAAGAATTAAGAGGTGGAGGAATTGCTTTGTGCCATTTCTATTATCCAACCAGATTGGATAACCAAAGCAAGGGATGAATGGAAGAAGGACGAAGAAGTGTGGACACTCATTCAAAAGTTGCAGCAAGATCCTACTACATATGATACATTTAGTTGGAAAAATGATTCCTTATGGTACAAAGATCGCTTATATCTTTGTAGGAATTCCCAACTAAAACAAAATATTATTTTGGAATTGCACACTTCTCCTTTAGGAGGACACTCAGGATTTTTAAAAACTTACCACTGGGTGAAGAAAGAATTTTTTTGGGATGGCCTTAAATCTAATATTCAAAGTTTTGTGGCGGAATGTTTTATTTTCCAGCAGAATAAATTTGAGACAATTAAGACCCCGAGTCTTCTACAACCTTCATCCATTCCAAGTCAACGTTGGGAGGAGATTTCAATGGAATTTATCACAGGTTTACCTAAGTCTGAAGTAAAGAGTGTCATCATGGTGGTAGTTCATAGACTTACCAAGTATGCACACTTTTGTGCATTATCTCATCCATTTAAAGCAAGTACATTTTTTAATACATTTATTGACACAATTCAAAAGCTACATGGAAACCCAAGGGTTATTGTGAGCGACAAAGATCCCATTTTTACTGGAAATTTTTGGACAGAGTTATTTTCTTGTTTAGGTACTCAATTAGCTCATAGCTCATCTTATCATCCTCAATTAGATGGTCAACTGAGATAGTAAATAAATTTTTGGAAGGATATCTTCTTTGTTTTGTATCTGATAAACAAACACAATGGGTCAAGTGGTTACCTCTCGCTGAATGGTGTTATAGCACTTCCTTCCATAATGTAGCAAAAATGACCCCATTTATGAAAATTTATGGATATCATCCACCATCCATCACATCATCTTTAAGAGAAAATTCTAAGGTTCAAGCAGTAGAAGATCACATCGAGCATCAACAAGAAGTTCTATAGCTCTAAAGGATAACCTGAATTTGGCACAAAATCAAATGAAACAACAGGCAGATCAACATCGCAGTGAGAGAAGTTTTGATGTAGGAGACTGGGTATTTTTATGTCTACAACCATACAAAAAAATGTCCCTAAAGCAAGCTAAGAAGGATAATAAATTATCACCAAAGTACTATGGTCCTTACAAGGTGTTGCAAGATATTGGTACTATGGCATACAAATTGGAGCTTCCTGCTTCTTCACGAGTGCATCCAGTTTTCCATGTTTCATGCTTAAAGAAGGTTATAGGTGAAAATATTCCAGTTCAAACAATATTTCCAGAACTTGATGACGAAGGAAAAATCATATTGGAACCTGAAGCGGTCACAGAAACAAGAACTCTATAGCGACGCAGTCGATCAATTTCAGAGTATCTCATCAAGTGGAAGAACTTACCCACTGAAGATTCTACATTGTAGGATGAGAATTTGATACAGAAGTACCCAAAGCTACTCAAGTGTTGAGGACAACACTTTTTTGAAGGAGTGGGGCATGTTAGGTCCCTATATAGTATAGTCCCTTATTTTTGTTAGTGTAACCCCCTTATTGTAATTATTGTACCCCTGTAACCCCCATATTGTTATTATTGTGCCCTTAAATTATTATTGTTAGGTCGGCTAGGATTACATTGTGGCCCCACTAAGATTACATTATGGCCCTATGGACTCCTATATATAGAAAGGAGGTTTTGTAATTTGGATCATCCAAGAATTGTTCATTCATGTAATGTATTGGAGGTTTCCCCCTCAAAGTGGCTTATTTCTAAGGCATTGATATCCCTTTTCTTTTATTTTTTGAGCTGGTTCCACAACAACTCTTCTATGGCTGCACCAATGCTGGTATAAGCCTCCTCCTCCTCATGCATCTCTAGAATAGTTCATGGGACTCTATATGTCAAGATATGAAGACCACTTTGAAAAGATGCAAGTGTTCCTTATCCTGATGCAAGTTCTCCTGCAGCAAGTGGTGGTGGGAGTTTCTCTTCCTCTAGTTTTCTCTTGTCAAACTTATTGATCAAATTTTGAGCACATGCAGTCACTTGTCCATGACTCAAATTTTTGAACCACCAAATTTTTGCTTTACCCTCAAGGTTCAGCATTGCAATCTCAACAACTTCTTTCTCTACTACTGGATGTAGCAAGAAAAGTGCATCCAACTTCATTCCCCAAGCCCTTGCTGTGCATGTGGATGACCCATCAAATGTAGATCATAGAAATCTATTACGACAAGGTCTCCTTTCTTCTTTAAGCTAAATGAACTATGGGAGAGTTAGATTCTCCTTGAAAGCTCTAGTTTGAGACTTATATTCTACAATATACTCACTTAGAATCTCATGATCTAAGTGCACTCCATATTCATGAATTTTGTCTTATTTTTTAAAAGAATAGGGCATAGTGTATTGCTTTTGAGCTCTATTCAATACCGATTCTTTCTTCTGCTGATAGGAAGTACATGGACCTTCCCCATCTTGAAACCCTAATGAGGTCTCATTATTTCTCTCCATTTTTCTTTGCTTGACCTCCTTGGTGAGGTCCCTCTTAGATCTGAAAATATATGAGATAAAACTCATTCCTCCTATCATTTGTATCTCTTTCTCCTTCTTCTTATTCGTTTGATAGCATAATGGCTGAGATCCACAGGCTGAGCCAAGATTATGCTCTGATACCACTGAAATATTCCCAAATAGGGAAGCAACAATATATGAACACAATAATGGAAAGATAAATGATAAATTAACACATAAAATGTAAGAAGGTAATATAGCCATCATATTAAGATTATAGCAACAAAATTTATACAAGTTCTTGAGGAAATAATCACTCAAGTTAGGCAAAACAAGCCTCAAGATCACAAGTACATGAAACATAAAGAACATTGCTACACAATAATACCCAAGGCTATGACAACATAGTTTTATTAGAAATAACTACTGCTGAATAATTTCAATACATATATATGAAGTTTTATGGCTCAAAAAATTCCGGAAACAGAGATCTAATCTCCCAAGCACATTTCTAAGATAACCCGGGAAGGGTTTCCTGAAATACACAAAATGCAGAAGATACAAATATGGCCCTAGGGGTGAATAATCTCTAAAACTGGATAGATGATAGGATGTGGCTGATATGATCTAGAAATGTATGGAAAAATCCTCCTATAGATTCTCCAAATGATAGGTTGATCCCCTCACTGAAAATCTATCACCCCCAACTAGGGCTCCAAACCCTCTACTGCAACTGCACATTGAAATAACATAGTTCCTTTAGAAAATTGCACTGTAACTGATAGAAGTACCTTAGAAGATGTTGGAGGATGAAATGAGGCTCAAGGGTCCTACTTTTTAGTCTCCCAATGGAAGGAAACTTCCCTCCAACTGAAATTAAGCAAGGAAATGACCCAAATCAACTCTCCACTGCTACATCATGCAACGCAACACAATACTCTACAGAAAATGCGTTGTACAACAAATATGGAGCTTGGAATGATGCTGGATAGTGGAAAAGGTAGTGAAATACTCTTCCAATGGGCCTCCCAAGGAAATAGGTGGGATTCCTGACTAGGAACACCATGTGCTAAACAACACTTGCAATCTTAGCTAAACAGCTGAAGAGAGAAACAAGTCTAAAAAGACCATATACAAATAATAATCTAAAAAATGAATCAATATGGCTACCATCCTCTTCCTTATATAAGTTGTGAGCTTCCTAACCCTAGGCCCCACTTATTTAAGTCACTACTTTAATGCAAAGAGCATCCAACCCAAGCTGCATTGTCCCTCATTGAATGCAACTCCCCCATAACAACGCTGCATGATTTGGTCAAAGTTGACCCAGTATTCATGCTCCAACCCCTTTTCACACCTAAGGGTCTTCAATCCAGCTCTTTAGATGACCTCCATTCACACTGGGAGTGTCTTTTATTCCTACTAAGGAGATTTATGGGTCTCTATACCCTCTTATTTCTCTAGCTAAGAGAAAAATCAAAATTTGATATTCCAATTAGCTATGTGCTAATTTAGGAATATTACACCTTCATTCCTTCCTGCAAAAATAGAGTAGGAATTCGAGTTTTATTTCTTATGCACTTCATCATTAGGTATAATGGGAGGGGTTAATTTTTTCCTTTTTAGCCTTATTAAGTATCTCTTTCTCCCATTTAATTATGTTATGGTCTTGTGTTGCTAGTGTAGATTGTGATTAAGGATTTTCATACTTTGAATGCCTAATATGGGTTAAATGCAGGATAATCATGAAGATATTTCACTTTTGATGAAGATTTTGCAATTAAATCTCAGAGTATACAACAAGGAGATATTCTAGGAGTATTTTCCACCTCCTTAAATCCCAAAGGCAACCAAGGGATCATCAATATTCCCTCCAATAGCTCGAAATCAAAGGCAGCCAAGCAAGTGGGAGATCAAGTGCACCAAAGATCCACTTATCTTGCAGTCAAATAGGATACAACACCTAGTTTGTAGGGAGTTGTTGGTAGCTACTCTCTAGGTTAAATAGGGCTGAGAAATAGCTCATTAGGATTCGAACTTTGAAGGAAGCTAATAGACTCTTAGCTCTTGTAATAGGTTTTTGAGACTTTTATGATTATGTAATGAGAATATTTTCTATAATAAGATGAGTATTCAAATTTTCCTTCGCTACTTTAGTTTCAGAGGGCTAGGATTCTGGGTTAGGGCCAAATCAATTGGCCGTATTCTCTCTTGTGTGTTCATGTTTATTTTAATGCCATTGTTGCTTGTTTGCTTTATGATTTTTAGCTAGTTTTCTTATATTTCAATTCATTGTTTTTAGTTTGCTTCCATTTTTCTTTGATGTAGTTAAGCTTGCATAAATGTTGGTAGAATATCTTATAAACTCATAAAGTTGTATGTGAAGCATCTCTCTCTCATATCTTTCAATGGAGTAGAAGGAGGGCATATCTTCACCACAGGCCCAAAAATAATCTTTAGTTTATGATTTCTTGGAACAAATAGTTATGTTGTTGTAGTGTCATGAAAATTTCTGGAATACTGAGTTATATTTCTGTTTGAATGATTAAGTAGGCTTTTTTTTTCAAAATTAAACTCATATTTTCAATTTCCTTCATCATATATTTGGCAATGTTTGTTGCATGAAGAGTTATTTTTCTTGCAGGTTCAAGTAGCACAGCAAAGGAGGACTTCACCAGTGCCCTTAGCTTCATTTCTGACCCATCATCAACCTTCTTTCCATAAAATCACCTTCATCCCTATTTTTGAGATTTTCAACTTCACACCATGAGAAACCCTAGAAGTTCAAGATGGGCTTCTAAAGAGGTTCTTAAATTCATCTAATTACACCTTCATTCCACCTCCTATACACTTTTATTCATCATTTTTGGCCTCTGATTGCCCTCGGACTATTTCCTATAGAAATTCAAGACTTTCCTGTAGCACTACAGGAAACCTGTAGTAGAACCAGTAGCAGCACAATTGGGCCTCTCCTTAAACCCATAAACCATCATCCACCTCATCTATACCTTCAAAAATCATCAAGACACCTTCATCCCTACATCCATGAATTCAAAACCTTCCTAAGCCACCTTAACGCCTTCTCTTCTTTGTTGCAAAATAGTGCATTTACAAGCATAATTAGGTTGTGATTATATGCATGATAGTTAAAGCATAAATCATATAGAGTGTGTTCATCAATTTGGCCCAACAATGTGTGAGTAGATGTTACACAACATTTTTTCACCGTCCCTGCAATCCCCATCCTACACATTGGAGGACCGTTTTTGGGACTAATATGTAGTGTCATGCCCTGCAAAAAGTATCATTGCATCCCTTGCCATGAGAAGAACATTTCCTCTATTGACTATTCCTGGAACAGACCATCAAAAACACATGATTTTTTGTTGGCACTGGTAGGAAGTTATGGCCTCGCGTCGATAAAGGAAATTAGCACTATGCCCCATGCCCATTGGTGCTCTGTCTTAGTGGACTGCCCGCATCGAGCTATTTTTGGAAATTTTTTGAAATATAGAAGAAAAATTTCCATTGACAACCACTTCATGAGCAAGTCAGCATGGGTGGTTCGACTGAATAACATCGAGCACCCTCCTTTGGCTTCTTGTTCCCTACTTTTGGAAAAAACTCCCAAAGTATAAGGCCTCCCTTCCACCATTTGAGGGATCCCAACCTCCTCCTCTCCTTCTATAAATACATCTCTCTCACATAGATGCAACTAGCTGAATGGTTTGGATAGCTGAACATTTTGGAGAATATTTGAAACAGTCTGATATAGCTAGCATGAGATAGAGCAGAGAGAGAGACCCTTGTCAAGATAGAGTCTAGGCTGATTCCCTCGCTAAGTCCAAATTCCCTGACGAATGCTCGAGACGCGTTTTGACTGGACCCACTAAAGTAGGCTACGATGTCAAGGCTCATTTGGTTGTAATCTCTTTCTTTCTCTTACTTAATATGATTGATGTTTGGCTTTCCGTCTTGTGTTGATGTGATTAATCCTACGCAATACGTTTAATTCTCCTTGACCATTTATATGGTATGAATGCAATTATTGTTTTTTATGATGCTTTTTTTCTTTGATATTTGTGCAGGCATTTGAGTATTGCTGTTGAAGGACCACGACGTATCATGGATGAAGATCAGGAGACTGCTACCACAACTATGATAACGGCATTGGAATCAAGGTAGGATATATATCCCGACTCAGTTTCAATCATTTACTAGGAATCGATGCATTAGCATGTCCTCTTTCTGCTAGACCCACCCAAAGGCTAGAGGGATCACCTCTGTTCACAGTGGGGATTTACCTTCACAATAAGTTGGCAACTCCACTGGGGATTGAACCCAGAATCTCTAGTTTCACAGCCATTTAATGAGTTCAAAACGACAAGAGTCTCGGCAAAATTTTCAATTTTAGAGTCAGAAAAGAGCTGAAAGATGACTCCTTCTAGAGGAACAAGTGGTATCAAGGGTAGAAAATGGTTCTGGTGATAGTGGAACTGCTCAAAACAAGTAAAGGTCAAGAGATTGGCTAACAAGACCACTCATTTCAGATGTTCCTCAGGAATGGTTGAAACAATCAAGTGAGGGAATATGATCGGCCACACAGATGGCGACGATGGAATGAGAAAACCAAGACTCATCTGGAAAAACAGGCTGATAAAATGGCGATCACAAGAGGTAAAATAATAATGGTTTCATTTTTACACAATCTTGAAATCAGGAAAACTATGCTTGAATTTGGTTTCATTTTTATACAAGCTTGAAACTAAAACAAACTATGCTTGAAATCGATTTCATTTTTTCACAAGCTTGAAACGAAAACAAACTATGCTTGAGACTGGCTTCATTTTTACACAAGCTTGAAACAAAGATAAACTATTCTTGAAAAGGAATAGAAGCGACATCAAGGATCATTTGGTTGTAATCTCTTTCTTTCTCTTACTTAATACATGACTGATTTTTTGGTTCCCGTCTTGTGTTTATTTGATTAATATTATGAAATACATTTAATTATCCTTAACCATTTAGATAGTTATGAATGCAATTATTGTTTCATATGCTGCTTTTTTTCTCTGATCTTTGTCGAGGCATTTGGGTACCACTGCTGAAGGACCGCGACATATTGTGGATGAAGATCAGGAGACTTCTGCCACAACTATGACAACTGTGTTGGAATCAATAGGACATCTATCCCGACTCAGTTTCATTCATTAACTAGGAATTGATGCATTAGCATGTCCTATTGCTGCTAGACCTACCCTAGGGCTAGAGGGATTGCCTCTGTCCAGAAATGGGATTTACCTACACAACAAGTTATGTACCTTGAATTGAGTCACCATGCTGGGGGCATGCAATCCTTTTCAAGCATAGTTTATCTTTGTTTCAAGCTTGTGTAAAAATGAAAACAATCTCAAGCATACTTTGTTTCCATTTCAAACTTGTGTAAAAATGTAATCGTTTCAAGCATAGTTTGTTTCAGTTTCAAGCTTGTGTAAAAATGAAACCAACCTCAAGTAAGGTTTTCCTAATTTCGAGCTTGTGTAAAAATCAAACCATTCTTATTTTACCTCTTGTGATTTCCATTTTATCAACCTATTTTTCCAGATGAGCCTTGGTTTTCTCATTCCATCGTTACCATCTACTCGGTCAATCATATGCCCTCACTTGATTGTTTCAACCATTCTTGAGGAACAACTGAAATGAGTAGTTTTGTTAGCCTGCCTCTTGACCTTTACTTTTTCTGAGCAGTTATACCATCATCAGAACCAGTTTCTACCCTTAATACCACTCGTTCCTCCAAAAGGAGTCATCTTTCAGCTCTTTTTTGACTCTCTAAAATTGAAAATATTGTCGAGACTCTTGTTGTTTTGAACTCATTAAATGGCTATGAAACTATAGATTTTGGGTTCAATCCCCAGTGGAGTTGCCAACTTGTTGTGTAGGTAAATCCCCTCTGTGGACAGAGGCAATCCTATAGCCATAGGGTGGGTCTAGAAGCAAGAGGACATGCTAATGCATCGATTCCTAGTTAATGAATGAAACTAAGTCGGGATAGATGTCGTACCTTGATTCCAATGCAGTTTTTATAGTTGTGGTGGTAGTCTCTTGATATTCATCCATGATACGTCGTGGTCCTTTAGCAACGATACTCAAATGCCTACACAAAGATCAAAGAACAAAGGTAGCATACGAAACAATAATTTCATTCATAACTATCTAAATTGTCAAGGATAATTAAATGTATTGCATAATATTAATCACATCAACACAAGATGGGAACCAAAACATTAGTCATGTATTAAGTAAGAGAAATAAAGAGATTACAACCAAATGAGCCTTGATGTCGCAGCCTCCTTCAGCGGGTCCAGTAAAAATGCATCTCAAGAATTCGTCGAGGAATTTGGACTTGATGAGGCAATCAACCTAAACTCTCTCTCGACAAGGGTCTCTCTCTCTGCTCTAACTCACACCAGTGATATCAGACTATTTCAGCTATTCTCCAAAATGTTCAGCTATCCCAAACATTCATCTAGTTGCATCTATGTGAGAGAGATGTATTTATAGAAGGAGAGTATGAGGTTGGGATCCCTCGAATGGTGGAAGGGATGCCTTATCCTTTGAGAGGTTTGCCCAAAATTAGGGAAAAAGAAGCCAAAGGAGGGTGCTCGACCTTTTTCAGTCGAACCACCCATGCTAACTCGCTCATGAAGTGGTTGGAAATGGAAATTTCGCTTCTATATTTAAAAAAAAAAATCCAAAAATAGCTCAAAGTGGGCAGTCAACTGAGACAGAGTGCCAATGGGTGCGGGGCCCAGTGTTAATTTCCTTTATTGCCGCGAGGCCATAACTGCCTGCCAGTTCCAACCCAAAGTCATGTGTTTTTGATGGTCTGTTCCAAGAATAGTCAATAGAGGAAATGTTCTTCTCATGGAAAGGGATGAAATAACACTTTTTCCAAGGCATGACACTACATATAAGTCACAGAAATGGTCCTCCAATGTGTGGGATGGGATTGGAGGGACAGTGACAAAATGTTGTGTAACAGTAGATTAGCCTTCTTTCTGCAATTTCAATTCAACCATTTATTTCATGAAGATGCCAAGTTTGCTTATATTTCTTTCGATAGTTTAAATTGCAGATTTATTTCCTTACAGAATAGCTAGATGTATTTTCTTGGTTCATAATAGTCATTTGATGGCTAATAGAGTAATGGTTTTGAGTCACTTGTAGTTCTAGGTCTAAATCAAAAGTGTGACAGACTGCACCCAGAAACCCTTGAAATAACACCCTTTCATAGGACTCAGAAGAGGATGACATGAGTAGAATGAATCTGCTGTGTATATAGCACTGTCACCTCCAATTTTGTATGAACTTGGGTTTATAAAGTAAAGTAGAGTAGCCTTTGGGAGTTGCAATATTCTTGGTGCAATACTAGGGCTCACCACTTTTTGGCATTGTTGCCAAGGAAATGTCGAGTAGATGCTTTGATTTTGTTTTAGCATTCTTTTCAACTTTAATTTTACATGTTGTTTCAAAAATATAGAAAAAATACAAAAAAAACATGCCTCGTAGGAGTAGGGATACTCAAGGAAAAGTTTTACCAAAAACCCCCACATCACCACATAGTCACCCTTCACCCTTCTTCAGTGACTGTGAGGTTGAACACACGATAGGTGAGCCTTTTGAAAATTTTGAAGAACCTGTTGGAGAAGAAGAATAGCATGCTTCACCAAGGGAACCTGCTTCACCTATTCAAGCCATGGTTGATACTGAAGCTCAGGGAGTATTTCCCATTAGAGAGATAGATGGGGAAAATAAGATGAAGAGCATCAGCCCCTTATCCCTTCCACATTTCCATGGACTTACCTTTGTGGACCCTAACACATTCATGTTTGAATTTTTGGTTGTATTTAGTACCTTTGACTATGCCTCATATGATCAAAATCTGAATCTATTCTCATCTACCCTTAAGGATGTAGCCTTGTGCCAGTTCATGGGTCTACTTAGGAACAACATCACTACCTAGGCATAGATGCAAGAGACCTTCAACAGCAAGTACAAGGACTATTGTAGGTCCAAGGAAACTAAAGAGGAAATATTCAGAATGACTCTAGGGCCTGATGAATCCATATATGACTATTAATAGAGGTTCCGGTTAAATTATAAAAGAGCCAATTGCACCCTTGACCCATATCACCTAAACTTGTACTTATCTGAGGGATCAGGGAGGAGGTGATAGAAACCCTCAATATGTTATTAGGTGGATATATCTACCAATTTCCTTATGAGACAATCAAATATTGTCTTCAGGAACCATTCTAGGGTGGCTAGGAAGAAAGGTAGAGCTAGCCAAAGTATGACCAATACCCCTTCCTCTTCCACCTCCATCAAGCATGAGATTGGAAATATGATGGAGGACTTCAAGAGTGAGATGTTGCACACATTTTAATTGCAAAAGGACACAATTTAGATCAAGATGAAGCAAGAGGAAGCAAAAAGAGCCTTGTCTATATTCTACCTAGATGTACTAAAAGAAACCCTTGGAATGAATGTCCATTAATTTTCATAGAGTTTTTCTTAGTCTGTGAAGAGAATCATGCCACAGACAAGTGTCCCTCCTTACATGGGCTCAAAGTTGTATATCAAGGTGGGGAAGTACGACCAAAGAAACTCTGTTTCATCAAACAGATAAGGCCTCAAGGCCCTTATTCATATCAGTGGGGTACGAAAGGTGAACCTTACGCCTATTACCACAAAATTCAAAATGCACCTTTGCAATCTTGTACACCCCAAATCCTCCATCATGGCCTACACCTCCTACTTGGCCTTACAACCCTCCATATCATCCTCAACCAGTGAACCAACCATTTTAGCATTATGTTCCTCAACCACCATAGTGGAAAAACCCATCACAAGGTTGGAAGCCTCAACAAAATCAACCACCTGCTCTAATGCTTCCACCCCAACCTCAACCTCATCTTACTCATTTTTCTCCACCCAAGCTGCCTCATATGCCTGCATAGCCCAATCTGAACCAGAACAATAGAGAAGCATAGGAGGTTTATAGTGGAGAGACATCCTATCTAGCTTATGTTGTGAAGATATAGGAGATTAATCTCAATTCGGGAAGAGTACTCCCAGAAAACCATCCTCCATATCCACATATAGAGGTTGAGGAGGAAAAGGAAGAAAGTAACACTTAGATCCAACAACCTTCTTTTCCTGAGCATTTGATCCACTCTAGTAAGCACACCCCAGAGGAGACCGAACTTCTGGGAGAACTAAAAATTTTGTGTGTAAAAATACCCCTTCTCCAGGCCATTAAGGATTTCCCTATTTACAATACGCTCATTAAGGGAAAGTGCTTCAAGAAACCTGGGAGAAAGAATAAAGATACCCCCACCATCAATGTAGTAGGATAGTTTTTCTACTTAATGTTGGGAAGGGTGTTCTTCCTAAAGTACCCGGACCTTAGTATTCTAGTTGTAGATGTGCACATAGATGGTGTCATAATCCCCAATACTATGATTGATCTCAGGGTTTCCATCAAAATTACCAAGGAAAATATGCTTAAACTGAACCTCCAAGAGACTTTGAGGAAAACCACAATGGTTCTGAAACTTGTAGATCGGTCCAAAGTTACTCCAAAAGGAATTTTTGAGGATTTTATGGTTTCAATTGACTCTTGGGAGTATCCTACATTTTTCCTAGTTCTTCAGCCAAAAACCAAGTTTAATGGCTATCCTCTCATTTTAGGGAGACCTTGGTTAGCCATTGTCTGTAATATCCCAAAATGAGGATGTAGCAATACATCAACACAATAATGAAAGAGAAGTGATATATCAACGCATAAAATGCTAAAATATCCAAATAGCCATCATATTAAGATCATAGCAGCAAATGTATACAATATCTTGAGGAAAGAGTCACTCAAGATAGGCAAAATCAACCTCAAGAAACATGTACATAAAACATAAGATCATTGCTAAACAGGAAAATTCCCAAGGCTATGACAGCGTAGTTTTATTAGAGATACTGCTTCTGGGAAGTGTCAATACACAAATATACAAATATAGGGCCCAAAAAATGTTGGGAGTGAAGATCTAGACTCCCAAACTAAATTTTAAGACAATTCGGAAAGGATTTCATGAAATATGAAAAATGGAAAAAATGCTGGAGTTGTAGTCCTAGGACTGAGTAGTAGCTGCAACTCAAGAATTGGATGGAGATGGTTGAAGATGATGTATAATTTTAATAATTAGACCTCCTCCAATGAATCTCCCAAGTGAAAGGCTAATCCTAACACTGAAGACCTCACCCTCCAACAATCCTACAAACCCTTACTGCAAATGCACACTGAAAATAAAAAATTCAGAGAGAGGGACTACGTTGTAGGAGAAAGGAAATATGTTAGCCAAGTGCCAAGATCTAATATCTTCTCCAAGTGCTTCCTTTCTGATCTCCCAAAGGAAGGAAAGCTTAATCCTATGAAAAAAAAGCTATGGAAGTGGTGTTTTCAACCCTCCACTGCACACCCTACAACACAACGTTATACTTCAGTAGAAATAACATTGTAGCTGAAGGAGGTGCCTTGGATTTGAGCCTGGATGTGGAAAAATGAATTACAAGCTCCCTCAAGAGGCCTCTCTTGAAAGGAGAAGGAATTCCTAAACAGGAATTCCTTGTGCTAAGCAGCACAACAACTCTTCTAAGCAGCAAGAGAATGCACAATAATCTAACCAGACCATAAAATCAATAATCCGTAACATGAGTTCATATGGCTGCCTCACCCTCATTTTACACAAATGGAAGCCCTCTCTCCATGGGTCCCACTCATTAGAGTTTCCTCCACAAAGGAATCTTCCTCCCACTATCTCTACGTTTTCTCCCAAGATGATATCGACCTCCTATCCCAGCGCTATTGACTTGGTCAAACTTGACCTTGTCCACATGAAAATGCCACTTTCACACATGAGGGTGTGAAATCTAGCTCCTATGATGATCCCTTTTCATACTATGAGGGATTTTATTCATATTTCTGAAATGTATGGGCCTCTTCACCCATTTATTCATTTCCTATGTGCAAACAACAAAAATCAATATTCCAATTAGCTGCATGCTAATTTTGGAATATTACAATATCGATGCTTATATCAGTTGTCAGGCCAGAAAAATGACTATTAATAATGGTCCGTTGTCTAAAAAATTAGTATTATATCCTCCATCCCAGACTTCCATTGACCATGACCTACCTATATGGTTGGAGGATGAAGAAGAATAAGATGAAGTATACAACACTACACCCTACCCCATTTTTACCATAGATGTTGTTCTTAGAAGGAGGAAACTTGATGAATATGAAATCATCGACCAAATCATTCAGAACTAGTCCCCCACTGTCAGCCTACTTGAAAACCTAGTCAAATAATATGAAATCCAGCCTTGGATGGAACCTATGAAACCACCAAGGCCGTGGAATTTTACCCATCCAAGTACCTGAAAATTAACTCAAACCTCTCAGATAGAGAAGAAGAGTAGTTATGCTAGCTTTTGAAAGAAAACCTAGATGCATTTTCTTGGGACTACAAGGACATTAAAGGGGTGCATCCCTTGGTGTGCACACATCATATTTACATTAAATAAGGATGCAAGCATATGTGCCAAACCAAAAGAAGGATGAACCTAGCTATAAAAGACATAGTCAAGGAAGAACTGCATAATTTGTTGGATGTAGGTTTCATTTATCATATATCAGATACTGAGTGGGTATCTCCTCTTGTCCTAGTCCTGAATAAGAATGGAAAATGGAAAATTTGTGTTGATTATCTGGAACTTAACAAAGCCACCAAGAACAACCATTTCCATTTTCCCTTTATAGATAAAGTCCTGGATGGCCTTGCAAGAAAAAACTAATTTTCTTGATTATATGGGTTCAGTGGGTATAAACATATCCAAATTAGCCCTGAAGACTAGGAAAAGACTACTTTCACATGTCCTTGGGGTACCTTCGATTATAGAGTCCTACCATTTGGGTTGTGCAATGCCTAAGCTACCTTCCAAAGAGTTGTCTTGAGCATTTTCTCTGAGCTAGTCCATGACTCAGTTGAAATATACATGGATGATTTCACACTATATGGGGATGAATTCCAAGAATCTCTCTCAAATTTGGGAAAAGTGCTCAGACAGCGCATTGAAGTGTGTCTCTCCCTAAGCCCATAAAATTTTGAATTCTTGAAAATAGAAGGAGGAGTATTGGGCCACTCAACCTCCCAAGCAGGAATAGAGGTGGACCTGAACAAAATCACCATAATCAAAAGGGTACCTACTCCACAAAAGTAGAGATATGTCATGAGTTTCTTAAGTTTAGCTAGCTATTATAGAATTTTTATCAAATATTTTAGCAAGTTTTCTTTGCCACTATTTGGTTTGTCGGCCAAAGAATCTGATTTTACCCAGTCCAATCTCTATCAATAATATTTTGATCTCATTAATGGAAAGTTAAATACTGACCCCATTCTCCAAGGTCCAAATTGGGCTCTACCTTTCCACATCCACACAGATGCATCAGAAATTTTTTTGGGGGCAGCCTTGGGGAAGTTAGAAGACCAATTACCTTATGCAATCTATTTAATTAGTAATAAATTGTGGAACGCTGAACTCAATTATACTGTAATAGGGAAGGAAATTTTAGCCATCGTCCATGCTTTAAACAAATTTATACACACTAACCATGCAGCCATGAAATATTTAATGAACAAACCTAATGTTAATGCTAGAATAATTATATGGTTGTTATTATTATAGGAGTTTGACCTAACCATTGTTGATAAACCTAGAAAGGAGAATGTTGTTGCATATTTTTTATCCAGGTTAGCTCTACCTGCAGATGAAGAAGGAATGGTGGATGACCATCTCCTGGAATAACACCTCTTTGTTATCTTAGCACTCTCTCCATGGTTTGTTGACATAGCTAACTATTTGGTTACTGAAAAGTTCTCTACGAACCTCTCATCTAAGGAGAAGAGAAAGCGCATCATAAAAAATACCTCTTTCAATTGGATCGGGGGAAATATCTTCAAGTTGGGCCTTGACCAAATTCTTAGGATATGTGTGAGGGAGGAAGAATTTTTTGACATCCTCTCTGCATTTCATGCTAGCCCTTGTGGAGACCACTTTGCTGAAAAAATGATAACATTCAAGATTTGGAGGTAGGTTACTATTGGCCTACCCTTCACTAGGATTTCATCAGATACACTAGCAAGTGTGACCAGTGCGAAATAATGGGGAAAAATACACAAAGGGATGAGATACCTTTGCACCTTATGGTGGCTCTAGAGCCATTTGAAAAGTGGGGAATGGACTTTATTGGACCCATTGATACACCATCTAGGAAGAAAAAGTATATCATAGTTTTCACTGACTACCTAACAAAGTGGGCTGAAAAAAAGGTTGTAAAGGTATAAACCGAGGAGAAGATAGCATAATTTATGACAGAGAATGTGGTATACAAGTTTGGATACCCTAGAGAGGTTGTCACTGATCACGGGGCACAATTCACATCTCATCTCATTGAGAATATTTTGAGCAGGCACAAGCCTTAAAGCATAAGACTTCCATTGCCTACCACCCTCAAGAAAATGGCTAAGTGGAAGTGACCAACATAGCCTTGAAGAATATCCTCACCAAGGTTGTGAGAAGTAGAATAAAATATTGGGTGGGCAGATTGGTAGAATCTAGTTGGGCCTTCAACACTACTTGGAAATCAACAATAGGGTTCACTCCTTATGACTTGGTCTATGGGAGGAAAGATCTGCTTTCAATTGAGTTTGACTTCAACACCTTGAGGATGGTAGTTGAGTTAGACATGGATATGACAAAGGCCCAACAAGAAATTTTGTTTCAATTAAATGGGCTGGATGATTTTAGGATGCAAGCACTCCTTCACATATAAGTGATTCAGCTGCAAAGGAAGGTATGGCATGATAAGCATATTAAGGAGAAGACCTTTCAAGAAGGATATTGGGAGTTGTTGTATGACTGAAGGTTAAAATATTTCAAAGAAAAACTGATGAAAAGATGGTTGGTACCTTACAAAGTGGAAAATTGTTATGATAATGAAGGATTTCAGATCAGGACCATAGATGAGGAGGAGATTCCCCTGCTTGTCAATGGTTACAGGCTTAAAGGTTACAAAAAGCCCTTGTTTAGGGATGAATTTATAAATTCCATAAAAAGGGAGGTGTATGTCATTGGAGACTCCATAGTTTCCATTGCTTCCCCCTCCTAGAAAAAAAATAAAAGAGGCATGGGTGAAAACCTCTCTGAGGCACCCAAGGCCAACTAGGTTTGAAAACCTCCATGAGGAAATCATGGAGCAAAAAAAAAGAGAAAGGAAAGAACAAAGAATAAAATATCCTTGGGTGAAAACCTCTTGGAGGTGCCCAAGGCAGGCTTGTGGGTTGAAAACCTGTGTGGAGGCATCCCACCTACCTTCAAAAAAAAAGAGAGAAAATAAACAAAAATAAAAAGAGAAAGATGATACCTATGCGATCACTTGTTTTTTGTTTTGCGGGTTGTTGATCAAAGATGGTTCTTGGATCCAAATGATAATTTTTTCCTTACTTCTCCCTCTCCTCTTCTTACACACTCCATGGACCACTCCAACATGCACCAATTCATTCATTTCACCTCACAGTTAGGCAGAAAATTTCATTTTTTTCCCTGACTGTAATTGCTACAGGGAAGTCTAGCAACTATAGGATTCCTGTAGCACTATAGGAAACCCTTTAAATGCTACAAGAAACTTATTTATGAGGAAATAAGTTCTCTCAAAGGTTTCTAAGCTTCAAAAATATCATGAAAATTTATTTTTTTCCTATACCTACCACTCCTAACCCTCACTTCACTCCATGCACAAGGATTCACTCTTTAAACCCTATGTTGTGCCACTAGCAGCTACGTCATTTATACCTTGGCATGACACCTCTCCCCTTACTTATCCATCAATCCATCCCTAACCTCCATAAACCATTTCAGTTCATTCCTAAGAAATCTCAATTCCCAAGAAGTAGAGAGAAGGTTGCTACATGAAGCTAGAGAGTTTCCTGTAGAAATTATGTGTATGGCACATCAAGGTAAAAATTTGAAGATAATTTGATGAATATGGCTTCAAAGGACTACCAGAATACTCGAGGAGAGTGAAAAAATCGGCCAAGGCACCTGAGGACCTCCATGCAGAACCTAAAAGAAGAAAATACAAACAAAAAAGTTAAGCAGCGCACTCAGAAAACAAGCTGCTGACTCAGAAAAATTAATTAAAAACATAGCAAAAGAAATATAGCCATGGTTGTCACCAAAATCCATCTCCCTATAGCAGATCATGTCTACAACACACCAGCCCCAAGTAGGCTTAGGTATGGCCCTTCACCTCTCATTATGCACTCATAATGATCAAAATTATTTAATGTCGAGGTTTATACACTTAAAATGCAAAAAGGTGGCCAGTTAACTTGGCCACCTTCGTAAAGTTAAACTAGATGAGAAAGTTAAGTGTACCTACCACCTGGGAAATTCAAATCAGTCAAGGGAGATTGAAAAAGGACAGGGAGGTTATTCTGAGGTTGGGCCAATGATTAACTAGAGTGGAAACAACGGTCCCAAAGAGGAAAACTCGTGTCGAGTACAAGCCAACACTTTGTTCCCAATTCAGTTAAAAATGCCATAAAGGTAAGATATAGCTCATTATACCCACTATGTTAGGAATTTCTAGAGCAGTGGTAGCAAGATAAGTCATATGAGAAATCAGAGAGAAGAGAATCGAGTCCAAGCTTGCAGCACCCTCATGCTACAGGAATTAGTGAAGTGCTACAAGAAACTACACAAAAAGATTAACATGGCTAAGGAGAGAAAAAAATAGCCACTCTTGGGTGATATTAATTCCTAAAGCCACGATATCCCAATAAAAAACACCAGAGGAAAGAGGTAAGTGGTTTCCACCCTCCATAATTTCAATTTATCTATGAAATTTATACACAGTCGGTTGTAATTTTGGAATTAAATGGTAAAATATGAATTTTTTTGAGACCATAATCTCCAAGATATCCTCACAAGTAATTCCAAAAAAAACCATCTTACCACCTTCCCATAATAGCCATTAAAATGGGAGGGGGATTTAACATAAGGGAGCCCACTGATATTAAAATAATAAGACTGCATCCTCAAGTATTGGATATTTTCAGGAACAACCAATGGTTAGGTTTTTTCGAGCTTCTCAAGGGTTTTGATTTAGATATAGCTTGAGAGTTTTCAGTGGCTCTGCAATCACACTTGGAGGAGAGAGACATCACTATGGTTATAGGCCTAGACATCACACTTTCACTTGAGATAATCAATAAAATCACCACTTTTCCCTTAGGAGTCAAGTGGATTAAGCATTACAGGAATTTTGAGGTCTAAAATGAGCCCCCTAAGAAAAATGTACAACCAAAATAAACTTTATAAGAACCAATATGATTCAATATGATGATGACAACCATGGGGGGTGATTCACCATTTTTTAAGTAAAAGGATAAAAATATTAAAAAATAATAAAATAATAAAACTACTTTTTCAACTCGTATTTTCAACTTATCTCCTAAATTTTTTGCTCAAATTTCAAGCAGGAGTACTCATTGGATGAAAAATTTAATTCCTCATCCAAGGAGTACCCATGTTGCATACTTTTTATGGGCCTTGCTATATGAAAAATGATAAATACATGAAAAAACGTGATTGCAATCACATTTTTCATGTATTTCTCATTTTTCGTGTAGCAGGATCCATCGAAAGTATGCAACTGTAATATTCCTAAATTAGCACACAACTAATTGGAATATTAAATTTTGTTTTTTCTCTTAGATAGAGGAATAACAAGGTATCAAGACCCATAAATATCCTTATTAGGAATAAAATACTCTCCTAGTGTGAATGGAGGTCATCTAAAAACTGGATTGAAGACCCTTAGGTGTGAAAAGGGGCTAGAGCATGAATACTGGGTCAATTTTTACCAAATCAAATAGCGCTATTATGGAGGAGTAGCATTCATGACGGGACTGCGCAGTTTTGGAGGGAGATTGAATGCATGGAGGTAGTGACCTAATTGA
This sequence comes from Pinus albicaulis, assembly GCA_034641835.2. Lineage (NCBI taxonomy): Eukaryota > Viridiplantae > Streptophyta > Pinopsida > Pinales > Pinaceae > Pinus > Pinus albicaulis. The sequence goes on from CM076584.1 coordinate 459,535,748, forward strand.
GTAGGGCGAAGGGTGAGGAAGCTCATAATTTATATAAGGAAGAGGATGGCAGCCATATGGGGTTATGTTTTGATTATTATTTTGATATGTCTGTTTAGACTTGTTTCTCTCTTCAGTTGTTTAACTAATATTGCAGTGTTGTTTAGCACAGGGTATTCCCAAGCAAGAATCCCACCTCTTTCCTAGGGATGCCTCTTGGGAGAGTATTGCACTACCTTGTCCACTATCTGGCATTAGGCCAAGCTACATATTTGTTGTACAACATATTTTCTGTAGAGTATTGTTTTGTGTTGCAGGGTGAAACAGTGGAGAGTTGATTTGGGTCACTTCCTTTCTTGATTTTAGTTGGAGGAAAGTTTCCTTCCATTGGGAGATCAGAAAAGAGAACCCCTGAGATTTATTTCCTCATCCAGCATCAGGCTAAGGTACTACTACTAGTTACAACGTATTTTTCTAAAGGAACTGTGTTATTTCAGTGTGCAGTTGTAGTAGAGGGTTTGGAGCTGTTAAATTTGGACAACTAGGTCCAAACTCCATATTAAGATGCTCAGATTAAGAGGCTAATATTTTTGTTGGATTCCTCTTTCTGAGAGGTGTAAAATCCATATAAAATATGTCTTAATCCGATGAGCAGAACTTATATTTTGAATTTATTATTTTTAATAAATTATATGTGCAAGGTCGGCCGGTTTTGTAATGTAGGCTCGCATGCCCAACAGATGTGTCACACACCCTCATGATGGATATATATACAGGAAAAGTTGGAGAGATTTTCCTCATCATCACAACTCTCATATTCCTCTCTCATCTTCGTCGAGCTACCGAAAAGACGAGTTTCGGCCACACGTGTGAAGGATGAAGAGGACAAGCGCTGCGGCGGGCGGAAGTACGAATTTGCTTTAGCTACTAGGGTTTCGCGAGAAGCCGGCCAGCGTTGACTTTGGTCGACGCTTGGTCAACCAAACGAGCTGAAATTTGGTGGAAGGTTCGATTTATGAAGGCCCAGAAGTACTACAGCACAAAAATTGAGTCAAAGAGGTTAATGATTTCTTTGATAACGTTCGCTTTTTAGCTTGCGCCTAACGTTGACTTTCGAACGGCGTTGACTTTTCATGATTGACTTGGGTTGACTCATCAGATTGAAGGGTTGTTGTGACACATGCTGGGCTGGCTGACCAAAGGAGACTTTGCTGGTTGAAGCATCCTGTTGACCGCCGAAACGAACATACACATTTTTTCCTGTTTCTGATTTGTCTTCTGTAAGATCTTCTTATATGTTCTATCTGCATTTTGCTTAACTACTTGTATGATTGCATAAATAAAAGTGAAATTGCTACTAGCATAGAACATCTACAAAACTTTACATGGTATCAGAGCTGAGGTGAAGACAAACTCAATCTATAGCAATCATCATCGGAGGAAATGGGTTCCACTAGTCTTGAATTCAAGGCGAATGACAAGCTGACTGGAAGTGATGACTTCCATCCCTGGAAGATGATATTAGATCTTAAATTAGAAGATCATGATCTCTGGATCATGTGACGAGGAGGATTAGAGAACCTCCATCCAGTACCTCTGCTTCTTGTTGAAAACGAGTATAGAGGAGAAATCAAAGCAAACCTGGCGATCGGGGGACTCAATTCATAAGAGTACGGTTGCCTACATCTCTGGAACTAGGCACATCGAGGAGATGTATGACAAATTGATACTTATGTTTCAAGTAAACAATGTGAACCAAGTGCTATTCCTCAAGAACAAGTTGAAGAATATGAAGAAGGACCGAGATGAGTCTGTTCAAACTTTCTTTCTGAAGTTGACCGAAACCAGGAACAATCTGCTAGCTATTGGGGAGATAATAGCTGATCGTGAGATGGTTCTCACCGCACTTGGAGGACTTCCATATGAATGGCAAGTATTCCCAACTACTATTCTCAACAATAATACCATTCCTAGCTTTGGTGAGCTTCATCGAGATGTACGAAGAAGCGAGATGAAGGAATTTGATAATGAAAGAAATCTTTATGGTGCTCATTCACGAAAAGAAGAACTCCTGGTGGTTCTAAGGACAAAAGAAGGACAAAGACTCAAGAGAAGAAGGGTAAAGGTTTCACCTGCCATAGGCCTGGACACTATGCTGGAGAATGCCCCTTCAAGGAGGATTCTCCCGATAGTGACGATAACAACAACAACGGAAGGAATGGGAATCAAAGAAATGACAAATCCAAAGGAAAGAGGAAGGCTCACTTTGGGTAGAGGAAACAATCAACCTTAAGAGGTCCGGAAATACCGGTATGAGAGGTCACAATGTTGTTGATAAAAAAGAAATGAGTATATTGGTATCTGCTCTCTCGGTGCATTTGCCAAAAGAACACTATGGATCTGCGGCTAATAGATAGTGGTGCCTCAGACACATCACTGATTGAGGAAGCACTTTCGACATGGTTGAAAGGGATACTAATATGGAAATTATCCTTGGATATAATGCCACATATCCCATGAAAGGGATAGGGACTATGACCCTCCACTTGTTTCAAGGTCAAGTCTTCCACTTGCAGGATGTACTTTATGTACCAAATTTGAAGAAGAACCTTGTGTCTATATCAGCCATGGAAGACAAAGGTTTTAAAGTGGCATTCACTGATGGAAAGGTTCTCATGTGGAAGAATAGCTTCAAGGAAGATATATCAATTGGGTTTAGAGTTGATACACTCTACCAGGTTGGAGGAAGTTCACTGGGAGCAATGACATGTGATACTATCCGACAGACTGAACTATGGCACCGAAGGTTTGGACACCTTCACTACAAAGCCCTTCCCAAACCTAGGAAGGTGGTGATAGGGATGCCCGAGTTTCCAAATAATCATGAAGGTGTATGTAAAGAAGGAAAACATCTTGAAAAGGAAAAAACATACGGACCTTTAACTTTCCCCTCAAAAGTGTCACAAAGACATCGAGATATTGCAAGTTCATTCGATCTTTACGGTATATTTGCAGCAACATCCGGGGGGATATTCTTACTATATGACATTTACGGCTTCTCTCGCAAAACACAGGATATACTTCTTGAAGAAGAAGGATGAGGCTTTCATGTGGTTCCGTACATTCAAAGCCTTGGTGGAAAATATGACAGGGAAGAAGATCAATATTTTGAGAATCATGTTAACCCTTTCGAATATGAGTCAAATGAGTTAAAAGACTTTGCGAGAGGAAAATTTGGCATTAAGAGAGGAGACTACTGCACGCATACTCCACGAGCGAGAATGGTGTTCTTTGCACGCAAGAATAGAGCTTATTATGGAGGCACTTTGATGTGTGCTTCGTGACCAAGGTCTTCCAAAGTTTTTGTGGGGAGAAGCTGCGAACACTGCTGTGTACATACAAAACCGATGCCCGCATTCCGCTCTGGACTCCAAAACTCCTCAAGAGGTTTTCTCTGGTAAGAAACTTGATGTCTCACATTTTAGAGTTTTTGGATGTCCTATTTATTTTCATGTGCGAAAAGTAAGGTTTGGATGCTGCGGGAAGAAAGAATGTTTGTAGGCTACGGTAGAGACTTCTAAGGCATATAGAGTCATGTGCACAGTCGAGGAAGTAGAGATAAGCCATGATGTCACTTTTGACGAAAGATGCTTCCTTTGAAGAAAGTAGTAGATCTTCCTAGATACGAAGAAATCATGAAGAAAAGACACGGAAATGCGGAAGAACCCCGAGGATGGGACTATACTGATATTGAAGGATTTGATGGACCTATTGATCCAACCCTTCCTCGGTTGACCCGGAAAGAGACCATCGTAGCCGCTCGGGGACACCCTCGAAGATGCGAGGGTCATGCTGCCGGACATTGAGAGCGAAAAGCGAGTGTAGATACCAAGGGTATCTAGCAGCCATGAGTACTATTGTACAATCTGAGCCTGGATCTTTTGAGGAAGACGTAAAGCATCGAGTTTGGAAGGAGGCTATGCACGAAGAGTATGAGTCCATAATGAAGAATGATGTCTGGGATGTGGTTCCAAGACCGGAGGACAAAGCAATTGTCACCTCGAAATGGCTCTACAAAATCAAGCATGGATCTGATGGAAGTGCTGAAAAGTTCAAGGCAAGATTCGTTGCCCGTGGCTTCTCTCAAAAGGAAGGCATAGACTATGATGATATATTTGCACCTGTGGCCCGATATACCACCATCCAGATCAATCATAGCCCTTCTTACCGCTACACGAGATGGAGTCTTCATCAGATGGATGTCAAGACCACTTTTCTGCATGGTGCAATAAAAGAAGAGGTGTATGTAGAACAACCTCTAGGATTTGAAGTTCAGGATCGAGACACTCATGTCTGCAGGTTGAAGAAAGCCCTCTATGGGTTAAAGCAAGCACCCAGAGCTTGGTACGAGAGGATGGATGGTTACTTGATGAAGCTGGGCTTCACTCGAAGTAATGCTGATCCGAACCTTTACTTCAAGGTTGTACAGGGGAAGCCTCTCATTCTAGTGCTATATGTGGATGACCTCTTCTTGACAGGTGCTGACCCTCTCATTCATCAATGTAAGAAGGAGCTCGCTGCTGAGTTCGAGATGAAGGACCTAGGACTGATGCACTACTTCCTAGGCCTGGAGGTCTGGCAGAGACCTGGAGAGATTTTCCTTTCTCGAGGAAAATACATTGTGAAACTTCTAGAGAGATTTGGTATGGTGGACTGCAAGTCCGTGTCAACACCGATGGAACTCAACTTCAAGAAGTTGAGTGGCAGCGCTGCTGGGCCTATCTTGGCCAATCCTACTGAGTATCGTCAACTCATAGGAGCTTTGATGGTCTTAGTGAACACCCAATCCCGGACATATGTTTTACGGTGAACACTTTGAGTCAACGGATGGACAGGCCTCATCATTTTCAGCCCCAGTTTGGTGTAAGAATCTTTTAAGATATCTTCGGGGCACGATAAACCATAGGGTACAGAGATACCTAACTGTAGGAGTGTGATACTCCATGGATATGCGATGCGATTGAAGTTGTGATGGGTGTGGTGGATGTTAGCTTCCTCTGGATCTTTGCTTCAATCTTAGTTACCTTCGATCTCATGGATGAAGAAGACGGGCGAAAGTCAGTAACTGGCTGTGAATGAGAATACATTCTTTACCCTAGTGCTTTGTTGGCAGAACGGTTCGTTGAGCTATTTCGATGGCTGGTTGGACATGTGCTAGATACACGTGATACTCTGTGATAATCAGAGTGGGATTCGTATGACTGAGAATCCTGTGTTCCACGACCGATCCAAGCATATTGATATTAGGTACCACTTTATCCGGGATATGGTACAGTGAGGCGCCGTAAGGCTCGATCATATAGGAATTGATGAGCAGGTCGTGGATATTCTCACTAAGCCCCTGGGGAAGGTCAAGTTCATAACCTTCTGTGAGAGTCTTGGTGTCGTGGAAAGACCCTATGATGTGGGTCTTGTTGGACGATGAGCTTTGGGAGCTCTGGGGGGCTTTGGGGATAGCTTCTCGGAGCTATGGGCAACCACAAGGCTAGGCATGCCAACCTTGGTGGTGTTGCTTGGACCCCACCGTTGTGATTTTGAGTTGGTTCACCTCTCATTTTCTGTGCCCCGTAGGCATCCTACCCATTGAGTTCAGGGCTCATGGGAAGTACCTCTCATTTGGCCAATGAGGTGTGGAAAAGTTAGAGACTATTAGCAAAGACTGATGGACGCATCAGAGATTGCCGTGCTCTCTATCTAGGATGGCACGGTCCAACCACTTGTTCTGGGATCAAGATTTGTGAGGTCTGGGACCTCTGGACTGATTCTGTCAGTCGGGGGATGATGTCTTTGTGAGCGACCCCGCCACGTTACCGAAATAAAGAAAGCCCCGGCCAGAAGCAAGTTTCGAAGGCGGGATGACGCACGATGTTGATTGCACTAATAGATGGAGTTCTCCCTAGTTGAGAGGGAGTGTTAAATTTGGACAACTAGCTCCAAACTCCATATTAAGATGCTCAGATTAAGAGGCTAATATTTTTGTTGGATTCCTCTTTCCGAGAGGTGTAAAATCCATATAAAATATGTCTTGTCAGATAAGCGAACATATTTTAGATTTATTATTTTTAATAAATTTTATGTGCAAGGTCGGCCAGTTTTGTAATGTAGGCTCGCATGCCCAACAGATGTGTCACACACCCTCATGATGGATATATATAAAGGAAAAGTTGGAGAGATTTTCATCATCATCACAACTCACATATTCCTCTCTCATCTTAGAGTACGAGCTACCAAGAAGGACGAGTTTCAGCCACACGTGTGAAGGACGAAGAGGACAAACTGTACGGTTAAGCTGAAGTACGAATTTGCTGCTGCTAGGGTTTCGCAGAAACTTTGACCAGCGTTGACTTTGGTCAACGCTTGGTCCAAACAAGCTGAAATTTGGTGGAAGGTTCGATTTATGAAGGCCGTACTACCTTGCACAAAAATCGAGGTCAAAGGGTTGACCGTTTTGCTGCTGCGTTGACTTTTAGCTTGCTGCCCCTGCGTTGACTTTTCAGGACAGCGTTGACTTTTGCAGAGTTGACTTGGGTTGACTCATCTACGGATTGAAGGGTTGTTGTGACACATGCTGGGCTGGCTGACCAAAGGAGACTTTGCTGGTTGAAGCATCCTGTTGACCGCCGAAACGAACATACACATTTTTCCTGTTTCTGATTTGTCTTCTGTAAGATCTTCTTATATGTTCTATCTGCATTTTGCTTAACTACTTGTATGATTGCTGAAATAAAAGTGAAATTGCTACTAGCATAGAAAATCTACAAAACTTTACAGGAGCCCTAGTTGGGGGAGATAGATTTACAGTGAGGGGATCAACCTCTCATTTGGAGAATCTATAGGAGGATTTTTCATACATTTCCAGATTAGATCAGAAACCTCCTATCATATATCCAGTTGCAGAGATCATTCATCCCTAAGGCCATATTTTTATTTCTAAATTTTTGTATATTTCAGGAAACCCTTCCCGATTTATCTTGTAAATGTGCTTGGGAGCTTAGATCTTTATTACCAGCTTTGATTGAGCTATATAATAGCATATCCATATTGATATATCATTTCTGTAGTAGGCATGCCATAAAACTGCACTATCATGACTCATGGCATTTGTATGGAAGTATTTTTACATGTATTGACATATTTGCTTAGACGAGGCTTGTTTTGTCTTGCTTGAGTGACTAGATACTCAAGATCTTGTGCCTATTATTTGTTGATATGTTTAATAATATGGCTGTACATTTGTCTCATATCATGGTGTGTTGATTTATTCACTTCTATTTCCATTTTCATGTTCATATATTGTTGCTTCCCCATTCGGGAATATTATAGTGGTATCAAAGCATAATCTTGGCTCAGCCTGTGGATCTTAGCCATTATGCTACCAAGAGAATAAGAAAAAGGAGAAAGAGATCAGAATGATGGAAAGAATGAGTTTTATCTCATCTCTTTTCAGATCTAAGAGGGACCTCACCAAGGAGATCAAGCAAAGAAATATGGAGAAAATCAATGAAACCACGCTAGGGTTTCAAGATGAGGAAAGTCCATGTACTTCCTATCAGCAAAAAGAAGAATGGTATTGCATAGAGATCCCAAGAAACATGCTATGGCCTTTCCTTTTGAATAAGTAGACAAGAGGCATGGAGATGGAGGACACTTGAATCATGAGATTCTAAGTGAGTATCTTGGAGAATATAAGTCTCAACCTAGAGATTTCAAGGAGAATCTAACTCTGCCACATTTCATTCAGCTCAAAGAAGAAAGAAGAACTTGCAGCAATATATTCATATTTCCTACATTTTATGGGTCATCCACATGTACAACAAGAGAATGTGGAATGAATTTGGATGCATTCTTCCTACTACATCTAGTGGTAGAAAGAGAATTTTTTGAGATTACAACGTTGCACCTTGAGGGTGAAGCAAACATTTGGTGGTTCAGCGATTTGAGTCATGCAAGCGTGACTGCATATGCATATTTTACTCAAAGTTTGATCGAGAAGTTTGAAAATAATAAATAACAAGAGAAGAGGCCTTCACCACCACTTGCTGCAGGAGCACTTCCATTAGGAGAAATAATACTTGCACCTTTGCAAAGTGGTCTTTATCTCTTGACATATAGAGTCGCATGCACTATTCTGGAGATGCATGAGAAGGAGGAGACTTATACCAGAGCTGATGTAGCCATAGAGGAGTAGCCATCATCATAAGTGGTTGGGGAAGTCATCACACCAGAGGAAGGAACCCTTGTAACAATACAAGATGTTCCCAAGAAAAACCAAGGTATGCAAATGTTTCCACTTTCTATTATTTTAGCACATTTTATGGAGAGTTTTGGGAATATGTCATTGTATGACCTAGGGTCAAGACACACTACTGATTTGGATCAAACTATCACTGTAATGAGGAGCATTGATTCTTTCAAGGAGGAGATATACATTCATCCTAGTATATCATGGTTGAGTTGCACACAACTCTTGGGGTTGGAGTGTAGGATTTTAGAGGATGGGATGAACATTTTCCTAAGCAAAGCAATGCAAAAATATGTGTTCAGCATTGAGCATAATATTGAGAAAGCATATGCACCATCATGGAGATCAGAAGCGCTCTCATTGAGCAACAATGATGAGTTGGGGGCCCAACCATTATTGGATCATTCCAATGACCTTTCTACATGTATAACAGAGGATAGGTAGATGGTTAATGGAGGACATATTATGATGAATGACATCTTCCATTATTATGATGGATACTTCTTGATGAGCACTTCACATTATGATGAGGAGTTTTTACCTACAACTTATTTGGATCCTTATGGGGTCAACTTGGTCATTGATGAGTGGTCTTCATTTGGAGATCTTCGGGAGATTGCATTTCAACATCCCACCAAATGCAAAGACAGAAATATGATTTGGAAGGATGGTATTCCCCATTGGAGGAATACCAATTTTGGACATGATGATAGACACTCACCAATGGTTGGATGGGTGATGTTGATGAGCAAGAGGCTAGAAACCCACTTGCAAATCTATGACACAGGGAAACATGAGGCAAGACTGCGTTGGATACTCTTGAAAGAGTTTGGTCATCATATGACACATTCTATTTCAAAGGGTTTATTGGTGTAAGGGACTTGGCATGGCACTTGCATCATATGGCAGCAAGGATTTTGGGTGCATTGTGTTGATATGACATTCTTCATGTCAATCATCATGTTTTCACCTCATGATTTGTATGATGGAGGTGTGAGGAGGCAGCAAGAGCTCTTGTTGCTTTGGCTACTCTTGGGAGAGTATGGGATGTATTTCTCCCATACTTTGCAGGATATTTTAGGAGAAAGGAATGGCACAATCAAAGTGCAAGGAGGCTACCCCTCAACATTGAAGGATCAGGAGGTACTTCCACATAGGAAGGAGACTTCCACACACAACAGCATGATGGTGGATAAATTTGGCATATGGCATGTCAAAGAATGGAGTCATGGAGTGGCAAGAACCTTATCACTAAGGCCAACAGTGATGTCACTTGGGAGTATGTATCTATAGATGGAGTGTTCCAAGGGGAGTGTGCATCCCTTCATTTTGCAGACATTTTTGAGGAGATTCTCATGGGAGGGCTCGTCTATGGACCTCACTTTTAGCCTACTAACAATGCATGGTAATAAATGTATTTTGGTACTTATTGATAATTTCATAAAATATTTTCATCTTCTCACCATCTATGTACAGTGCATTGCTCCACAAGAGGGAAAGATTAACTTTGGGTTTGATGGTCATTGTAGGACCAACATTTATGATGAAGATAGCCCTTCTTTGCATGAATTTGGGAAAATGTGGTATTTTCTTGTTATGCTCAGCTGATTTATAATGCCATTTACTACCTCATAGTACAAACATGCACAACTAGCAACTTGTTGGGAGACAACTTGCCACATGATGATCTAAAATAGCAGTTAGTAAAACTGTGTTGTATCCACTGGAGAAACCATTGGTACCATCCAAACTTGCACATAACCTTAATCATTTTTCTGATTTGTATACCACATGGTGATGATGTACCATTCACTTTGTATGGAATGGTTTGGGCTCATGAAACTAGAGGAGGGGTCTTTGGAGATCCAATTGTCCTTTTGTATCTTGAGGGAAACATTATTGCAGCCCAATATCAGCAACATCTCTACACTTTCCATAAGTGGAGAGAGAGACATCTTGGGGTAGGCCATTTTTTCTACCATTTTCATTTATGTAGCCCACCTACATTGCAGGAGCCAAAGGTGGAGGAGATTTTTCATGAGTCGCCATGTTGGAGGGTGACTCACTTTTTATGGATGATAGCTTGGGGTTTGGAGCTTCACATAGGAAGGAAGGTTCCCAATAATTTTTTGATCCCATGCTTCAAGAAGGCCTCTAGACCACATATAGTTGCTTCCATGGAGATTCCACTTGTTCATGTTGAGAGCCATTTGGATTTTTCACCAAAGGCATACTTATACACTTGGAAGGAGCAACTTGGAGACTTATTGTTGAGACAACATCTTGTTCATTGGAGGAACTCATCATATGAGGATGCTATAAGAGGAAGAGGAGAGGCTATTCAATTCTATCCTTGTAGTTGCTTGAGGAAAAGCAAAATTTGAGAGGGGAGGACTATAATATTCCTAAATTAGCACACAAATAATTGGAATATTAAATTTTGATTTTTCTCTTAGATAGAGGAATAAGAGGGTATGGAGACCCATAAATCTCCTTAGTAGGAATAAAATACACTATTAGTGTGAATGAAGGTCATCTAAAAGCTAGATTGAAGACCCTTAGGTGTGAAAAGGTGTTGGAGCATGAAGAATAGGTCAACTTTGACCAAATCAAACAATGATGTTATGGAGGAGTGGCATGCATGATGGGACAACACAACTTTGAAGGGAGATTGAATGCATGGAGGTAGTGACCCAATTGAGTGGGGCAAGGGCGAGGAAGTTCATAACTTATATAAGGAAGAGGATGGCAGCCATATGGGGTTATGTTTTGATTATTATTTTGATATGTCTGTTTAGACTTGTTGCTCTCTTCAGTTGTTTAGCTAAGATTGCAGTGTTGTTTAGCACAGGGTGTTCCTGAGCGGGAATCCCACCTCTTTCCTAGAGAGGCCTATTGGGAGAGTATTGAACTACCTTGTCCACTATCCAAAATTAGGCCAAGCTACATATTTTTTGTACAGTGTAGTCTCTGTAGAGTATTGTGTTGTGTTGTGTTGCAGGGTGCAACAGTGGAGAGTTGATTTGGGTCACTTCCTTGCTTGATTTAAGTTGGAGGAAAGTTTCCTTCCATTGGGAGACCAGCAAAGAGAACCCCTGAGATTTATTTCATCATCCAGAATCAGGCTAAGGTACTGTTATCAGTTACAATGCAGTTTTCTGACAGAACTGTGTTATTTCAGTGTGCAGTTGCAGTAGAGTGTTTGGAGCCCTAGTTGGGGGAGATAGATTTACAGTGAGGGGATAAGCCTCTCATTTGGAGAATCTATAGGATGAATTTTAATACATTTCTAGATCAAATAAAAAATCTCCTATCATCTATCTAGTTGTAGAGATTATTTAGCCCTAGGGCCATATTTTTATTTCTGCATTTTTGTATATTTTAGGAAACCCTTCCCGGGTTATCTTGGAAATGTGATTGGGAGCTTAGATATCTATTCATGGCATTTATTGAGCTATATAATAGTAGATCCATATTGATATATCATTTTTGTAGCAGTTATGGCTGAAAACTGCACTGTCATGGCTCATGGAATTTGTATGGCAGTATTTTTACATGTATTGACATATTTTCTTAGAGGAGGCTTGTTTTGTATTGCTTGAGTGACTAGATCCTCAAGATCTTGTGCCTATTATTTTCTGATATGGTTAATAAGATGGTTGTACATTTTTCTCATATCATGGTGTGTTGATTGATTCACTGCTATTTCCAGTTTTATGTTCATATATTGTTACTTCCCCATTTGGGAATATTACAAAAACATGGGTACTCCTTGGAAGAGTAATTAAATTTTGCATCTGACGAGTACTCCCGCTCGAAATTTGAGTAAAAAATTTGGGAGATAAGTTGAAAATATGAGTTGAAAAAGTATTTTTTTTCTTTTTTCCCTCTTAAATTTGATGATGTGAATCAAATATTATTTTATTATTTCCAATATTATTTTATATTTTCCTTAGGAGGCCCATTTTAGACCTCAAAATTCCCCTAATAGAAGATAGGATTCCAAGAAAAAAAACTAATAAAAGCTTCTTTCTTCTAAGAAAAGAGTTAATTGAGGACGAGAATGGAGTGAGGAGAGAAAGCCTTCCATACCCTTGGGATGATGTAGCCTTCCACATAATGAAATTCATTTCCTATGAGGGAAGACTTAGTTTAGTCTATGGATACCATTTTAGGTTATTGACTGAACTTAGATTTCAAGGAGAAATCCCACTAGAACAAAGGTTGAGAATCCCTAATTTCCTCTTGAACTCAATAACAAACATGGGAAAAAATGTGAGGGGAAGGATATAATAGAATTTGGCTCATCATGGCCTTATCAAACTGATGGTGACTGATTCTCTAAGTAGATTAAACCTCCCTATGTCTTGGTCCTCATTCATATACATGGATAGGGAAGCCTTCATAGCCACCCAAATAGGACAAACCTCTGCCTCTAGTCTTAGAGAGATGGAGATAGAAGAAGAAGAAGAGGGGGATGTTGAACATGAGGAAGAAGAAGAGATGGAGTTCGAAATAGAAAACACAAATATATTAGAACCAGAGGAAGGGAAAGAAAAATAAAAAGAGGGAAATGAAATAGAGAAAGAAGAAACTAAGGGGAAGAAGGAAGAGAAGACAGAGGAGATGTAATATTCCAAAAATTCATCCTTCATCTAAATGGAATATTATAGTTGGTTTCATCACTAGGTAGGTGAATAAATGGGTAGGGAGGCCCATAAACTTCTTTAGGAGAAATAATAACACTCCTAATGTGAAAGGAGGAAGAATAAGCAGTTGGATTAAGCACCTTTGGGTTTGAACAGGGATTGGATCATGTTGATTTAGTCAACTTTGACCAAGTCAACAATGCTGCCATGGAGGAGTGTCCTTTATGATGAGACAGCACAGTTTTAGTGGAGGAAAACTTGCCTGAGCTTAGTGGAAATTATGGATGGGACCCAATGTGAGGAGGTTCACTTGCTATATATGGAGAGGATGGCAGCCTTTCTGATTCATGTTTTATATTATCATTTTGATATTGGTCTGCTTAGACTTGCTTCCTCTTGTTGTTTAGCAGGGTTGTTGTGCGGCTTAGCACAAGGGTGTTCCTGATCGGGAATCCCTACCTCATCCTCAGGGAAGGAGATATTATTTGAGCTGCATTTCCTCATTTCAGAATTATGTCCAAGCTACCTCCTTTAGCTATAGCACAGTTTCTATTTAGAGCTGGTTTGTGTTGCAGGGTGCAGCAAAGGAGGATCACATAGAGTTGTTTCTGGGCTTGTTTTTCAGTGGAGAGGTAGCCTATCCATTGGAGGATAATCAAGAAGGGATCTTGGGCATATTATCACATCTTTGGCACCAGGCCAACCATCTACCATCCCTCATAGCGCAGTCACAATTCTGAACTGCGTTAATTTTTTGAGGCAATTGCTGGGAGGGTTCATTGAGCTCATCAAGAGGGTCTATTTCTGAGTAGAGGGATGAGCCTTCCATTTATAAATACCATTGGAGGAGGATATCACCATTTAATATCTGTTATAGCCTCTTTCCATATCAGATCTAGTTTGTAGTGGCATATTAACCCCAGGGTTATTTGTCACATTGTATATTTCTTGGTATTTCTAGCAATCTTTTCCGGGTTGGATAGAAATCATGTATTATAACCCACATATTATTTTCTGGGAATTTATTTTGTTTCCATCATCCATATTACATTTATGTTTGTTTAAAACAATAGCTACACTTATATAGATAACGTTGTCACTGCTCTTCGGCATTCTATACAGTTGCAGCAACTCATGTGCTGATTGTTTTGATCATTGGAGGATTGTTCTTATTGCTTGAGTGGCTTGTCCCTCAAGATATTTTTGTATGTTTCTACTGATATATTAATAAAATTATGGCTGCATATTTATCCCTCTCATTTCATGATCATATTTGTTGTATTTTACATTATTATGTCTTGTATTGCTGTTATTTCCAATTTGGATTATTACAGTGGTATCAAAGCATAATCTTGACTCAACCTGTGCATTCAAGGCATTATGTCATTAGAAAGAGAAGCTTCTTCTCACTGAAAAGAGAATATTTACAGAAGAAAAAAAGGCAATACTCCATTATTTGGAGAGATGAAGGAAGAGAGGATCTCCCAGCTTCTTTTCCAAACTATGAAAAATATCAAAGAAGATCTCAAGGAGATGAAAGGGGAGAGGTGTAGAAAAATTCCAAGAGGGTTTGAAAGTGAAGAAAGCCATAGATATTCACATGATGGGTGTGTAAATTCATCCACACATGCATATCCACAACACATTTTATTGCCCACATTCACTGCAAGAAGGATGGAGGAAGGGGATGCACCAAGGGAGGAGACCTTGAGTGACTATCTTCAGAAGTATGAGTCTCAATCATGGAGATTCAAAAATCACTTAGAATTACAAGGCTTTTGCCAACTCAAGAAAGAGAGAAGATCCAACAACCATAATAGAATCAAGAGAGGTATAATATTTCTATCTAACTTTGATGGATCTGCAAAGTGCACAACCAAAGCTTGGGTGAAGGAGCTAGATTCCTATTTCCAGCTACACCAAGTTTCAGAAAAGGAGGCCATTAGAGTAGCAGTGCTGCACCTCAAAGGTATGGCCCATGATTGGTGGTTTTGTAGTTATGTTTCATTTAATCATGCAAATTTAAACACTTATGCAGGGTTCACTAAGAAATCAGTGAGAATATTTGATATTAAACATTGTAGAACATCATTTGTTGAACCCAAAAACTCAAAACCTTTGCATGAGTTGGAGAGATATATTCCATTCCTTATTCCTATTGAAGGGAATAAAAACATGCATGATGCCTTGCCAAGGGAAAGATTCCCACTTCTTGAAAGGCCCTCTTCTATAGATGAATACATGGAGGTTCCTCCTTCAAGAGAAGACCAAGATCAAGGATCTCTCATTGATGAAGAGGATGAGCAAAGAAGAGATAACAACGTTGTACCATCAGGAGAGATTCATCACCACATGGAGATGGAAAGGGAGCCATTACTTCCATTAGAGGAGCCCTTGTGTCTTTGAAAGGAGTTCCAAATGACTTAACATGTGGGAACCAAAGCACAATTCCAGAGCAGCATGTATCAGTTTTTGTGGATTGTGAGATGGAGGAAAAGAAGGATCAGCATCAAGGGATGATGAGAATTCACCCTTATCTATTTGAGGGGGTTTCTGCACCAAATAAGGAGACTGTATTGTGCAATTAAAGGAGGGACAAATCAGTCCACTCATACATACAGTCCACTTCATATTTTGATGTCTCACTACACGGGGGCATTCCACTTGGGAGGCCACCATATCCAGAGTTGGTGGGAGACATATTACCATTTTCTTCACCACTATTAGATCCCAGAGAGGTGGATACTTCGAAGGGGTCTAGTACAGTGCAGAGAGTCTAGGGTAGACTCAAGGAGGAAGGAGAAATTCTCCCATTTTCAGCATTACCCACTGTCATTAGATATACTGCGTTGACAAAATTTGTTGCAGTGATGGAGGATGGCACCTTCATGGTGCAAGGGAGCTGCTCCATGGACTTGGAGAAATAGAGGGTAATTCCTTTGAGGAAGGAATCCCCCATACTTTGGAGTAGATGGAGGCCACTCATGCTTATATTGGCCAAGATCGAGAGGTTCTTTTTGGATGATAGCTTCTCATGGGAGGCCAACTTCCAAAGTACACCACTTCTATTTGAGCATGAGAAGTTGTATGATGAGCATGGCAGCACTTTGGAGGTTGAATTTTTCATGAGGGATGTCAAAGGAGAAGACAAAAACATGTGGGGAGATTCACATTTCAGATCTTCAGCATTGTCCCTTAGGAGGATTGATCCATATTGGAGGTCTCAACTTTTGGTAGAGTACTCCAAGGATCTTGGTGCTTGCATGATTATTGATGACCCGGAGGGAGATGATAGATACATGGTGTATGATGAGGTCATATATTCTTATGGTAGAGTCTTCTTGACTAGATCTTCTAAGCTCAAGGAGAAGTTGTTACATGCAGCACATGTGGACTTTCTTCCCAAGCACTTTGATGCATTTCATTCTTTGATGGAGTAGTTCACTTGGGAGGGCATCCAGCAGGATATATATCAACATATGGAGAGATGCATAGCCCAAATGGCGATGGAGATGATGTCACAGCCACTTCCCTACTCATTGGGGGTGAGGGAGAGCTTTCAATTGAGCCATTTCAGCTCAATGACCAAAGTACATGGTAGAGTAGGTACAATTTGTCATTATGATTTGCAGTCCTCTACTTTATATGAGTAGCATATTGTACCAAGGAGGATTATCCATTATTTTATATTATTTTTTTATGTACTTGAGGCCATTTTCAACATTGATGTTGGCCATGCTATTGGTGGTTTGTGGGGGAAGCCACATGATTCTTGGTGTGAACCATTGGCACCACATTTTACTTTCATGATCCTATCTTATAGGATGATTGTGGCAGCAAAAAAGTGGCTGAAAAGACACTTGTTATTATTTTTTTGAGGTATGCAAGGGATGCACTGCGCTGGTTCCATATGTGGAACTATGATCCACCTCCCGGATGTCATATGGAAACTTGTATTCATTGGTTTTTTCTTCCATATGTTGGAGATGTTCTTATGTTTATAGGAAGCTTTGTTGGGAGAGTGGCACAAGATTTGAGGGTGACCATTGGGAGTATGATTCTCCCTACTATACATGTTTCATGTTTCAGGAGAAACAATGGGCAAACCATGATTTCCATACTACATCTCTTTTCTTCATGTGGGAGGAGCCATTTGGAGAACTTAAGTTCTTGGAGGAGGCACTTCATGGCTGAATTGTTTGGTGGGGTAACTTGGGCCATTCTTGGAGGCCATGTAATTTCAACCCAAGATCAGCAACAACCCCATACTTACAATAAATGGAGAGAGAAACAACTTGGGTGGAAAAATCTAATCTCTCCATGCAGCCCCAATACATTGCATAAACCGGGGGTCGATTTCTTTGTTGAGCTTCCTAGAATGGCTCATCTCATTTGGATGATAGCATGGATAGGGGAGACTCTCATTGGGGATGATATTCTCTATATTTATCATCACTCCTACCTTGAGAAGGCCATTGGACAACATGAAGGTTTCCAATTACACCTTCCACTTTTTCATGATGTGAACCATTTAGGTTTGCAAACTTGGGAGGAACCATTGGAGGGTAGATTTATTGCAGATTCTGTTGAGCTGTGGTGGGAGCTATTGAGGAGGAGGCCACAAGAAGAGGAAGGGAGGAATTTTTCTCCACCTTTACAGTTTCTTGAGGAAAAGCAACATTTTGGAGGGGATGACTGTAATATTCCAAAAATTTATCCTTCATCTAAATGGAATATTATAGTTGGTTTCAAGGTAGGTGAATAAATGGGTAGGAAGGCCCATAAAATTCTTTAGGAGAATTAATAACACTCCTAATGTGAAAGGAGGAAGAATAAGCAGCTAGATTAAGCACCTTTAGGTGTGAACAGGGATTGGATCATGTTGATTTAGTCAACTTTCACCAAGTCAACATTGTTGTCATGGAGGAGTGGCCTTTATGATGAGACAACACAGTCTTAGTGGAGGACAACATACATGAGCTTGGTGGAAAGTATGGATGGGACAAAATGTGAGGAGGTTCACTTGCTATATATGGAGAGGATGGCAGCATTTGTGATTCATGTTTTAGATTATCATTTTGATATTGGTCTGCTTAGACTTGCTTCCTCTTGCTGTTTAGCAGGGTTGTTGTGTTGTTTAGCACAAGGGTGTTCCTAATCGAGAATCCCTACCTCATCCTCAGGGAAGGAGAGGTTCTTTGAGCTACATTTTTTCATTCTGGCATTCTGGCCAAGCTACCTCCTTTAGCTACAATGCAGTTTCTTTTTAGAGCTAGGTTGTGGTGCAGGGTGCAGCAAAGGAGGATCACCTAGAGTTGTTTCTGGGCTTGTTTTTCAGTGGAGAGGTAGCCTATCCATTGGAGGATCAGCAAGGAGGGATCCTGGGCATATTATCACATCGTTGGCACTAGGAAAATCATCTACCATCCCTCACAACGCAGTCACAATTCTGAACTGCGTTATTTTTGTAGGAAATTGTTGGGAGGGTTCATTAAGCTCATCAGGAGGGTCTATTTCTGAGTAGAGGGATCAACCTTATATTTAGAAATACCATTGGAGGAGGACATAACCATTTCAGATATGTTATAGCCTCATTCCATATCAGATCCAATTTACAGTGGCTTATTAACCACAGGGTTATTGTCAAATTGTATATTTCTTGGTGTTTCTAGCAATCTTTTCCGGGTTGGCTAGAAATCATGTATTAGAGCCCACATCTTCTTTTCTAGGAATTTATTTTGTTTCCATCACCCATATTACATTTATGTTTGTTTACAGTAGTAACTACACTGGTATATATATCACTATCACTACTCTCCAGCATCTTATAAAGTTGCAACAACTCATGTGCTAATTGTTCTGATCATTGGAGGATTGTTCTTATTTCTTGAGTGGCTTTTCCCTCAAGATATTTTTGTATACTTCTGCTGATATCTTAATAAAATGATTGCTGCATATTGATCCCTCTCATTTCATGATCATATTTTTTGTGTTTTACATTATTATGTCTTGTATTGCTGCTATTTCCAATTTGGAATATTACAGGAGAAGGAAATATTGGACACTATGCTAGGCACTAATACCTCTCCTCAACACACCATAAAATCACCAAATATAACAGATTAGGAAGTGGCTGCTACCCTAGCCAATTTGAGAACACTAGTTAAAGAAAAGAGGAAGAGACAAACACCCATGTATTTCAGGACTAGGAAGATCTAAAGGGTGAGGCAGGGGAAACCACATACTCCAAATAAAAGCCCTATTACCATTGAGGACTCACCCAAGAAGGATGATGAAATAAAGATAGAAGAAGGAAAGATTCAATAGGTCACCTCACCTGTGAGGGCCCATGTGACCTACATAAGAATAAATTCAACAAGGTTGGCATCCCCTACACATATAAAAACCCCCACCGACCCTCGAAAGACATAAAAAATGGAAAAGCAATCAAGAGAGGGTTTTCCACAGGAAAAACAGAGTTTTTTTATAGGAAACTCTATCTTTTCTAAAAGAAACTTTAGCAAACCAAAAATCAGAGAAATAAGCCTTGGATGAGGGAGAAAACACACCCAGGGGTAGGAACGAGGCCTAAGAAGCTGAGGAAAAAGCACAAAATGAAGGGCAAGATGCCAAAGGGGAGGAAGAGAAAGATGAAAAGGAGGAACCTACCTCACCAAAACTTGTCCCCAAAGATATATCAATATTGTCAGACCGTAGCCCTTAGCCAAACATCAGCTCCTACTATACATTTATTAAAGGGGTCATATTGATTCCTCGGAATTTTACAGTACCTTTATTCTATCAGTTTAAAGAGGAGAGGGCATGCACTCATCATTGGATGAAGATTGCTACAACCAAAGGTGTGCATGATATAGGGTCATGGAGGAAAAATTCACCGAGTTAGGAAGGAATTTGTCTGATGTTAGGCTCAAAGAATCCATGTTGAAAGAGAAGCTTCAGGAAGCCCAGACATAGAATGCAAGGTTGCAAGATCAGATTCAACAAATAGACAAAAAAATGGTCACCATGGAAGATTTGTGAATGGATGCCATTCAACAAAGATACCCAACATAATCCTATGCAATATACCTAAAATAACAGTGGCTCCTATTTCAAATCAGGACACTAGCCTCTAATGGGTCCTTACCTTTTCAGAACTACAAACAATTCATTGAATTTTTTCAACAAAACAATAATGGTAGACAAGGAAAATATGGAATAATTCTACATGCATAATCTTGTGTTGATAGACTTAAACATTTGGGACCCTAATCCTAGAATGGGAGACATGCAGTTCATGGAATTAGCCTCTTGGATGGTTAATGAGGAAAAAAGAGCACAATAAGTAAGGAGGGTAATGAGGAGAGAAAACATGGAACCTCTACACATTAGGGTAGAACTATTCAGCCCTAGGGGAGTCATCAAAAACCATCTCAAAATATAAAATGATTACACTTGTAGAAAAGTACCTCAACACACAAGCACAATCGATTTCCCATTTTGATAATGTTTCTAGGTTATTGGGAGATGAATGCATAATGGCTAGTCAAAGGAGATGGAATGGACTCCCTCATGGTCTAGGAAACATGGAATACCAGACACCACTATAAAAGAGGGCCATGTAGGGAAGGAAGATTCAGTGGCTTGGTTTGAAACTAAATCCACCTTTGTTGTTGGGACTGAGTGATGGGAAAGACCAAGATGATCAGAACATATAATGGGAGGAAGCATAAAAGAATGATGGCTTTTACCCTCCTAAAGGGACTCCCACACTTATTCCTTGGGAATTAAGAGGATCCATTAAAACTTTGAAAGAGATACAGGAGGAGGACTAAGTTTCGTAGAGCATGAGAAACCATTTGGTAGGGGGTGATGATGAGCTCCATCATTAGGTATAGTTAGAGGGTTTAATTGTCACATTTTATTAAGTCTCTTTTTCTCACATTTAATTATATTATGGTCTTATGTTTCTAGTGTAGACGGTGATTAAGGCTTGTCATACTTAGAATTCCTAATATGGGTTAAATGTAGGATAATCACAAATATATTGCACTTTAAATGAAGATTTTTCAATTAAAGCTCGGAGTAGACAACAAGGAGATATTCTAGGATGACTTTCCACGTCCTTAACTCCCAAAGGCAGTCAACGGATCCTCAAGATTCCCTCCAAAAACTTGAAATCAAAGGCAGCCAAGCAAGTGGGATATCAAGTGCACCAAAGCTCCACTTCACTTGCAGTCAAAGAGGACACATCACCTACGTTTTAGGTAGTTGTTGGTAGCTACCCTCTAGGTTAAATAGGGTTGAGCAAGAGCTCATTAATATTCGAACTTTGAAGGAAGCTAATAGACTCTTAGCTCTTGCAATAGGTTTTTGAGACTTTTATGATTATGTAATGAGACTATTTTCCATAATAAGATGAATATTTATATTGTCCTTCACTGATTTAGTTTCAGAGGGCTAGGCTTGTGGGTTAGGGCCCAATTCATTGGCCTTAGTCTCTCTTTTGTATTCATGTTTATTTTTATGCCATTGTAGCTAGATTGTTTTATGAGTTTTAGCTACTTTTCTTAAATTTCAATTCACAATTTTTAGTTTGCTTCCATTTGTCTTTGTTGTAGTTAAGCTTGCATAAGTCTTGGTAGAGCTTATAAACTCAGAAATTTGTGTGCCAAACCTCCCTCTGTCATATATTTCATTAGAGCTTGAGGAGGGAAAATATTCACCACAGGCCCAAATTTTCTCTTTATCTTATGATTTATTCGAACAAATAGTTAGGTTGTTGTAGTGTCATGAACATGTCTAGAATACTGAGTTATATTTTTGTTTGAATTCTTAAGCAGTTTTTTTTTTTTCAAATTCAACTCATCTTTTCCATTTCATTCATCATATATTTTCCAATGTTTATTACATGAATAGGCAGTTTGCTTGTAGGGTCAAGTAATGATAGCAAAGGAGGATCTCAACAACACCCTTAGCTTATTTCTCACCCATCATCATCCTTATTTCCATCAAATCACCTTCAGCCTGTTTTTGATATTTTCACATTCACACTATGAGCAACCCTAGAAGTGAAAGACGAGCTTCTCAAGAGGTTTTGAGCTTTTACAATTGGTTTTCCACCTTCCATTAATCCAATTAAACCTTCATTCCACCTCCCCTACACGTTTCTTCGTCATTTTTGGCCTTGGATTTCCCTCAGACTGTTTCCTATAGGAATTCAAGACTTTCCTATAGCACAACAGGAAACCTATAGCATAACCAGTAGCAATACTAGTGCGCCTCTCCTTAAGCCCAGAAACCATCATCCACATCATCTAGACCTGCCAAAACCATCAATACACTTTCAGCTCTGCATCCACGAGTTCAAAACCTTCCTAAGCCACCATAGCGCCTTCTACTCCTTGCTGCAAAATAGTGCATTTACAAGCATAATTAGGTCATGATTAGATGCATGATTAAAAGCATGAAGTAATAGAGTGTGTTTCCCAGTAATGTGTGAGAAGATTAACCTTCTTTCTGAAATTTGAATTCAGCCATTACTTCATGAAGATGCCTATTTTGTTTCTATTTCTTGCCATAGTTTAAATTGTGGATTTGTTTCCTTGCAGAATATCTAGATGTATTTTCTTGCTTTAGAATATTCATTTGATGGTTAATAAAGTAATTGTTTTGAGTCACTTGTAGTTCTAGGTCTAAATCAAAAGTGTGATAGACTTCACCCAAAAACACTAGAAATAGCACCCTTTCGTAGGACTCAGAAGAGGATGACATGATTAGAATGCATATGTTGTGTATATAGCATTTTCACCTCCAAGTATGTACGAAACCTGGGTTGATAAAGTAAATTAAAGTAACCTCTGGGAGTTGCATCATTCTCGGTGTAATAACAGGGCTCACCAATTTCATTTCAGAATTAGATTGAATTTTTCATGCAAATAAAAGTTGAATGAAACAATAGATAGGAGTTTGTTTATGCTTTCATGAATTGTGTGATTATAGAATAGTTTATGTACTGCAAAATATTAGATAGCTATATGAATGATTTCCCATAACATAGTTTCCTTTGTCTCCAATTAGGTTAATTGTTTATTTTTTTCTTTAATTGTCAATTACAAGTAGAAGTTTCATAGGTGTTCTCTTTATCTTAGGTTAGAATACATTACATCCATTACATTATCTAAATGCACTCTAATCAAGTAGAAGGAATTCCCTAGAAGCACTATTGACTAGAAGACCTAGTTGAGGGTGTCATGAGTAGAATCCATCAGATGTGCACATAGCACTGTCACCTCTAACTTTGTACAAACCTCGAGTTGATAATTAAATATGAGTATCCCTTGGGAGTTGCATTACTCTTGGTGAAATACTATGGCTCACCACTTTTTTGCGTCATTGTCGGGGAGGTGTCTAAGTAGATGCTTGTTTTCTGCTTAAGTACTGTTTTTTTTTTTTTTGCATACAATTTGAAAAAGTGAAAAGGAAAATAATTATTTCATGCCTCGAAGGAGTAGGGAAAACCAAAATTTTTTTTTGCCAAAAACCCCCATATCCCCACACAATCAACCTTTACTCTTCTTCAGTGACTATGAGTTAGACTACCCTCTATGTGAGCACCCTGAAAACTTTGAAGAATCTATTGGGGAAGAAGAGGAACCTACTTCACCTATTCAAGCTATGGCTAAGAATGGAAATGAAGGAGTCATTCCCATCATAGAAACCAATGGAGATACTAGGATGAAAAACATCAGCCCTTTAGCCCTTCCACACTTCCATGGCTTAACTTCTAAGGACCCTAACACTTTCATGTTTGAGTTTGTTGTTGTTTGTAGGACTTATGACTATACCTCAGATGAAAAGAAATTGAAATTGTTCCCCTCTACCCTCAAGGATGCAACCTTGCACTGGTTCATGGGTCTACCTGGGGACATCATCACTACCTAGGCCTAAATGAAATAGTCCTTCAACAACAAGTATATACACTATTGTAGGTCCAAAGAAACCAAGGAAGAAATATTTAGGATGACCTTAGGGCCTAATGAATCCTTAGAAGACTATGAGGAAAGGTTTCAACTTAACTACAAGAGGGCCAACTACACCCTTGATCTTGGATCGCTCAAGTTAGTTCTTCTTTGAGGGATTAGGGAGGAAGTGTTGGAAGCCCTAAACATGTTATCGAGAGGATATATCTATCATTTTGCCTATGATGGAATTAATATTGTGTTCATAGGACATTCTAGGGAAGCCAAAAAAAAGGGTAGAAGTAATCAAGGCTTGGACAATACCTCTTTCTCCACCTAATCCATCAAAAGTGAGATAGAGAACATGTTAGAGGATTTCAAGAGTGAAATGTTGCATATCTTTTCCTTGAAAATGGATATAATGTAGATCAAAAGGATACAAGAGGAGGAAGAGAGAGCCCTAACCATATTTTTCCCTAAATGCACTAGAAGACACCCTAGGAATGAATGCAAAATGAAATTGATAGAAGTTTGCTCATGTTATCACCAAAATTTCGTCATCTAACCATTTACAATTAGATTGATCGAATTACACCATGTAAGACCAAATTTACCATAGTAAATTTTCTTTCATTGTAAGAAATAATTTAATAAACCATATTTTATTAAGTTATTTCTAGTTTAAACAAAAAACCCCATGAGGAATAACTAAATAAATCCTTATTTATTTGATTTTCCTCTAGGAATAATTAATTAAAGCATCGTTTAAGTAATATTCCTGGTCATATTTAACCAAATTATGAGAAATAATTAGATAAATCATTATTTTTCTATTATTATTTAACCACATTATTGAAATGATAAATAAAACATTTATTTATTTATTATTTATAAATAAAGGTATTTAATCAATTTAAATATCTTTTCCCTCCAACAAATTATAATAAAATATTCCAAGCGGTTAGATCTAGATCTTGGTTAATAATTTTTTATTGTTTGTCATTACCGAGGATAACTGAATATTTTTTTATAAATAGAAGTTTTTTTCCATTCATTATTCAATTTTATCCTTTTCATTGTCACACTTTGATCATTCTCATTGTTTCTACTATTTTATTTTGCTTCTTGAGCTCCCACTTGAGTTCAACATTTTGGGTTTTTTGCACCATTGAGAGAGAGAAACTTCTGGAACTGAAGCATTGAGGACAACCAAGAACCCATCTCATTGAGGGGTACTGGTAACCTTTATTTGTTCCCTTCACCAGGTGTAATAATATATGAAACATTATTTAAATCGTGTCTTGTCTGTTGGATGCATGGAGTAATTACTATTTATTTTCAGTGTTTAATTTCTTTTACTCCATAGATCTGGGTTTTTGCAACATTTGTTCTAACTATCGATTGCAGATCTAAAGAAAATAAGAAACCATTTATGTTGTTAGGGTTGTTTATCACAGGAAGTTACAGTAGGCTCTTTTTTTACACTTGCTTAAGAATTTACTCAAACAAATGGCGACTTCACTATTGTAATTCAGATTCTTGCATGACCATCAGC
This sequence comes from Pinus albicaulis, assembly GCA_034641835.2. Lineage (NCBI taxonomy): Eukaryota > Viridiplantae > Streptophyta > Pinopsida > Pinales > Pinaceae > Pinus > Pinus albicaulis. Next base: position 459,561,194 of record CM076584.1, read on the forward strand.
TTCAGCAACAAGGTTTTTTCTTCAGCTTTTTTCAGTCTCTTGATGTTGTTTTTTAAATTTTATACCCTAATTCAGTCAGAATTATAACTTTCAGATGTTTTATAGTGTTTTATGTAGGTAACATGTATCAGCCACGCCAAAGACGACAACCTTTTCGCAACCTACTGCCCGAGAATAAAGAAGAAGAAAATCACACTTTTTAACTCAAATAGTATGATTTCTCACTGAACTCGCATTTTTCTGCCCAATTAATGTGATTTCAACTGTCTACAGGTCAGTACTTGTGAGCCAGAATATTTTTATGAAACTGTTAGGGTTTTCCCCCTAGGGTTTCAATACACTTCTACCTTTTTAGCAGGGGTTCAGCTGAATAGGTAGTATGAGATTTGTAGCTCTTTCATCCATTGTTTGAGGGTCTGATCTATCCTTTTGTTAGATCCTTTTTTCATAGGTTATTATTCCATCCAAAACCTCCTCTTGAGTTTTGTTGAGTATTTTCCTTAGGGTACCTTTGTTTGCCCTAGGGTTTTAACCTTTAGCCTTATCTATTGCGGCAATTTTCCCCTCTGGTTTATTATTGTTTTCTGCATCATTTCCAGCAATATAGAGTCATTAGATCCATGTCCCTTTGAAATTATATCTCTTGGCCATTATTGTGTGTTTTGAGTCAATTTAGCCCCCTTGTCATCTGGTTATTTTAGAGCCTTCTTTGGGTTGGGATTTATGCATGATTAGTTGTTTATTTTACTTTTATTTTAGTTTTATTTACAGTACTTCTGTAATATTCCTAATTAGCCCAAGCTAATAGGAATATTCCTTTTTTGTTTTCATTTTCTTGTTCAAGAATAAAATTGTAAAGGAGGACAAATGAAACTCCTAAAACAATAAAATAAATCAATGCCCATATGAACAAGGCTAAATTTGGTCTGCTTTAATGAAACTCCTTCATGTGTGAAAGGGGATTGTGACAATTGACTGGGTCAAAAGGACCAACTCTAAAATGCTTTCTAGATACAATGTACCAAGATAAACAACGCAGATCTAGTTGGAGACTCCAAATGTGAAAGGAGCTAAAATTTTGAGATGGTTTAGGGTTTTGCAAGGCTTTCATCCTAGAAATGAAAGAGAAGAGTAGCATGAGAGGGGTTGTTGAACATATTTTCTTGGAAGGATTTGTCTGTTTAGACACTTCTCATTCTTTGGCTGTTTAGCTGAGAATAGTGTTGTTTAGCACTTGGGTGTTCCTGGTCGGGAATCCCACCTCTTTCCTTGAGAGGCCTCTTGGAAGAGTCTTGCATTTCTTGGTCCACTATCAGGAATTTGGCCAAGATTCTTCTCCCAAATAAAAATCAGATCCTATTGAGGGTTTGGTTGTCCTTGTGAGCAGTAGCAAGTGGAGGCTAGATCTATCTAGATCCAGACCATACTAGTACCTCTTCTCAGTGAGTGAGTCTTTTATCCTCCTGGAAGAGTGTATTAGCAGTCTTGAACTTCAGATTTACAACTTGGCATTAGGCAAAATTCTACATCAAGCCTACATCACAATTATCTCCCTATACTGCGTTATTTTTCAAGTGAAGAGTTGCAGGGTGTTTGGCAACTGTTTGGAGGAGAGACCTCTGGTGTAAAGGAGTCTTCCTTGCACTGTGGTGATCCATGGATTGGCCAACTAATCCATGTATGTTTCAGATCTGAATCATTCATTTTTGTACCTACTTCAAAATTTCTGAATCATTTTGTAGATCTGCTGCAGTAGATCTTAGATCTACTCTCTGTGCTTCATGTTTTGCTGAAAACCCCAAGGGGGATGTAAAATAGAGACAGTCTAGTGTACATATCTGATATATATATAATATTTTGTACACAGATCTGTCTTAGATCTGAATTTTAACCTATATCTGCTATTTTTCCATAATAAAACATTTTCCATCTTTTTCATTCATTTCCTATGGTTGCAGTACCTCATTCTTGAGGATTTCTTCATGTATTCTCTTCCTGTAAAAGAAGATTTCTCTCTATTTCCTTCCATAATCTGATGTAATAAAATTAGATATGATATTCATGCCATATTGTACCTAAACCATTCAGAAAATCATGTTGTATATGCTTCAATCACTTTCTGTTGAGTTAAGTCGTGGGGATTGGGCCTTTTTTAGCTATATCGGGACCGGGAGATTTGTTTAACTTAGCTAGAGTCATTTTTTTTGCGTGAAATTTGGTATGTGAGTTCCACATGACCTAAGATAAAGGATCCCACCATCATTTCCCCCTAATTTTATGCAAATCTCATAAAATGACGTTTTTAGGGCTGAAATAGTTGCTTTTCCCCATCTTTTGGATCATGAATCAGAATATAAGTTGTTGCTATACTTATGATTGAAGGCTATGTGTTTTTAACACATCATGTGAGCTTATTTAACATTGAATATCCATTATTTTTTTCATATATTGCTACAGTTCTTCATTGGGCACTTTCTCAAGACAACTAGGTGTGGGAGACCTCTTTAACCCACCTAGAGTGATTTATTTTGAGTCTCCTCTTGTATTTCGGTCTTAGATAAATCGATCTAAGGGATCCAGGTCTTGGTTTCAAATCCTATAGTAGCCATTCCTAAAAAATGCATTTTTCAGGCATGCCTTGCTGAGCAATCCCATTTGGGGATACTACAGTGGTATCAAAGCATCTTTCTTGGCTCAACCTGTGAGTCTCAAGATAGAGATCAAGATGATGAAAATAATGAGTGTACTCTCATTACTTTTCAGGTCCAGAAAGGACCTCTCCAATGAGGTCAAGGAGATAGAATAAGGAGAAGAGGAAGGACCATGCACTTCCTACTCTCACAAAGCAGAAGACAAGAAGCATGGAGGACACTAGGATCATAAGATCCTCAGTGAGTACCTTGCTGAGTAAAATTCTCAACCTAGAGCCTTCAAGGAGACTCTAGCCTTCCCACAGTTCATTCAACTAAAGGAAGGGAGGAGACCCTGTAGCAAGGGAGAGATCAAGGGCAATATATTTCTATTGTCCACTTTTGATTGGAAATCTGCAGCCAAATCTTGGGCAAGAAGACTCAGTGCATTTTTTCTACTACATCCAGTGTTAGAGAGAGAAGAAGTGGAGATTGCAGCACTGCACCTGAAGGGTGAAGTAAGCAATTGGTGGTTCAGCCATGTGAGACATGCAAAAGTATCCTCTTTTGCAGATTTCACTCAAAAGGTGATCAAGAGATTTGAGGAAGAGAAGTCCTCACTATCTCTTGAGGAGATTTGTACCAGCACTATGATAGCCTTGGAGGAACATCCTTCAACACCTGCAGTGGAGGGAGTCAACATTGTAGAAGAAGGAACTCTTGCATCCATACAAGATGTTCCCGAAGCCTATCAAGGTATGATTGAGTTTCCACCTTCTATTATTGCAACAAACCTTTTTAGGGTTGTGGAAACCTATTGCTGCATGACCCAGAATCATCACTTACTGCTAATTTAGAGTAGCAGAGTTGCACTGCACTTTCCAAGATCAGCAGTAAAGAAAAGAGGACCCATTCTTCATGGGAGCATTCAAATGGCAGCTTCATTCATGAAGAAATGGAGGAAGAAGTGGTAGATGGTGGACATCTTGAAGTGAGAAATCATTTCTCCTTTCTAGATGACCCTTTCTCAATGAGCACTCCCCAGCTCAAAGAGAAACTTCTACCTGCAGAAGATCCAGAGCCTTATTGGTTTTGGAAGGCCATTGATGAGCAGGAGATCTCATGGAGAGATTTCATTGGAGGTGCACTTCAACACATCGTGGAGTGCAAGGTTCTTTAACAGTTTAAGGAGGTTTTTCCCTTCTCACACTTGGATCATCATGGATTCAACGAGGAGCAGATAGAATATGGAGGACATCTTCGGATGGATAACATCTCTCATGATTGTGTTGGACACTTCTTGAGCCATACACATCATGATGGGAGGTTTTTTCCTACCACCTATTTGGGTCCTTATGGGATCAAATTGATCCTTGAGAGGATTGCATTTAAAAATCCCATGAAGTGCAGAAATCTGATTTGGGATGATGGTAGCCCTCATGGGAGGAGTACCAAGATGGAGTGGATGTGGATGGAGAGCAAGAAGCTAGTGAGCTACTTGCAAAATTATGATACCGGGCAGCAGGAGACTTGGTTGCGCTGGTTACTCTTGAAGGAGTTTGGCCATCACTTGGCATACACTCTTCCTAAGGGTATGGGGATGGAGGAGATGTGGTAGGATGCTGGCATCATTGAGCATCAAAGAGTATGGATGCATGGTGTTGATGTGACATTCATATCATTCATTATGCCTTCATCACATGACTTGTATGATGAGAGCATGAGGAGGCAGCAAACACTTGTGTTACTGGGGTTGTACTTGAGAGAGCAAGGGAAGATTTTCTCTCACATGTTGGATGATGTTGCAAGAGTAGGATATGGAAATATCATGGTGCAAATAGGCTACTCCTTGGCCTTTTATGATCAGGAAGTACTTCCATTTTGGGAGGAATTTCCAAATTGCAGCAACATTGTTGGAGGAGTCTTTGACAAGGATCAAGTCAAAGAAATGAGCTATGTGCAGTTGGGGCAGCCAAGGGACTCTATGCAAGAGTCATTTCATCCATCTCTTCCTTCTTTTGAAAGAGGAGAAATGTCCATGCACAACTCCATGTATATGAGTAATTTTGATGGTAAAGAATCTGTTCATGTAAAGCAAGTTTATTTTTCTGTTTGTACCTGTTCTTTTACCATTTGTATGCAGGCCATGACTCCTAAAAGGAGAAATGTATCATGTAAATTTCATGGCAATTGTTGGGCCACTAAGAGTGTTGAAGCTAGCCACTCCCTTGATGTGCAAAGGGAGATTTATTTTCATGATGGGTGCTTCCCAAAGGCACCAAATATATCTCACATTTTCTGCAATAGTGAGATGACTTGGGCAGCAAGTAAGTGGTGGGAAAACCACTTACCACATCTTGGTTTGATGTAGGGAGGGGATGCTCTGCACTGGTTCCACATGTGGGACTATGATCCATCCCCATGTACACATATTTCTGTTTACTTGTATATTGATGATGTTCTTGTACTTTTCATGGGGATGAATGGAGGAAGGAGGGGAGGCATGCATGTGCCCTATGGGATGACTACACTCCCTGTACTTCATGTTTTGTATTTTAGGGAGGGCATTGGGAAAACCATGGTTGTTTCATGTGATTCATTGTTTCCTTATGGGAGGATCTGGTTGCATCTCATGAAGACATTGTTGGGAAAGCCATGAATGGATGGTTTGGTGATCACTTAGCTCATGAGAGAAGCTTATCCTTTGCTTGTGACACCAATGAAGGAGGAGATGAGTTGCAACACTAACCTTATCAATTTCTTGAGGAAAAGCAACATTTTGGAGGGGAGGACTGTAATATTCCTAATTAGCCCAAGCTAATAGGAATATTCCTTTTTGTTTTCATTTTCTTGTTCAAGAATAAAATTGTAAAGGAGGACAAATGAAACTCCTAAAATAGTAAAATAAATCAATTCCCATATGAACAAGGCTAAATCTAGGCTGATTTAATGAAAATCCTTCATGTGTGAAAGGGGATTGTGACAATTGACTGGGTCAACAGGACCAAATCTACAGCACTTTCCAGATGCAATGTACCAAGATAAACAACACAAATCTAGTTGGAGACTCCAAATGTGAAAGGAGCTAAAACTTTGAGATGGTTTAGGGTCTTGCAAGGCTTTCATCCTATAAATGAAAGAGAAGAGCAGCATGAGAGGGTTTGTTGAACATATTATCTTAGAAGGATTTGTCTGTTTAGACACTTCTCATTCTCTGGCTGTTTAGTTAAGAATAGTGTTGTTTAGCACTTGGGTGTTCCTGGTCGGGAATCCCACCTCTTTCCTTGAGAGGCCTCTTGGAAGAGTCTTGCATTTCTTGGTCCACTATCAGGCATTTGGTCAAGCTTCTTCTCCCAACTACAACTCAGATCCTGTTGAGGGTTTGGTTTTCCTTGTGAGAAGCAGCAAGTGGAGGCTAGATCTATACAGATCTAGACCATACTAGTACCTCTTCTCAGTGAGTGAGTCTTTTATCCTCCTGGAAGAGTGTATTAGTAGTCTTGAGCTTCAGATCTACAACTTGGCATCAGGCCAAAGTCTACATCAAGCCTATGGTGTAGTTATCTCCCTGTACTGCGTTATTTTACAAGTGAAGAGTTGCAGGGTGTTTGGCAACTGTTTGGAGGAAAGATCTTTGGTGTAAAGGAGTCTTCCTTGCACTGTGGTGATCCATGAATTGGCCAACCAATCCATGTATGTTTCAGATCTGAATCATTAATTGATGTACCTACTTCATAATTTTTGAAGCATTCTACAGATTTGTTGCAGTAGATCTCATATCTACTCTTTCTGCTTCATGTTTTGCTGAAAACCCGAAGGGGGATGTAAAATAGAGACAGTCTAGTGTACATATCTGATAAATATCTAATATTTTGTACAAAAATCTGTCCTAGAACTGACTTGTAACCTACAACTGCTGTTTTTCCATAATAAAGCGTTGTCCAGCTTGTTCAGTCATTTCCTATGGTTGCAGTACCTCATTCTTGAGGATTTCTTCATGTATTCTCTTCCTGTAAAAGAATATTTCTCTCTATTTCCTTCCATAATCTGATGTAATAAAATTAGATCTGATATTCATGCCATATTGTACCTAAACTCTTCAGAAAATCAATCTTTATATGCTTCAGTCACTTTCTGTTGAGTTAAGTCGTGGTGATTGGGCCTTTTTGAGCTATATCGGGACCGGGAGATCTGTTTAACTTAGCTAGAGTCATTTTTTTTTGCTGAAATTTGGTATGTGAGTTCCACATGACCTAAGATAAAGGATCCCACCGTTATTTCCCCTTAATTTTACACAAATATCAGAAAATGACGTTTTTAGGGCTGAAATAGCTGCTTTTCCTCATCTTTTGGATCATGAATCAGAATATAAGTTGTTGTTGTAGTTCTGATTGAAGGATATGTGTTTTTAACACATCATGTGAGCTTATTTAATGTTTCATATCCATTATTGTATTCATATATTTCTGTGGTTCTTCATTAGGCACTTTCTCAAGACAACTAGGTGTGGGAGACCTGTTTAACCCACCTAGAGTGATTTCTTTTGAGCCTCCTCTTGGATTTCGGTCTTAGATACATCGATCTAAGGGATCCAGGTCTTGGTTTCAAATATTGTATCATCCATTCTTGAAAAATGCGTTTTTCAGGCATGCCTTGCTGAGCAATCCCATTTGGGGATACTACAACTTCGGAATTTTTGTCTTTTTCTTTACACAACCATTTGGGCTTGATTAAAATTAACACATGGCTTGCAAACACTCGCACCTAAACCAAAGAGTGCTTGGTTTACACTACCAAGCCAAGTCATAAACATCATAATTAATTAATCTACCTCACATATCCTTTGTTTATCACTCTTCAAACTTTTCGTGGCATTTATGACTTTCCATCATTGCGCCCCCAAGGCGTTTATCGTAGAGACTCCAAGGTATTCACCTTTAATTTTCCATTATTGTGTATTAATCCATCCCATAGGGTCTAAGTCAGTCCTCTATCCAGTCCCCATACTGACTATGATTCAGGTTCATCAGGTTCTTCCTTTGATTCCGACCCTATTTCTTCTCACCCTCATACCATCACCATGTCAGGAACCAATGCAATTGCAGGTCTTGAAGCTGGTGGTGGCCTTGGCCCTAATGATGGAGCCACTACTAGTAGAATTTCTACTGGAACCGTTCTTGCTACTCCTTTGCCACCTTTTATGGCAGGTTTAAGCTTGTTCTGATCTTGTGATTTAGTAGATTGGTAGACCAAATGGACAGGGCAACATCAGACTAGTCTTTGGAGTCCTAGGACCTAGCCTTCCTGGACTCAGAGAGGGCTCTCTCTATTTTTTTGCAAAGGATATGAACTCGTTTGCTTTAGATGGTTGATTTTAGGCTAGTTATTAAGTACAGGGTTTATTTTTATTTTTATTTTTGGGTATGATGATCAAGCAGAACAGATAGAACGAGGAAATATCTAATTCATTTGGCAATGGAGTCTACGAAAGTCATGGTAAGTTCATGAATGGATCAGGGAGAATCACAGGGAAAATCTAACTTGATCAGTGGATCTTCAAGGTTTTTAGGGGTAACGAGATGGACATCAATAGTAAGAATAAAAATTAGGACAAAGGGAAATTAAGAATCCTTTATCATATGTAATTTTTAATGAAGGGACTTAAATATCATAAGCATGAAGATGAAATCAATAGACAGGGAAAACCATAAATTCTTTGATTCAACTAAAGCAAATAATTATTCAAGGCAAACATTTCCAATGAAATATAGAAGGAGAGAAACTCATTTAACTTCTAGTGATTTCACCTTCAAGGATAGAAAACATTCAAGACACACATATAACTGTAATCAGAGAAGAGGGAATGCCTAAACATCTTTTATTATAGCTACGAAGATCTCTAAAACAATTATTTAAGCAAGTACAAAGGGTGATCGAAATAAAACCTCTTTGGTAGACTTTAAGTAATGGTACTTTAGAGAGAGACTTCAAAAACAGTGTTTTAGTGACATCAAGTAAGAAGGGCTAGCCATAAATCATTCCTGATACCAACTGTATTAAAATATTCATGAAATAAACAAGCTTAGGGGGTCTAGAGAGCAATTAAGAATTCTCTAAAATGTCCTAGCAGAGGAAAACATTAAGGCAGTGAAGGAAAAATAGAACTAAGGTGCTTTCAAAAGACATTTCTTAGTCTAAATATTCTTCTCTACTGAAACATAGAAAGATGGAAACATAATGAAAACTGGAAATAACAGTAACAAATTAGAAGCACTTCACCAACAACCAGGCTCAGCGATCCTGCAATATAACCTCCTCCATCAACAAACAAATCAGGGCATCCACAAGTTCCAAGACATCAATTTCTGTTCAACTTCCAAGAGACTATGTATTACTTCAAAGAGTCATCAAATGCCAACAAGATAATGAGTTCAGATGTAGTATTTATCTACAAATGAGGAGGTGAAGATAAGGTAGGGTTTGAGTGTCATTTATCATAGAGTTAATGAATTCCTAACCTTGAAGACCATGCAAGGCTCAAGCCAGGAATATATGCAGATATTTCTCTAATTAATAACTTCTATCTTAACTCCTAAGGGAATATAGGTGAAATGTTTGACTTTAAGGCCTATTCATAACTTTTACAATAACTTTTTGGCAGATATAAATATATTTGACTAAGCTCAATAACTGCCTAATGCTTTATTTAAGGAAACAAAGCACTAGGTGGCAAAAAGATCTTTTGAGAAGAGTAACTGCCATAAGCTGAGTCATTTGAATTTTCTTTGGGTTAATTTTCCCTTTGTTTTATCTTTAATATCTTTTATTAGGCCTTAAACTTTGTCTTTATGCTTTGACTATCTATTTTTATCATATTTTGTTTAATCTATTTGTGACCTTTGTTTTGTTTCTTTAATATTTTGATTTATTATTTTGATCCTTTGCCTTTATCCTTTCATCTTTGACTCTTATCTGTCTGCCTTTATTTCTTTAATCTTCTGTTTTGATTAGCTAACCCTTTTTTTTTGGCTTTTGATTAGGATTAGCACTTTAATCCTTCTAACTTATTCTCTTCACTATTTCTTTGACTGCTTCTATATTCCGTGTGCAGGGGAAGCTCTCTTCGTGGCTGGAGGGTTCGTTTGATCCATCGCTGATCATGTTTCATCGATGAAAATATTGGCACAAACCTTATGGCCTTTATTGATTTTTTATGAGCTCCTGGATCGTCATCCAGGCCCTCTCTATGATCAATTTTGACCCTGTGGAATATTTTTATTTATATCTCCATTAAAACCTGTGCAAAACACAAATAATTAGTTAAAAGCCTACGGGGAGGGTTTCACTGCATTTTTCGGGGTTTTGGACTGTCGAAGGGCGTTTGCAATGCAGGAGGAAAGGTTCAAGAGGTGGAACCAGGAGAAATTTAAACTGGAGGCGGGAATATTTTGAAAAAGGGTGTGGAGGATAGGTGGTTTTTGAAAACCAGAAATGGTTTTATCGCGCAGAGGATAGGTGGTTAGTGTTTTTTGGTGGAGGGTGTGTGATACTTCTCAGGATGAGACATGTGGCGGGGTAAAACCTCCCATTTCGCACGGGTTACGAAAAACTAATCCAATCACAACTTTATTTGCAATATGCAGTACTGGCCGTCGGATCTTGGGATGGGAGATCGACGGCTATCGCACATCTGAGAGGTGGTGAACGGTCGGTCGGGTGGTGGAAGTGGAGGATAGGTGGCGTCATATGGTTGGATGGTGAAGTTAAATGGAGTATGGGGCCCGGGGTCTTTCAAATTTTAACGAAATACGTTAAATTGTAAAGTTAATGGAGGATGTCGGGTGTAATGAGAGGCGGGCCCGCCCTTTAATATTTTGAAGGTTAAGGGGGGTTTTTATAAGGTTTGGGGGGTTTTAATAAAATCAAAGGGCAAAGGCTTAGTTTATGAAGGGAAAGGGCTTAAGAATAGCAAAGGTCATGGTATTATGAGGGTAAAGGGGTTTGGGGCTAAGAAGGAAAGGGGCTTAAGGCCTATTTCATCAAAGAGTAGGTTTTTAACATAAAAAAGAGTTTTATAATTAAATTCAAAGAACCCGATAGGCTTAAAAATTAGCTCAAAACAATGTAAAAAGGGAATTTTTACATTGCTTAATATTTCAGAGGAAAAATGATGAGTGAGGGGTGTTTCATGAGGTTTTTTTGGAAAGGAAGAAATGGATTTTTTTAGAGGGAAAAGGCCATGAATGAGGATGAGGGTGAGGTAGTGAAATGAGGCAAACAGGCCCGACAATGAAGTTCTTTCTTGAGTAGTGAGGTGAAACTTTAGAAGGAAAAGAGGGGGAAATCATAGTGAAAATAGTTTGACTTAGGATAATGAAGGCAATGAGATTTCTAGAACTCACAATATTTCTCAAATTTTGTTTTTAGAAATCTAGGGCCATCACTTAGTCATCTTTTGATATTAGAAAAAAAATACTGATGAATAACAAAGCCTTCCCGATTTTAGCCAGTTAATCAATGACCCCATACTCCACAATGGAGGTTGGCCAGCTATGCCAACTAAGCTTCCTTTTGACATTCCTAAGTTTGAAGGAAACACTAGAGAGGACCCTACTAATCATGTTCGCTCCTTCCATATGTGGTGTTCACTGGAGAAGCTACAAAGTGGTATGTTGACTAGAATATTGTGTATCATTCTACTTCTGCGACTCTTTCTAAAGTGCTTCTATCATATTTCGAGCTACCCCTCTGTTATGATACCGGTACCGAGTTTTTGACCACATTCCTTCAATCTTCTGCCACCCGCCTTTCTGACCATGTCCAAGAATGGCGTAGAAGAAAGAGCCAATGTAGAGCTCCTACATTCAACGACCGTGTCTATATGGATTTCTTTATCAAAAATCTCTTGGCCGCCATTGGTAAATATGGTGCATATCATTTTCCTCAGTTAGAGGAAGAATCTCTCCAGGTCACATTAAAATATGACTTTATCTATGCTCAGTTTGGTTATGTTTATACCATTTTACCAGATCTTCCTAGACCTGGTGGTGCCAATGCACTGGGGACATATCATGTCACTGAAGGTATTGTTGGATCTCTCTCACATCCATATGCTCCTCCTCACATGAGTTATGGTTACCCCTAGGGGAGACCTATTCCTCCAACACCTATTTCCCTCGAGGAAACTTGTATATCGTAAAAAGAACACCTTATGCATATTCCTAACCGCATCAGTCGATTCCAAGGCCAAATTTTTCTCCACCTGTTTACCCAAATGTTTCCCCACCCCCTTTCTGTCCTTATGCACAACCCGATGCTCCAGCCCCTGTGGCATCAGTGCCCCAGTCTCCCATGCCTTCTCAACCTCTACCACAACAACCACCACCTCCTCAAGGTCAGGTTTATGTGCAGTTGAGCGTGACTAATCCTATTAATTCAAATCAAATGAATAAGGGGAAAGGAAACCAAAACCAACAAGTGCAGGGTAACTAGGGTCGCCAAGGTAATCAACCGAACGCACCCCAAGGGAACTAGCTTAACACCTCAAACTAGGAATAAGGCGATCAGACCAAGAAGAACAAGCCTCTTTGTATGAAAAAACCTTATTCATGTTGTGGTTTCCATGGAAATTATACTCATGATTGTACCCTTTTACCCTAGATGCACCAGTTGTGGGAAGCCCAAGCAACACCTAGAGGACAACAACCCACTGTGTCGCTTCCTCCAAACATTGTGCCATCTCAACTAGATGTGTTCATTAATCCTTCCCTCAGTAAGGATATGTTGTTTCCCAACTACCTCAATGTTAGGTTGCTCCTCAACCTCCACAATATGGTACCCCTAATTACCATATTCTCATGATGAATAATGAAGAGGTCAATACTGTTGATTCCAACCTTCAGAACCAGCTGTTCCAATAAGACAAGCACCCTGCCATGTCTGCAACTGAGTCCCAAACCAAAGTACCCACATAGTCCATTTTGACACCAAATGTCCCCTTGCATACCCCTTAGCCTAAGGCAGAGGTCATTCACAAGGTCCCCAAAGGGCCATTATGCTGAAATTTTGCTTCTGCCAAAGCTGCCCACACCTACAACATAGTAGATGACTTGGCGCAGTCTCCTGCTGCCATGTCAATGCTGGAAGTCCTTTAGAAATTCCCATCTCAAAGAAAATCTCTACTATCTCCTTTGGGAGTTGTTGATCCTTCATATGAATCTATGATCATTTGATCATCTTTGATGTTGAAAAATTAGAACATCCCCCTTTACCTTAATTTGTTTCCTTCCAAATACTAGTCAAGATCCATAATGCCCATGTTCACAGATGTGTCATTGACGAGGGTGAATCCATCTATGTGATGACATTTGAGCCCCTTGGCATGTTCCACAATTCTCCTGTAACACTTGCGGGATAGATTTTTTGTATTGACATAGAATTCATTGATGCCCCCTTGATATATAATATCCTCTTGGGTCATAGATACACCTATAAAATGTTAGCTTTCACATCTACGGTTCACCATAAGATGTTCTTCCCCATAATGGAAATATAGCCACCATCGATTAGTTAACATATTACGAACTGAAGTCTCAGACCTCCCCTGAGTCCATCATATCTTCGGTGGTCGATAAACAATCAATCGCACCTCTCACCAATGTTTCACCAGGAGTATATAAATATTCCACCTTACCTAGTTCATTCCCTGGTCCCCCCCCCCCCCCTTATCACTTATCCCATCGCATCGAGTGTTTTCATGTTGCAAGCATCTCGGACTAGCCAAAAGTGGCTCAGTTCAACTAGCCAGAAGCCAACACCTTCGAAACTTGTGGGTTTTCACTCGACATAACCATTAAGACCTTATCCTTTTTTTAGTGTCTCTCCCAATATTTTTCAACCAAGAACAGTTCCCCCAAGACTTAACCATTTGTGAGCCATTCTGCCAAGTCACTACCCTTTCGGTCAAATACTGTTTCTAGCTTCTCCCTCCATATTTTTTTCGATGCTTGTTATGGATACCTTGAGTCTACCCAATTTGACCCTAGGGATCCTAGTCTGGTACAATGATTCCCCAAAAAACACTCCACTTGGTCAACTCAAACCATATACTTCTTTGAACCTAGTTCAACCAGTAGCCATGACCCTTCCCTTTGCTTCAGTGCCACATCCACCTCAATTGGAACCCACTCCTATTGCAAAAGCATCGGGTGAGGGGGGAAAAGAAAAAGAGAAGGAACCTAAGGAAAAGGCTCCCCAAAAATCTCCAGCTCGACCTAAGCCTCCAAATTTGGCACCTCCCTGCCCTTTGTGTGATGTTGTTGGGCATGCCACCCATAATTGTCTTGAAATTCCTTGTCTCAAATCTATGGTCAGCGAAATGTTTCCTGAATCTGACATCCTAGAGGTCCATGTTACCTTACCTGATTCATATAAGAAACTCAAATAATTGCACATAAACCACCCTTGTGATTTTTCAACCTTTATGGAAATTATTCTCATTATTTTCCCCATCTCAAAGAATTTTGCGATACCCTTGAGGCAGTTCATGAAATAGAGGCTGCTCGTAGTGGACCATGTACTCCTCTACTTGTGCATTCTACTTCCGCAAAATTGGAGGACATTTCTGCACCCATTGTGATACCTCCCCCCAATGTCGAGATGATAGAATCTTTGGCCGCTATTCTCTATCTGTTTTCATCCATGAGATCCACGATGGAAGACCCCTCTAGGGCTTTCCATTTTGCTTCGTTTGAGCCTCCCTCATCGAACACCTTGGTATCAACATCGGTAGATGTTTCATCTACTAAATCTTTGTCTACCCTTCGTAGTGATGCATATGTGAACCATATTTCTCATGAAGATGTGCTAGGTAGCCCCACTGCATCATGTGGTCTCACTTTTTCCAGTCCTCCCATCTTCCATTCCGATGAAGAAATTATGGAAGCCATGACCACCCCTTATTTTCCCTGAGATGATATGCACCATCATGCATACTTCATTCCACAGTTTTCCCATGAGCAGTATGTTGTGGAGTCTAAATAATTCATTCATGATGAATTCGATTGGTTTAGAAATCCTATTCCCGCACCAAATGCTTTTGAAGAAGGAAAGATGGCCAATATCTCTCCTACCATTTAAATAAACATTTCCGATAAACCAGGGGTTGAAGAAAAAATTACCTTGGGGGAACATTGCACCCCATAAGAAATTGAGGTTTACACCAAACTATTCAAGGAATTCCATGATGTTTTCTCGTAGTCTTATTCAGAGATACTCAAACTTGATCCCACCATTGTCAAACACCATATCGATACATGGCCCGATGCCAATCCTGTTCGTAAAAAATTGATACCCATCAATCCTTCCAAACAAGAGGCTATCAAAGCCGATATCTATAACCTCAAGCAGGTTGGTTTTATCTATCCCATTGAATAGACCACGTGGCTTTCCAACCCATTTTCTGTTCTCAAGAAACAAGGCACCATTCATGTTTGCATTGACTTTTGTGACCTGAAAAAATCTTGTCTGAAAGACAACTTCCCCACACCATTTATTGAACAAATCATTGATTAGTGTGTGGGGCATGAGGTTCTATCCTTTATTAATGGTTTCTCCGGGTATAACCAGATTACTATCCATCATGTTCATCAGTTAAAAACTGCATTCATTAGTCCGTGGGGAACTTTAGCTTATAAGGTCATGCCCTTCAGTTTAAATAATTTCAGAGCCACCTTCCAATGGGACATGTCTTATTGTTTCCATGACTTGGCTAATATTATCCTTGCCTACCTTGACGACCTCACTTCTCGTTCTAGGCTTTGGGCGAAACACATTCATGATTTACGTATTGTTTTTCTCCGATGTCGCAAGTATAATATCTGCCTCAACCCATTGAAGTGTGTATTTTTCATTCTTGCGAGATGTCTCTTGGGCTTCATCATGTCCAAAGACAATATAAATATTGATCACCCCAAATTTCAAGCCATTCTTAAAATTCTCATTCCTCGTACCTTGTGCTAGTTACAAAGCCAACTTCCTTTGTCATTTTTTCCCTGACTATGCCACCATTGCACATGGGTTTCTAAGACTCATTCGATCTAACATTCCATTTGTTTGGGGTGACTATGCTCAAAAATATTTTTATGCGCTGAAACATGCTCTCACTTCTGTTCCCTTGATTAGTCCACCTAACTTTGAGAGGGACTTCATCCTGTACATCTCAACTTCCACCCACTCGGTCGTTGGGGTCCTCATTTGGGAAGATGACACCCGAAATGAAAATGTTATCTATTATTTCAGTAAAAACCTTGTGGGACCCCCTATGTCATACTCACATGAAGAGAAGTTTGCACTATCGTTGTGTTCTCGGTCCAAAAAAGTCATCATTATATCCTTATGTGTTCCACCAAGGTAGTGACCAATTCAAACCCCATGGATTTCATCTTAAGTCGATGGATCATTAATGGAAAATAAGCCGGTTGGATAGTTAACCTCTAAGAGTTCGATCTTGAATTTTTTAGTCCCAAGAGAAAGAAAGGTTTAGCCCTTGCTGAAATCATTTTTGAATTGACTACTAGTACACGTGATCTATCGATTAATGATGATTTACCCGATAAACACTTGTTTTCCATTATTTTGAATGAAACTTGGTATGGTGACATCCTTACCTATTTTTGAACCCATAAGTTCACTTCTCATCTCGTTCATGATGCCCGATGATGCATACGACACCAAGCCCCCCGCTACCTTCTCATTGGTGATGATCTTAATCGTTTTGGTGTTGATTTTGTCCTTCGTTGTTGTCTCATGCACGCTGAAGCTGAGCAAGTCCTTAATGCCTACCATAGCGATGCTTGTGGTGGCCACCTCTCTGGTTTGGGCACCACACAAAAAATCATGCGCACTGGGTATTTTTGGCCTTCTCTCTTTGGTGATTGTATTGAAGTAGTCAAACATTGCTCCAATTGTCAACTATTTCCCCCAAAGGCACAAGATCCACCTACTCCCCTCCATCCTATCATATTAGTCAGTCCCTTTTGCAAGTGGGCCATTTAATTTATGGAGTGTTGACCTACATCTGCTAGTAACTACAAGTACATGATCATGGCGGTCGACTATTTCACCAAATGGGTTGAGGCCACCCCAATGTTCAATAATATTGCGGCTATTGTAGCCCTATTCTTCTTTAACCATATTATCACTTGATTCAGGGTTTTGAAATAATTGGTCTCTGACCATGGCCAACATTTCGAAGATGAGATATGGCGTGAGCGATCTTCACTGTTGGGATTTGAGCACCAATATTCATCGTGTTATTATCCCCAAGGTAATGGAAAAGTTGAAGCTGTCAATAAAATCCTTAAAATTATGCTTCAACGAATGGTGAACAAACACAAAACGAACTAGGACCTTATGCTCTTCCATACTTTGTGGGCCTATAGAAATTTTGTTAAAACTTCTACTGGGTTTAATCCTTTCCACCTTGTTTTTGGAGAGGAGGTAGTCTTATTGATTGAGTGTGAAATCCCCTCCCTTCACCTATTCATAAAAATTATCCTTGACACCCAACCTTTAGAACAAAGACTTATCAGGCTTGAGCATGCTTTTGAACACCACCGTGTTACATTGAAAACCATTGAAGCGGCCAATAAACACACCAAAGCCCAGTATGACCGAAAATTCCACCCTCGTACCTTCCACGAAGGTGATCATGTTCTAGTGTATGGCCAATATCATGATTTCCTTGTTCATGGGAAGTTGGACTCATTATGGCTAGGACCTTACATCATTAGTAAGGATTTGGGGAACAGGGCATACCTTCTAAAGGATTTCAAAGGACAACTTCTTCCTAACCCTCGCAATGCACTTTACCTCAAGAAATTTTACCCATATCATCTCCCATTTTCATGTGTGTATTTATTTTTGTCTTGAATTTAGGTAGATTTCATTTTCCACCTTCATCTCATTTGTTGTTTTGCGGTGCATTTCAAATGGATCCATCATCCATGCTGTATATTGGTCATTCCGATGGTGCAAGTCACTTCTCCTAAAATCTAGCCTCGGCATCTTGGGCCATTTTTACCCCCTTACATTCGTTGGCCCTCTACAACGGTGTATGCATTGGATCTGACACCAATAACCAGACTGAATATGATGCAGTGATAGGTTTTTTAGTCGATTCCCTTGAAAGTCACATCCTTCACCTTCATGTTTTTTTAGATTCCTTGTTTCTTTTCATGCAATTTAATGGTGTGTATCATGTGAATAACCATGTCCATTTTAGAAAATATTTACGAGTGAATCTCTTAGTGCGTGAATTTGAATCCATTACATTCATTCATGTACCTAGATCCTAGAATCACTATGTAGATATCATTTCAAACAATATTCTAGATTGTCACTTATCACATGCATTTAACACAACACAATAATAAAACAAATGATGAACCATATACTCGTCATTTATAAAAATATGCATAAAAATATTATGTATCCACAAAATCATAAATTTTTGGAGTCCACTACTCTAAATACATTTGACATGCCCACAACATGTTACAAAAATAAAAATTGGGGGCACCACATACCCCTATATGTAATCACTACCTAGAGGGTCCCAAGCCAATGGCTCTGCTCCACTAGCTTGCAGATCCTTAATTGCCTACCTAGCCATCGCCATGCGCCGCATGACCCTCGCCACTCTAAGGGTAGCCCTATACATCCCTTGATGTATTGTTCCTCAATATCATTCCACCCATGCTCGGATACTCCAATCATAAACATATCACACCTGTGACAGACATCCTCCAGTAGAGCCTCATAATGAGGTCTCTGGTCTGCTCTTGCTCCACTAGACCCCGTAGCCCCTGGTACTGCGGATCGTCTCGCATATCCTATCGGTTTCACTAGTGCTATATATGCATACAAAAAATTATGAATAAATACCACATACATATTCTAAAAAATTTAAATGCACCATAATATATAGCAACTTTCACTTACCATCTGGTCCCCATGCTCGACTAGGTGGAAGTGGAAAGTCAAGGCCCCCCTGAAAGTTCATTCCAATGTATGGTTAATCATCTATGTACAGTGGCATTTGATCCTAGTGTGTGAAAAACTCAAGTCATACCACACGTCTGACTCCACCCCCTCCTCCTCTCTGCAGTATCTAAACCTAGCGGTGCATCCTGGGCTCTTGTGGGCCCCCATCCCAGATCTGCACATGAGGTCGGATCATGGGGATATTCTCAAAGAAGAACGAGCACAATACCATACCAAAAGGACAATCATGGTTCACTTGGTGCTTGCATAGTGACATCTATCATTTCAATGACGACAGCATCATTTGGGCCTACCCATAGTAGCAGGGAAAATTTTAGGGGCTAATATTCGCAGGTGGGATAATTTTCCATCCTTTTTCAAAAAACAAGATTCACCAATTTCCATTTTTTTCTAAAATTATTCACCCAAATTTTATATTACACCATTATTTTACCTTAAAAATTGTTGAAATATTATATTAACTAATATAAACTCATTGGAAATGTAAATAGTTTTCAAAAATATTGCCAAAATTTTTACAATTTGCATATTACAGACTAGTAATATTCGCCAAGGTTTCTAAACTTTAAGATAAACTTCCATCCTTAAAATTTTCCCTACATAGTAGGTCCCACTCAAAACACTCTCTAACAACATCATATGCTCCCCAACGATATGATGGAACACCTGATTGCCCAATATCCGTAGTACTACTCCAGCAACAACCCATTTCTCTTTCCACTCTATATCACTAATTGGAATGGCCGTGCCCTTATAACAAGCATTCAGTCTACAATGGCTCTCCATGAACTTTGATATATTCCACCCATGCAGTAAAACTGAATGTATGTTTCCCACCACCCCTAGTGGTGGGAGTTCGGTCAATAAATAAATGTCTTAGATAGTAAGCTCAATCCTATGCCCCTGCACCATAAAGGCCTCCTAGTTTGAATCCCAATATTTCACTATCCTCAATAGTAAGGGCTCACCTACCCTCATCAGTGGGTTATCAACCAACTTAAGAACCCCATATCTAGCAAGCACTCCTCATACCACCTGATCCCCTTGGATCTCGGCCCGAAGAGTATCCAAATCTCTCTCACGCCATTTGAACCTCAATTCTTCGATACCTGCATAACGCCATCATGTTTGTCAGCTCAGAAATAAGACAATTGCATCAAAAATATGCTAACCCTAGTCCTCTACCAACCAACAGAAAAAAACCCACGTCCAGCTCCAACTCACACTTTTCCTTCCCTAGAACTTCGAGCTTGTAGTCTTTCCCACTGCAAACTATGATCCAAGTCGCATTCGAAGGCCTAAAAAGTGAGATTTGGCCATGAGGATGGGTAGGGGTCTCCCATAGAGCCCTATGGAATTAATCTAAAAAACAAAACTGAAAAAAATGAAGAGTAAGGTTAGGAAACTCATCTACCACTCACAGATCCTGATTCCAATGGTCTATTTGTCCGTTATGTTCACCGCAAGATTTAGGGCCTTTTCCTCCTCTCCAAATTCACCAAAACATAGCTCGATATGATGAACTGTCAACACCATTGGAAATCTCTCACGGAGTAATATAATGGGTCTTCTTTTGTTTTTGGTAATTTGACACTTCACCAAGAATCCATTTTTCAAAGAAGAGTCACTTTGCAGCCTCTTAAAGTCAGATTTCTTCACATGCACTGCTTCTACTTTGGGCATCACTTTTCCTTCATACTTGTCAACTCATGTGTTGATTTTCGTCACGAGTAACCATATTTTTCTCGTGTTTTTTATGGTCCCCATTGGGCCTATTCTATGTGACAACATCATTGAGATACCCTTGTTTAGAGCATCCGAGTTGAGTCATCATTTCATTTATGGAGTCTGTCTCGAGTCCCTTTGCCTCCTGTTACAGTATTCCATCCATTTTTCCCTAAATTCCTCTCGTGTCGCCCATTTTGGCCTCCATTCATACTATCCCCCATCCCCTCTAAATTCGAGTCAGTTGTTGTTAGGTCATCCATGATTTTTATGCTCTAACAAGGGAAGTCACTCGTCCGCTACTCAGTATCCCCTA
This sequence comes from Pinus albicaulis, assembly GCA_034641835.2. Taxonomy (NCBI): domain Eukaryota; kingdom Viridiplantae; phylum Streptophyta; class Pinopsida; order Pinales; family Pinaceae; genus Pinus; species Pinus albicaulis. The sequence goes on from CM076584.1 coordinate 459,581,930, forward strand.
TTCCATCATCATCCCTGGTGGTAGTCCATCGGTCACTTTACTATGATCCCTCGTGCCTTAGTTGAGGATTCATCATTGCCTCACCTATGGTTGACCTCCTTCTGTCGACATCATCACAGCATTCCAGAAGACAAGTCTAGAGGGAATTGTACCTTCATTCCAGCTTCCATTCTTTTTCAGTTCCTCCAATCAAGCAAAGGGAATCATCATTTCCCTTTGACTTGGTTTTTTCTCATCCGCTTGGTCTTAGCTCATTATTGCATGATTGAGATTTGTATACTTAGTGGTTCGGTGATGCACTAGATTGTACCAATTATTCCCGGATGTGTGTGAGATGTTTTAGACCTCATGAGGGGGTGGCCTTTCAGGTAGCCCCCCACATGCCCAGATGACCTCGGATTATGCTACAACCTCATATGCAACTCTGCAGATTTGATGGGTTTAGTTTCAGCTACTTGTAGCACCCATAGCATGCATGTATCATTCAGATGATCCATTCATATTTTCAGAGCCCTTTCCTATTTAGCAGGACTTATTTGGTTGTTATTATGTCTCATTTACTCAGATAGTATTGTATTCAGTTCTGGCTCATGTTTCTCTAGGTGCAATATGTATGTGGGATCCATTATATTTGTGTCTGGCCCATTTTATGCTAGAATTTCATGTACCATTTATTATGTAATTTATTTCTCAGTCTCATATTGTTGAGCCCATTATTCTTATTTATACTTTTTCATCTCGGTGGGCATAGGTATGCCTCCCCTGCCCCATTGAGAACAAGTACCCCAACATCAAAGGATACTTATATCATTTGTAGGTCCCACCCCCTCAATCATTTTTCTCTCTTTCTTCGCTTCGTCTATGTATCTCTCTCTCTCTGAATCCCCTTCATGTCTAGTGATTTTGTTCTTACAACATACTTCAGTCATACGATTAGCTCCTAATGCTCGCATGTTGGGGGAAATATGTTATCATCAAAATTTAGTCATCTAACCATTTACAATTAGATGGATCGAAATAAACCATCTAAGCCTAATTTTACCATAGTAAAATTTCTTTCATTGTAAGAAAAAATTTAATAAACCATATTTTATTAAGTTATTTTAATTTTAAACAAGAAACCCCATGAGAAATAATTAAATAAATCATTATTTATTTGATTTTCCTCTAGGAATAATTAATTAAACCACTGTTTAAATAATATTCTTGGTCATATTTAACACTATTATGAGAAATAATTAAATAAATCATTATTTTTCTTATTTTTCTCTAGGAATAATTAATTAAATCATTTTTTAGTTATTATTACTTGTTAAATTTGACTAAATCACCTATGAATAATTAAACAAATAATTATTTTTTTATTATTCTTTAACCACATTCTTGAAATGATAAATAAATTATTTATTTGTTTATTATTTATAAATAAAGGTATTTAACCAATTTAAATACCTTTTCCCTCCAACAAAATATAATAAAATATTTCAAGCGGTTAGATTTATATCTTTGTTAATAATATTTTATTATTCGCTATTTTCAAGGATAACACAATATTTTGTTATAAATATGAGGTTTTTTCCATTCATTCTTCACTTTTATCCTTTTCATTATCACACTTTGATCATTCTCATTGTTGCTACTATTTTCTTTTGCTTCTTGAGCTCCCACTTGAGTTCAACATTTTTGGTTTTCTGCACCATTGAGAGATAGAAACTTCTGGAACTAAAGCGTTGAGGAAAACTAAGAACCCATACCATTGAGGGGGACTAGTAACCCTTATTTGTTCCCTTCACCGGGTGTAATAATATATGAAACATTCTTTAAATATTGTCTTGTTTGTTGGATGCATGGAGTAATTACTATTTATTTTCACTGTTTAACTGATTTTACTGCATAGATATGGGTTTTTACATCATTTGTTCTAACTATCGATTGAATATATAAATTAGTTAAGAATCCATTTATGTTGTTAGGTTTGTTTTTCACACATAGCTAAAGTAGGCTCTTTGATCATTCATGGAGACCAATAATGCTTGTGAGATGATTCTAAAGGAATAAATGGCACTCTAAGAAGGATACTCCACCAGAAAACATGCACTTGAAGTCTCAACAAGGTACCTACACCCACAAGAAAGAAAACAAGATAATCACCTCAAAAATAATGAAGAGATGCAACAAAATATCAAGCAACCATACAAACTCTGTTCATGTCACTCTAATGGTCCAGCTCTAGCGTGCATCATCCTACCACAATTCGACAAAGAGGTAAGGCTCAGGTATGGAACTCTCTCACCCTCTCCTTATGCATAAGTGACTAAATGAATGAATGTTGAGAGGGAAAACCTTAATAAGTTGAATATGGTCAGTTAACTTGGCCACCCATGACCAATTAAACAAAAATTCAATGGTGGAGTCCTCATGCAACTTGTAGTTGTCAAATTATTTAAAGTACAATCAACAGGAGTGGGTTTTGATTATGAGGGAGAAGATAACAGTATATTTGAGCGGGACCAATGGTACAAATGAGGAAAGATCGTGCAAGGGACATATCAACACAACACTCTAATCCAACTCAAATAAAATATAAAGTACTTAAGCACTTTTCCCCTCACATATTTTTCCATTCCAAGAATAGTTAGAAGGAGGAAAAAAGGTTGCAAGCCACCAATGAGCTTTGAACCTCGACCCACTTCTGCTATAGTATAGTGCTACATGAAGACCTATAACTGCTACAGGAAGTTTTTGACTGCTACAAGAAGAGTCAAGGAGTTCTACAGGAGAGCAAAGGAGGTATATGCATGCAACCAAATTCCCAATTGGTTCAAGAAACTCCCAATTTTCAGATCATAGCATTAGTTAAGATGTAAGTTTCCATCACCTCACCTATCCATCATAATTTCACACAAATAATCCTAGAAAAATTTCAGTCAATAGTCATAAAATTGTGAAATTTAAGGGTCTGTGTGAAGGAAATAGAGGTTCAGTGTATATATTTGGTGTGATAAGAAGTTTTGTGACCCTCTGTGGCCACTAAATTCAAAACTAGGGCCACAAAAAAAACGCCTCTCCTACACATATTCAAGAGCAATAAATGGGGGGTGGGTTTAATAGGAGAGAGCCTATAGACACCATAATGATTAATTTGCACCCTCTTGTAGCAGACATACTTAGGAGACATCAATGTTTAGGCTTCTTTGATTTTTTAAAAGGATATGATGATGAAGTGTCCTTTTATTTTTCTATGGATTTGAATTCCTAATCAAATTTCAATGCCACAATTGTAATAAGAGGGTTAGCCATTACCATAAGTCCTGAAGTGATCAACAAGGTAACCACACTGCCCCTAGGAATCAAATGGAATAGGGAAGATAGGGCCACTAGTGCCACTACCAAGAATAATTTCTTTAGGTCGAGGGAGAAATCTATGGAAGATAAAAATGGGGTTAGAAGAGAATTGTTTCCTTACCCATGGGATGAGGTAGCCCTTAACATCTTAAGATACATCACTTGTGAAGGTATATTAAGTGTAGCATATGGTTATCACTTTAGGCTATTGCATGAGCTCAAATACCAAAAAAATATGTCTCTTAACCAGAGATTGAATGTACGTTACTTCCTTCTCGAGTCCATCATGGACATGAGCCAAAAATTCAGAGAAAAGAAGTATCAACACTTTGCCCATCATGGCCTTATTAATCTGATAGTGGAGGATGCCATAAACCACTTAAAAATTATTGTGCCATGGTCCAAGTTTAGAGATATGGATAGAGAGGAACTCCTATGAACCGAGAACATTACTCCCATGGAAATCACTATATCTAGCGTTGGGGGTACAGACACCAGGTCAAAGGAAGAAGAGACAAAGAAGACAGTAGAAATGGAAAAAGATGAAGATAAATAAGAAGAGGTAGAGGCATAAGAAGGATATGATGACGGAGAAGAGGAATAAAAATTGTAAGAGGAGACCCTGAGTCCTAAACAGACCACTGAGCTAAAAGAGACAGTGTAATATCCCAAAAGGGAGATAGCAACATACAAGACATAATAATGTAAAACTCATCAAATCTAAACATGACATAAAAGGGATCAATATGCAGCCTTAATATATTAGCAAAAATATATAAAATATCTTGAGGGTAAAGCCACCCAAGGAATAAGAACAAACATCCAATGATCAGATAAATAAACACATGAGTTGTTGCAAATATATAGAATGCTGAAAAGCACTGGCAGTGATGTTTGTATCAATGTAGTTACTGCTATAATCATACATAAATATAAAAAAACATGAATAAAAAAGGCTCCCATGCTCTCCATATATAGCAAGTGAACCTCTTCACATTTGGTCCCATCCATATGTGCCATCAAGCCCATGCAAGTTGTCCTCCACCCAAACTGCGTTGTTCATCAAGGAGATTCAGTGTATCTAGGCAGCTTTGTTGACTTGGTCAAAGTTGACTGAATAAACATGATCCCATCCCTGTTCACACCCAAGGGTGCTAAAATTAGCTTCTTATTCTTCCTCCTTTCACATTAGGAGTGTTATTATTCTTTCTAAAGAGGTTAATGGGCCTCCCTACCCATTTATTCACCTACCTAGTGATAAATCCAACTATAATATTCCATTTAGATGAAGGCTAAATTTTTGGAATATTACAGTCCTCCCCTCCAAAATTTTTCTTTTCCTAAAGAAACTGTAAAGGTGGAGAAAAATTCCTCCCCTCCTCTTCTTGTGGCATCCTCATCAATAGTCCCCACCACTGCTCCAAACAATCTGCAATGAATCCATCCTCCAATACTCCCTCCCAAGCATGCAAAACCAAATGGCTCACATCATGAAAAGGTGGAAGGTGTAAGTGGAAACCTCGTTGTTGTCCCATGGCCTCCTTAAGGTGGGAGTGATGAAAAACATGGGGAATATTATTCCCAATGAGTGACTCCCACACCCATGCTATCATCCAAATGAAATGAGCCAATCTAGGTAGCTCAAAAAGATCCTCAACCCCCGGTTCATATAATGTGTTGGGGCTACATGGAGAGATCGGATCCTCCCATCCAATTGGTTTCTCTCTCCATTTATGGTAAGTATGGGGCTGTTGCTGATCTTGGGCTGAAATTTCATGACCTCCAAGAGTGGCCCAAGCTACCCCACCAAACAAATGAGCCATGAAGTGCCTCCTCCAAAAACTCAAGTTCTTCAAATGGCTCCTCCCACATGAAGAAAAGAGATGTAGTTTGGCAATCATGGGCTGCCCATTGCTTCCCCTGAAACATGCATCATGTAAATTAGGGAGAATAATACTCTAAATGGGCATCTCCAACTCATATCCCACTCTCAAAAAAAATCTCCCCGTGAAAATAAAAATATCAGCAATACATGGAAGCAAAAACCAATAGAAACAAGTTGTCACATGACAACCGGAAAGTGGATCAAGGTCCCACACATGGAACCAGTGCAGTGCATCCTTTTCCTGCATCAAATCAAACAATAAAAAGTGCTTTCCCAACCACTTTTTTACTGCCACAATCATTCTATAAGATAGAAACATAAAAGTACAAAGTGGTGTCAATGGTGCACACCAAAAATCATGTGGCTTCCCCCACAAACCACCAACAAGAGATCCAATCTCAATGCTACAAATGGTTTCAAGTACATCATCATACAATATGCAAGAAGGGATAATCCTCCTCGGTACAACATTTTTCTCATATAAATTAAATAAGTACAAAAATTAATGTGGAATTATACATTCTCGACCATGTACTTGGGACCTTGAGCTGAAATGGCTCAACTGGAAATTCTCCCTTACCTCCAAAGAGTAGGGAAGTGGCTGTGACATCCTCTCTATCACCATCCCAGCTATGCATCTCTCCATATGCTGAAATATATCATGTTGGATTCCCTCCCAAATGAACTCCTCTACCAAGGAAAGATATGCATCAAAGTGCATGGAAAAGAAGTCCTCATGTGTTGCATGTAGCAGCTTCTCCTTGAGCTTAGAAGCTCTAGTCAAGAAGACTCTGCCATAATAATAGATGACCAAATCATCCACCATATATCTATCATCTCCATCCAGGTCATCAAGAATCATGCAAGCACCAAGATCCTTGGAGTACTCTACCAAGAGTTGAGACCTCCAATATGGATCAATCCTCCTAAGAGACAGTGCTGGTGATCTGCAATGTGAAGCTCTCCACATGCTGCTATCTTTTCCTTTAAAATCCTTCATGCCAAATTCATCCTCCCAATTACTTCCATGCCCATCATGTAGCTGATCATGCTCAAAAAGTAGTGATCTTTGGAATTTGGCCTCCCATGAGAAGCTCTCATCCAAAAAGAATCTCCTAATCTTGGCCAATGTAAGCATGAGTGGCCTCCATCTACTCCAATGTATGGAGGATTCCTTCCTCAAAGGAAGTACCCTCTATTTCTCGAAATCCATGGAGCAACTCCCTTGCACCATGAAGGTGACATCCTCCATCACTGTAGCAACTTTTGTTAGCGCAGTGCATATAGTGAGAGTGGGTGGTGCTGAAAATGGGATAGTGTCTCCCTCCTCCTTGAGTCTATCCCAAACTCTCTGCACTGTACTAGAATCCTCCAAAGTCCTCACCTCTTCGGAAATATGTCTCTTACCAACTCTAGATCTGGTGGCCTCCCAGGTGGAATGCCTCCATGTAGTGAGACATCAATGTCAAGAGTAGACTGTACATATGGTTGGGCAACTTTTCCCTTGCCCTCACAACGAAAATCATTCTACCTCTTCCTTGCATCAGCTCTCTGAAATGGATAGGGGTGTGTGCTCCTCATCAAATGATGATGACCTTCCTCCCTATCTTCTCCTTCCATCTGCAATGCTCCACAATCATGTTGTCCATTGATTGTACCTTGACCTCCATATGTGAGATCCTGGGGAAATTTTTGCAATGATACAAGAAATCCTCCTGTTGCAGCATGTGTTGCTCCTTCCTCTGCATGAGGTAGTAGATATTCTTTAGATGTGACACCATTGTAACCCCCATCCTCCTCTTCCTCTTCAATATGAATGGGAGTCATCTGCTCAATAAGAGGATCCTCTTTTGAAAAAGGGACCTTCATGCCCTCTTGTCCAAAGATATGAGATAGAGATCTTGCCTTTAGCAAGGTGTTATGCAAGATGTGGGTTTCTCCAACAGTTTTCTGAAGTGATTTTGAGTTTTCAAGTTCTTCCAACCCATGAAAAAGTTCTGTTTGTCTTGGTTTGTTTGGCTCTACTAAGAGTGTTTTAGAATGTCTTCCATAAAACCTCCCCACTAATCTATTAGTGAAATTTTCATAAGAAGAAATATTGGCATTTTTCAATGAAAATGACTCAAAAATCCACCAAGCGTAGGTTTTACCTTCAAAGTGTGGCGCTGCAACTCTGATGGCTTCATCTTCAGAAACTTGGTGATGTTGCAAATAAGTGTGTAGATCCTCCACCCAAGGTCTGGCTGAAAATGTTGGTGATCCATAAAAAATAGATAGAGAAAATCTATCCATGTCATGATTCCTTCTCCTCTCCACCTTGATCTTGCAAAACTCCTGAAAAGTGATATGATCTCTAAACCTTTTAGTTTGAGATTCATATTCCTGAAGAAAATCACTAAGAGTTTCCCTCTTAGGAATTCCTCCTTCTTCCATCTCTTTGATGATATATCTGGGCATTTGACTGCACTGTGCATAATAGGGTGTAGCTGCATGCTTACACATATCATGTGCCAATCTATATCTGGCTCTAGATTCAAACTTCTCTGGAGATTCCATCTCCTTTCTCATCTTCATAAAATATTCATTGATGCTCTGCATAGATTTTGGAAGAATATTTGAGAGCCTCTCCTCCTTTATACCTCCACATAATGGAGTCTTCTTTCTGTTCATATCTTCTTCTCTTGATAGCATAATGGCTGAGTTCCACAGGCTGAGCCAAGATTATGCTCTGATACCACTGTAATATCCCAAAATGGGTATGCAGCAGTGCATAAACACAATAATGGAATAGAAGGGAGGAATTATATCATAAAATTTGTTAAGAAACACATTGCCATCAATTTAATGAAATAGCAGAAAAAGGAAGCACTTCTACATCCTCCCAAGTGGGGAAAATGCAGCAATTTGACTTGAAAACGTTATTTTTGAAGATTTACATTTTAACGGGAAGAAATAATGGTTGGATCCCTTATAATATGCATTAATTCCATCACATAAAAAATAGGAGCAAAAACAAATCTCTTTTGATAAGTTAAACAGATCTCCTGGCCTTAAAATGACTTAAAAATAGCCAAATCCCATGACTTAAGCTATGCAGAATTTCTGAAGCACATAATAACATTATTATGTGAGGGTTTCTGCAAAATTACAATATGGAATCATATATCTGGAGTTTCATTGGACAATATGCTAAGAAAACAGATATCTGGCCTCTTTAATGTATTATAGAAATAACCCGACAAGGGTTTCTTGAGAACATAAGTACAAAAAGAGAAGATCTGAATATTCAGCTATGAAATAATGTAGTCTCACTACAAAATTGGATAAATGAAGTTTAATAATACAAAAAAGGGATGAGAATCCCTACTACCAGCTTTTCGGGAGAAGGGATGGCCCTTTCCCTAAGAAACTAGCTTATAACAAGGGCTTAAACCCTGATGCAGCAACTCTATGAAAAATGATGTAGTTCCTGCAAGGGACTGCACTGTATCAGATGAGGAATAGTTTGGCCAACTTCCAAGATGTGAAATAAGCCCAGAAATATTCCTAGATGATCTCTCAAGAGAAGGAAGGCACCCTCTACTGAGAAACAGACCCGAAAGTGGTGTTATCAAACCTCCACTACAACACCCTGCAACACAGCACTATTCTGCTATAGAAATAACACTAAAGCTAGAGACTAGTGCTTAGCCTCAAGCCTAGATGTGGATAAATATATTACAAATCTCTCCCAAGAGGCCTATCAAGGGATGAGGTGGGATTCCCGCTCGGGAACACCCGATACTAAGCAGCACAACAACCCTTCTAAATAGCAAGAGGAAGCAAAAGTCTAAACAGACCAATATCAAATGATAAACTAAAAACATGAATAAAAAAGGCTCCCATCCTCTCCATATATAGCAAGTGAACCTTTTCACATTGGGTCCCATCCATATGTGCCATCAAGCCCATGCAAGTTGTCCTCCACCCAAACTGCATTGTTCATCAAGGAGATTCAGTGTATCTAGACATCTTTGTTGACTTGATCAAATTTGACTGAATCAACATGATCCCATCCCTGTTCACACCCAAGGGTGCTCAAATTAGCTTCTTATTCTTCCTCCTTTCACATTAGGAGTGTTATTATTCTTTCTAAAGAGGTTAATGGGCCTCCCTACCCATTTATTCACCTACCTAGTGATAAATCTAACTATAATATTCCATTTAGATGAAGGCTAAATTTTTGGAATATTATAGACAAAGATACTCCCTCAAAAAACTAGTCTGTCACCAGGTAACATTAAGGATGAGGTGGTTGCCGCTTTAGCTACTTTAGGGAACCTTGTGAAATCCAAGAAGAAAAGGCCTAGAAAAACCCCTCTCTACTTTAAAACAAGTAAATGCACTAGAATAAGACAAGTCAGACCCCAGACTCCCACAAAAGTTATAATTACCATTAAGGGGTCCCCAAGTAAAAAAGAAGAGGTAGTGCTAGATGAGGGAAATATTGAGGAGGTCACCTCTCCAAATCCAAAATCTAAGGCTCACATACCCTATGTAAGGAGTTACACCACCAAATTATCACCCTTAAAGCAACCAAAAGCACCCAATACTAACCAAAGAGAAGGAAATAACATGCTACAGAAAAAATAGAGCCTACTACAGGATAAACAAGGCATGCTATAGGAAAATCAGAAGATGCTACAGGAAGAGAAGGATGGGCAGTAGGAAGAACAAAGGGTACAAATTGAAGGGAAGAGTGCACAAATGGAAGGAAGATAGGTACAAGTGTGGATACAAGTTGAAAACCAACTCCAAAATATAGTATCCTCCTCACAAAAATTTGAAATACAAATCATAGTATTTTAGGAACCTACCGCATAGCCTAATTTTGGATCCTATAATAATTTCATTGAGGGAGAAAGACTAATTTCTGAGAAATTCACAATCCCCCTCGTACATGACTTGGAGATCTAAATAGGGTGCACCCACAGGTGGATGTAGATATCCAAATCAAATTATGTTTGGGATGTGGGGTTTATGGAAGAAAGGCTCCTTGAAATGGTAAAAGAACTGGTTGATGTAAGGCTCATAGAATCTGTGGTGCAAGAGCAACTACAAGCAATACAAGAAGAGAACATGAGGTTTCAAGGGCATCTACAGGAAAAGGACAACCAAATTTCCACCATGGTCAACCTTTGCATGGATACCATGCAGTATATACAACCTTCAAAGTCCTATGTAGTTTACCCAAAGGAGCAATGGCTACAATTGCAAATCAGAACCTTAGCTCAGCATGGCTCCCTACCATTTCAAACCTATATACAATTCATTGATTTCTAAAAATAGTATAGTGTAGGAGAGAGGGACAGGATGGATGAATTCTACATGTACAATCTCATTTTAGCTGATATGAATAATTGGGACCAAAATTCCAGGTTGGGTGATATGCAATTAATGGCTCTATCATCTTGGCTAACACATGAAGAAGAAAGAGCATCACATATTAAAATATTCATGCTAAGAGAATAAAGAGAACATATACATATCATATAAGAACTAATAAGCCTTTGGGGGATCATTACTAATCATCGATTTATCTCAAATGATGATGTCAGGAACCTAGATACATTGAGACACAAGGTCAACCAATTTTACAATTTTATGATATATCCAGGTTGCTAGGAGAAGAGAGTTTGCAAGCATGCCAAAGAAGATGGCACACCTTACCACTTAGCCCACAGTTGTGCAAATATCATTCTCATGAGAGAATAAAAAAATGAATTGGAAAGAGAAACCTCATAAAAAAAGTTATGCAAAGAATGAATATATAGTGTATAGGCTTGAATCTCAGCCCACCTTTGTTGTTGGGGCTGCATGAAGGGAGATATCAAACAGAGGAACAAAAGGAGTGTCTTGAGGCAGAAAGGAATGCAAGATTCCACATACCAGAAGAAACTCCCTCTTTGCTGCCTTGGGATGTCAAAGAGGCCACCAGGTCCTTGAAAGAGATCAACAAGGAAGACTGAGTTTCTCAGAGGGTGAGAAACAATTTTAGTAGGGGGGTGATGATGAGGCCATGATTAGGTATATTTTAAGGGGTTAAAAATTCCATACTTCAACTATTAAGTTACTTCTCTCTCACATTTATTTAAATTTTTGTATGATTTTTTTCATTTCTTGTTTCCTAATCTAAATTAATTGCAGGAAATGAGGCCATTTTTGAGACATTTTCCACCTAAGGGCTCATATTAGACAATAAGAACATATTTTATGAGGAATTCCACATCCTTAACTCTCTTAATTGGCCAAGATCACATCGATATCTCTCCCAATAGCTTGAAGTCAAAGGTAGCCAAGCAAAGTGACAATTACGAGGAGCCAAGCTCCACTCTTATTGAGATCAAAAAGGACTTATTCCTATTCTTTAGGGATTTTTTGGTAGCTACCCATTTGTATAAATAGTCATATGCAAGAGCACATTGAAATTTGATTCAAACTATGTATTCATCTAGCTAGCTCTTGAGCTCTGATTTAGTGTTATTTTTTACTGTCATATGATGTACTAGACCTTCTGATGCAATGATAATGAGAAGTTGTTTGTTCAATCAATGATTTAGTCTTAGAGGGTTGATGCTTTTGGGTTAGGGCCCAATCCATTGGTTAAGTCTCGCTTGTGTATTTATATTTTCTCTTTATGTTTTAGTATTTTTTAGTCTCTTTGCATTCTAGTAGCAACAAAAATCATTAAAAAAATGCTTCTCTCCTCTCTTTCCCACCTCTCTCATGGGAGCTTGAGGAGGAGGATCTCCAACCACATATCAAAAGTAGTTATTTATGATTTATTGGAAAGTTACATTAGTGTTATTATTGTGTTCATAATATGCATATTGTAAGTTAGAAGTTGGGTTGGTACTTAGACAAGATTTTAGCATAGATTAAGTAGGGTTTTCCATTGAACTCATATTTTCCACTTGTTAACATGTTAGTTTGTCAGTAATCAATGCATGGATGTGTGTAGTGATTGCAAGGTTGTCTACAACTTCAGGGAAAGGATCATTTTCATCTCATTCATCCTCCTTCTCTCCAACCTCCAAACTTTCCACCAAAACCCTGGTTTGTGAAACGACCTTCACCACCACCGTGAGCAGCCTTCCAAGTGAAAAATAGGCCTCCCTAGGGTTTTGAGTTTGGCTATAGGTGTTAGGTACCTCTCCCTCACATCGTTCCACATTCGCTCACATTTCCACACCTTCCTTACACCTACTTCACCCTTAAAATCCTCTCAGCCTATTTCCTGTATCACTTTAGGACATCCTATATCAACTTATTATAGCAGCGCTGTAGGTCACCTCTCCACTCCAATTTAGCTAATTTTTTCCTTTTGAACCTAGAATAGGATGCAATTGACCCCTAAATCTGAGTTCATGGTTATAAGAGACTCTTAGGCCACTCCAAAGATCCTTCTTGGTCCTTGCTACAAAAATAGAGCAGGAATTAGGGTTTTATTTCATTTCAAAATTAGATTGAATTTTACATGAAAATACAAGTTGAATGAAAAAGTAGATAGGAGTTCGTTTATGCTTTCATGAAGAGTGTGATGATAGAATAGTTTCTTTACTACAAATGAGTATATAGCTAGATGATTAATTTCCCACAACATAGTTTCATTTTTCTACAACTAGGTTAATTGTTTATGCTTTTCTTTCACCGTCAATTGCAAGTAGAAGTTTGATAGACATTCTCTTTGTATTAGATTAGAAGAAATTCCCTGCATTACATTATTTAGTTGCACTTTAATCGAGTAGAAGGAATGGCCTAGACATACTACTGACCAGAAGACCTAGTTTAGGTTGGCATGATTAGAATCCATCTATTATGCATATAGCACTATCACCTCTAAGTTTATATGAACCTCAGGTTGATAAGAAAAGTTAAGTAGCCCTTGGGAGTTGAAACTCTCTTGGTGCAATACCATGGCTCATGTTTGGCATAACCATTCTTGGTGCAACCTTGTTAGGTTCCACTCTCCCTCAAGGCACCCCTTTCACCACCCCTCATGGGAGCCCAAATGCTACTCTACTAGGTAACCCTATCCACACTTCCCCATAAGGGACCCCTTTTAACACCCAATTTAGGATCATTCTAAAATGGAAAATACCAATAGAATCCCATTTGTAGCTTCTTATGAACCTTAAAAATTACCTCATTTCACATAATCAACAATGGCCTCTCAAACACCAAGCTTAAAAAAATACAATGTTGGGGCATATAAACCTCCCTTTGTCCCTTATGAAATCACTCATAACCCTTTCCTCTAACCTCCACCTAGTTTTGTTTCACACAAAGTCATGGAAACCATTACATTGTCAAATATGGTTGTTGAGATACCTGTTTGATATTTGGCTATGCGAGCCATGTTTGCAAGCTCAAATGTTACTTCTACTGGAGTAGTCCCCTTGAACCCCCCTCAATATACCTTTCCTATATTAGTCATACCAGCAAGTTCCACCAAGAAGGATAAGAACAAAGGAAAAAATAATAACACCACAGCTACCTCTTCCCCTAAGGTACCTCCCCCATGTGCATTATGTAATGTATCGAGGCACCCTACCAGCCAATTCCCAACATTGAAAGAGTTGAAATCCCTTCTTCATGCCCCAAAGGCACTCGTGCCTTAACCATCCCCTTTGAGAGACATGACCACCCCATAGTGCAACAAGGGAGTACACACTAACCACTCCTATGCTATTTGCACATAGCACAGTCATTTGAATCACCATTTCCCTAATATCCCTATATATTGAGACGCATTGGTGGCCCTCCATCACTCCGTTTTTATTTCACCATCACTTCCTACTACTTCGGTAGTAGATGATGCATCTCAAACCATTTATTATTTCTTTGAGGAAGAAACTCCATGTGTAGTTCCCCCATGTTCTTTTTGTCATCATACCTCCCACCCTACGTCAATATCCACCAAGAATGAAAAGCAGATGAAACCAAATCCTCAAAAAATATCCCCTTCATGCATCATATGTGATAAAAAGTGAATTTTACCGATTATTGTCCATATTTGAAAGAGCTTACGTTTTTTTTCCTCTCTTTTGTTCCCAAACCATTGATTGTTGCTATGAGAGACGCTGCCATGCAAAATAACTACTACATAGCCATAGGAGCCACATTACATGTTGTTCATCCATGTGATATCTACAACATCACGTGCCACGTCTAATCCACATATCCACTTCTTCATATATTTGGACAACTTATTATAGCACGACACCCTCTACATGAAAATAAAGCATAGCTTCCTCCCGAAGAGGACAAATATTTGGCTCCTAGAACACTGGAACCTTCCTGGGAACCATAACCCGTTCAATATAAGGAAACCATCAAAGAGATACTCTCACCACCTAGTGTTACAACACCTAAAATCACATTTGATTCATTTCTTGCTCCATAGGAACCATGATTAATGTCGTGTTTTCATCATTCCACAATGTCGAGATTGCTTCACCAATGTGAAGGTTGCATCACCAATGAATGCCTGGACTCCTCTTTTCTATGCATTATCAACATCGCTTGGTTATACAAATGAAATAATAGAATAATTTCCCTACTTATCAACCAACATTTCCAGATGCCAATCTCAGCCTCATCACCTCTCACCACCTCCATCACCATTTCAAAACATCTTTCATTTTGGTGAGGATATTTTGGATTCCATGATGTAACCTAAATGCCCATCATATTCCATGCACCATCGATCTTTTTTCCTACCATAAAGATAATTTCCACCTATAGCTGCACCAAGTAACACCATTTTCGCAATAGAGACCAAGGATTTCCTACCAGAATGTCACGTTAATTGGTTCAAAACTCCTATTCCATCACCCAATGAATTTGATGAAGGAAATATGTCCAACATCTTACCTATAATCAAGGTAGACATCTCCACCATGCCACGAACCATTGAATAAATCTCATTGGGGGAAGCTTGTTCTCCTGAAGAAGTTACCTCCTACAAAGCCCTATTCTAGGTCTATATGGAAATATTTGCATGGTCATGTTCTGAAATGCCTAGCATTAGCCCTACAAATATAGAGAAGCATATTGACATTGACCTGTTAAGAAAAATTAGTGCCATCTCTACCCTTTAGAGGCAGAAGAATTTAGACAGGAAATTTACAAGCTTCATAAAGTTCGTTTCAACTACCCTATTGCATATACATCATGGGTTTCTAACCCTATACCTGTTATGAAAAACAAAGAATAATGTAGG
Source organism: Pinus albicaulis (assembly GCA_034641835.2). NCBI lineage: Eukaryota > Viridiplantae > Streptophyta > Pinopsida > Pinales > Pinaceae > Pinus > Pinus albicaulis. Next base: position 459,597,424 of record CM076584.1, read on the forward strand.
TTTGCACTAACTTCTAGGATTTGAACAAGGCTTTACCTAAGGATAATTATCATACACCCTTTGTCGATCAAGTCATTGACACTTGCGTGGGGAATGAAGCATTGTGATTCATGGATGGATTCTTAGGGGATAATCAGATCCAGATCCACCATAAGGATTAGTACAAAATAGCCTTCATCACCCCATGGGATACTTTTTCCTACCATTCTATGCCATTTTTCCTTAAAAATGTTGGCTCCACTTTCCAATGGGAAATGAAATACATCTTTCATGATTTGGCTCATCTTATCCTCACCTATTTGGAAAACCTCACAGTCTAATCCAAGAAGCACTTAGATCATTTAGAGGAACTTTTCCTTTTATTTCAGCAATGTCAGCAATATCACCTACACTTGAACCCCCTCAAGAGTGTCTTATGCATAAATACAGAAAGGTTGTTGGGATTCATAGTCTCCTAGTAGGGTATCAGAGTCGACCCACTAAATGTCCAAGCCATTTGCGAGAAAACACCACCTAAGATTTTGAAGCAGTTACAAAGCTTGCAAGGTAAGGAAAAATTCTTACGAGATGTTGTTCCCAACTACTCCACTTTTGTGCATGGTTTTTTGGCTCTTCTCCATCAAGACGTCCCATTTCATTGGGATAAGCAAGCCTAAGAATCATTTGAGGCTTTGAAAGACACACTATCATAAGCACCATTGGTAAGCCCACTTGACCATAACAAGGATTATACCATTTACCTCTCATCATCAGAAGTAGCCATAGTAAGGGTATTAGTCCAAGAAGGTAGTGATAATAGAGATCATGTCATCTATTATATCGACAAAGATATCTCTAGACCTTATTTAAATTATTATTCAGTAGAAAAAACTACCTTAGACCTCATATATTCTATAAAAAAGCTTCAGCGCTACATCATCTTGAGGACCACCACCACCATCGCAAGCATTAACATATGTGATAATTTATTACACATCATATGGTGAACCAAAAATACGCCAGATGGTTCATTATTTTACAATAATTTGATCTCCAGTTTGCTTCTCCAAAAAGCAAGAAAGGCCTCATTCTTATAAAAAATTTCGTTGATCTCCCCTAAGGATCCAAAGTGTCCCCTATTAATGATTCTTTCCCTGAAGAACACCTATTCATCATTTTCATAGATGACCCCTAACATGGAAATCTTCTCCTCTATCTCAAAAATCATTAGTTCAATCCTCATCTCGCACGCGATGATCGACGATGCATTCACCACCAAGCCCCTTGATACCTCCTTAGAAGATATTTTCTCTATCATTGTAGCATGGACACCATTCTACATTTATTCTTTGCACTTAACAAAGTTTAGTAAGTCCCAAATGACTGCCACAGTGGAGCCTATGATGGCCACCTCTCAGGGATGGCCACCTCCCAAACGATCCTCTACACAAATTGTTTTTGGCCAACTCTCTCTCATGACTGAATTGTAGTTGTTAAGAAATGTGAATGATGCCATTGATATGCCCATAAAGTCACAAGAGAACCTCCAGCTCCATTACACCAAGTCACTGGCATTGTTAGCTTCTGCAAGTGGGGAATTGACTTCATGACTTGGTACACAGTCCTAGAATTTCCATAAGTACATAGTAGTCATAATCAACTACTTTATCAAGTGGATTTAAATTATTCTCACATTTAATAATACTACTGATATTTTCACTCAAATTTTCTTTAACCATGTCATCACACAGTTCAGTGTTCCTAAGGAGCTAGTCTCAGAACATGGAAAACATTTCAAGAATGATATTTTCCAATAATTTTCTCAACTCTGTTGATTCTCCCATGATTTTTCTTCTCAATAGTATCGTCAATCCAATAATCAAGTAGAATTTTTCAACTATTTCTTCAAGACGATGTTACAGTGTATGGTGAAAAAACAAAAAACAAACTAGCATCACATTATTTTCTCAGCCCTGTGGACATACCTTACCTCAGTTAAAGCATTCACAGACTTTACTACTTTTCACCTGGTTTATGGGGTTGAATTTGTACTCCCTACCAGGTGTGAGATCCCTACCTTACACATGGCCATCAAGATTCTCCTAGAAACTTCACCATTAGAGGAAAGGCTCATCTACTTGGAATACATTGAAAAACGTTGATGGGAATCCCTCTAGCACAACAAAGCCCATAAAAATATGACCAAATCCTCTTTTGACAGCAATCTCAGCCATCACTTATTTATTGAGGGGGATCTAGTATTTTGGTACATGATGTTTCTAGGGAATCACTTCGACCTGAAAAGTTTGAAACCCTATAGAAAGTACCCTACATTGTTAAAAATTTCATTTTGAAAGACACCTACATGTTAGCATATCTTGATGGGACTTGTCTCAAAGACCCTGTGAATAGGCTCTCTCTCAAACAATTCAATCCATAACCATAATTTTGGCCTTAAATTTTTTTTATGTACCATTATTTATTTTTATGATCACTGCTTCATCAATCTAATCTAAACTACACTCTCATCCTATGTTGCAAATAATGGATAATTTGGCATCTTACCACCATGGGTTCGCTGACAGTTATTCTCGATGGTTGCAAAATATTGTTGCAATATCCTAGGCCATAGAATCTCATAATTAGAGAATTATCCCCCAAAATGGAATTTGTATTGTATTTTCTACTAATAATCAAGTAGAATACGACGTCTTCATAGACATTTTATGGATGCCTCCCAAGTAGGTATCAATCATTTGCATGTGTTCCTTGACTCCCATCTTGTCATATTATAATTGAACAGAACCTTCAAGGTTTTTGACCCTTTTATTTTTCAAAAATACCTATGTTATCAACCTATTTTGATCACTAGGGTTATTCCTATTGACTCATTATGTTATTGATCTTCTGCCTTGGCCTTGACTTCTCTTTTTCCTAGATTTTCTCCTCAACCACACGTATGCCGAATTGCAACTCTAGTTGGAATATTCCAACTTGATGTTGGACGCTCAGTTAGTGTGGATATGACCGAGATTTCATATTTTTTTCCATGTGGTTGGGGGACATTTTCTAGATAATTATGGTTCTTAGGATATCAGTTGGACCCATGATCTTATCTCATCTATTAAAGCTGGCCAGGACAAATTATTGAGAAGCTTCCTTGAATTCTCTTCATTGTAGGCATCTACATTAATCCTCCTAGGAGCCTTATTCTTCCTATTTATAATGGGCTATCCTAGAGGGTGAGGCTAGTCAAAATTCATGAGTCAAAATCATAGGTCTGGAGAGTTATATGTTATTGCTACTGTGATTTAGTTTTGAGAGATTCATGTTGCTTTGAGTCTGTGTTTGTTATAGTGGGGAGACTCTATCAGAATTAGGATAGGAACACCATAGTTGAAGGTATAATTATGTATTATTGATTATATGGTTCATGAATATTTATGTTCACATCATTTATATCAATGTTTGTTGTGATTTAATTTCATGTATTTCTTGATGTTTTGAGCTAATAGTATTTTGTGAAAGACTACTGGTCGTATTTTTTTTTATGCTTGTGTGTAGGCTTGGGATCAATACTAGGAGAGAGATATCACTTGATTGGGGTAATAGGATTATGCATCCGATGCAAAACCCTTCACCAACATATGAGGAGGCAAGGTACTTCTCAAACCCTATAGCATTAGAATTTGCATGGAGACTACTTGCATGTATTGGACAATTGGAAATGTTTAAATGGTTGGTGGCACTTGGTATGTTAGTAATTTTATCAACCAGACTAGAATTGAGGTTAGAGTTAGTAGATGTTGGCATTTATGAGCATGTTGTTCAGGGGAAGTCCCATGGTTGCTGCAATATTCTGTAGAGAATCATCATAGTAGCACGCTTAGTGGAGAAGCCATAAAAATATGACTATGATGGTTGGGGTGTCCTATAATTTGAATATTATGTCTCAATATATCATCTCAGTTCCTCATGAAAGTTATACAGCTGGAAATTTCTTAGAAAGAGCTTTCCAACAGTATGTGGAAGTCTACAAATGGCCCTTTGGATCAAAAGTTATGGTAAGTCAAAGTATGATATTAAAAACCTTATGTAGTAGTGACCAAAACACTAGAAGGCCCAGAAGCCGAGATACTTATTTAAAAAGGTTATGGGATTACATTGAGTCAGGGTAGCAGGAATACCAGAATCGAAGAAGGCCCGAAACCCTAGAGGTTTATTTAAAAGGTTACATGATGACATTAACCCGAGGTAGCAGGAGTAGTACCCGGAAGCTCAGAGACCAGGAAGCCCATAAGACCGTAAGGAATATGGAATTCATTTAAAAAAAAGGCTATGGGCATGCAGGAATTCAAGCTTTGTCTCTGTAGCAGTAGATATGTGTATGTGAGTGGGGTTCATGGGTAGAAGCTAGTGTGGCATACATGGTGCATACGATTGGGGAAGTCTTGAAGGCCTCGAATATTGTAAGGAATAGAAAGAAAACAGATAAAGCACCTAGATTTTGTGGCGAGTAATGGAGACATGTGATAGATATCTTTTCTAACATTTGAAAATCCATGAAAAAATGAAAGGTCTGCCCAGGACTTAGTCTTTCGGAGGTTTCATGTGTTCTTATGACCAAGGAACTTCAAGTTATGAATAAATAAAAACACTACGAGCAATAATTAAAAGGATTCAGGAAAAATACAAAGAATAGGGTGTCAGGACTAGTTCTTGTTCAATGTATTATATGGCATATTAAGGGAACAACATTTAATTTTCAATCTAGGATTTTGTAAACTTTGAGGAGCGACACTAGAAATGTCAGAGAAGGACTCTAGCAACCTAGAAAATAAGAACCTAACTTGTGTAGAAACACCTCACACCACTAGTTAATACAATTACACCACACACCACAATAGAAACTAGACTCTCACTCAGAAAATAGCAATCAAAGACTTTGCTAGAAAAATAATTCAAAAAATAAATGAACTCTGAATTCATGCCACTCAATAAATCAATTGCAAAACTCAAAATATTCGAAAAGAAGATCTATTCTTGTACTATGATTCTTGTACTAGGAAAAAAGAGTATGTTCAAATTTGTGTTATGAAAATTACGTTCCTGTACTACAATGACCCTATTCCTATACCAGAATGAACATGTTCCTGTACTGGAAATATTATGGAGCAAATTAATTTCTGTATTATAATAACTTTGTTCCTATACTCGACTAACTATGTTTCGGACTGGAACAAATATGTTATTGTACCATAACATTATGTACTAGAACACTTTGTTTATATATTGGAATGTTATGTTCCTGTACTAGAACATTGGAAAATTATGTTCCTATACTTAGAACATTTTGTTCCTGTACTAGGACATATTCACATTTGAAAATACTTCATTCATGAATTGATGTGCTATAAACAGTAAAGAGGAAATTCCCAAAAGAAGGAAAGAAAGCTTCGACTTGAACATTAAAGGAAAGAATCCCAAATAAAATGCAAAAAAGGTAAAACTGCAAAGATTAAAGGAAATTCTCACAATTGCAGAAATGACAAATTCTTGTGTTGAAATAAAATATCGCTAAAAGATCAAACTCAAACCATTTCTTAACCTCTTTTATAGTGTGATATATATACTTTGCATAGGAATGAATTTAATCTAATCATATGAAGTCTTTAAATTTAGGAAATTTCATTAACAATTCTTATACTTAATAATGTTTGATTTACATTCATTCAAAGGATATCGTTACAGCTTGATTTTATACACAAAGAAACCATCACACAATTACAACTTATATTTCAACTAGGGTACGCTTCACCATAAAAGGAAACAAGCTTTCAAACAAAACTTAAATCATTAAAACCTGCAGCCCTGAATAACTTCCATAAATGATACAAGAAACCCTATCAGAAAATAAGAGATGTATTTCGATGCTTCAGGAAAGAATAAAAATACTGGAACTAAAATGAAAAAAACCCACTTAACATACACAAAGACTCCTCAGTTTTGAGATCATGCATAAAGAAAATGCACCCACAATATTTTTATCAAACTTGCAAGCTCAAGCGAAAAGAAATCACTCTAATTAAACAAAAATTACTATATCTAAGCACACCATGATAATATGGGGAGAAAAAGTTGGGTTGGTTGGGCCCTAGCCAACCAGCTTGTTTCACTTTAAGGAAAATTCTTAACTTATGCGGACAAAATTAACAATACAAAAAATAGACATAAGAGATGCATGAACTTGCCATTAAATTAAAATATTAGTCTTTTACAACATCTACAGTAGCCTAGATTCGAATTGATAGAGGGAAGGGGTTAGAACCCCCAACACTCATCTCAGGAGCCTCAAGGTACAAATAAATGGCTTGCTCCCTTGGGCTTAGAGCCATAGCTATGTTTTTATACATTTTATGGTACAAATTTGGCTTTAGGCCAGGCAATCCATTACAAAACAAGATGAGGAATTGAACCAAAACTATTTTCCATCAATAGGATACTAGTACAACTATTTTCTCATCAAGAAAATGCATATCTAATAGAAAATTTACATTTTTTGGCAAATCTGGGCAAGATTCTAGAATTCTGGAAAAACAATAATTTTTTTAAACTGCTTGAAAGACCTGCATGTAAATTTTAAACTAATGTGAATATTGGGAAAAGGTTTGGGTTATAAATAATTTTTTATACTTTTAAAAAGCCTATTTTCTCATATTTTTTAGATTTGCCTCCAGGTGCATGAAAATCGAGGTCAAACTAGGTTGTTTGAAAAATGTGCGAATTTTGAGCAGATTTGTTGATTTTCTTCTAGAGACCCACACGTGTGACCTTGGTGAAATCCAACTCATGGGAAGGTGTTATAACATAATTTTTTACAATAACCATCTTTGGTTTTCCCCGAAAGTGTTCCGATATGTTGAAGCCCCAAATCGGTGCAAGAATCCTAATGTAGGAGTGTTCGGGTGCAGGAACAGAACTTGGTTCAATTAATTGTTGATGCATGTGTATCATTGATAATGATCTCATATGCCCTCCTGAAAAAACACAAGAAACATCATCAATAATCATTTTGATGCAAATCTTATCGAAATAAGGAATTAGGTTAACTAATGAACAATTACGTGATCATGTTCCAAGTTTAAGATACTAGCCCAACAATTGTGAAAAATGATATTAATAATAATGAAAAGCATGAGTAAGCATAAGGTGAGAATGTGAATTAAACATGAAAAATTTGGGGCCTAACATCCCCCCATGCCAATCATCTTGCATCTCCTCATGCAAGCAAAACCTCTGACAGAGACCAAAGTTAATTAAGACTATAGGGCTAGGGTTTTTCTATTAGATTCGTGTTGCATTGAATTAAACTATAGGTCTAATTGAATAAGATAATGTAGGTAAGTGCCATATGATGTTGACTCCCTTTTCATCAATAATATAAGAAATACCTGCGATCATAGATTCAGTGATGTCAAGACTGATATTTATTATTTCGAAAAGAGTAACTAATATTCGGAGTACCAAAGTAATGCTAACAATGTTGTCACTACAAGGATAGTATCATCATAAAATATCCAACCATAAAAATTTCCACAAAGCATCTCAAGAGCAGTCCAAATCAATAGGTATTCACTTTCAATAACCTCGTTATTATAAATAGAAGTGACATTATTTGAAATCCAAGGCATTAAAATGCATGGAAGTGGGGAAAAGAAATGTGACAAAATGATACCTTCCCATCTAACCGTTATCCAAGCATATAGTTGAATTTATTCTTTTTCAGGAAAAGTGAATCACCTGCACTAAGGGTCCCACATCCATGAAAACCTTTATATTTATGAAAGATAAAATTACAAAGCACATTACTAAGAGGATATCAAAACCATTATCAGAGATATATGATAATAAGTTCAGATAAAGATAAAAATGACCAAGTAAATCATAGTGTAAAATTAACTTTAATACCATAGGCATGGCCCTGTTGAGTCCCCATTTTTCCCAATTTTGACACCTTTCTTAGACCTTATCTCTCCCATTTTGACCTCTCCTTAAACCCTAATATTATTATTTTGGTTATGTCAGCTAGGTTTTGGCCAAAATGGGTACTATAGGCTTGAGGTATGCAAATTAACATAAAAAGTATCGTTTTTACCTTTAATATTTAGTATTCCTTAACTAGATGTTTCCTTATTGAAATTAACATGAAAATTGATCTAAGAATCCTATGCAGATTTAGTTTGATCCGAAACAACCCCAAAATTCCTAAAGACAACTTGTGCAACTGCATTTCCGGTGGGTGCTCTAGGAATCCTGTAGCGGATTTCTTGCAGCCGCTCTGATTCCCTGCAACAGAATTAGCAGTTAGCTATGTTCCACCCATTGCCAAATAAAATGATAACATGGTTTTTGTGGGTAATTCATCGTACATGGATGTTGTCCTATTGGCCATGCCAAATCTTCCTTTGAAACTACCTAGATTCGTAGACCTGTTCTTGTTGACCGCATGAGGAGCAGCTTCAGCCTTGTAACGAAAATTGTCTAATCCAGGCTTTCAGTCATGGATTAGACCATGCTTAGCTAATTTTGATAATTTTGTAGCTGTATTGATAGATCCTAGCTAAGTTTATCATTTTCCTCATTCGATCCAAATATGGGCTTTCAAACATGTGTAAATTTGACTATGTTTTATGATGTAAGGATTTGGTTGGGTTGGGTTTTGCTGATAGCACATATCATATTGTACTCTACTGTAACATTTTAGATATATACAATGTTTCATGTTTTTTCTACTCTACTGAGCAAGCCTCTTTAATCTTGCAGGGGTTGTGAGTGAGGGAGGGCCCCCTTCATTCACAACTCCCTTAGTTGTGTGTGTGCATTTTAATTTATGTTATGTAGTAATAATTATTTCATTCTGCTAATGTAATCTTTATGAATTTTTCAACAGCAATTATCAATTGATTAAGTGATTAATTTTTTATGTTAAATGTGTGGATTTAAACTGATCAAGTTTGATTTGTATTGTTAAGTTGATTTCTTTCTTGACGTAAGTTTGATCTCCTATATTTTTTCATCAAATCAGCAAGACTAAGAGTTGTAGAGGGATGTCCAGATCCACTCCATAGCCTTTGCTGCAAAATATGGATTAAGAAAAGAGGCATTAGTTTGATGAGTGATTGACTAGTTTGATTAGTAAAAACTTGTAGTATTAAGCCTACATATATTTTTCACGACATCTCATAAGCTCACCTCCTCTGGGTTGACATTTTATGATTGAAAAATTATAAGCCTGTAATTTGACTCAACATTTTGCTGCTGTTGCTACGAAGGTGCTAAGGGATGATACTGAAAGTGTTTTTATCATTTTTTTGTTGTTTGAATTTTTTTTGTAGCACTAGGGGAGTCAAAGTGGTAATAAGTGGGGTAAGACCTACGCACCTGCAAAGATCATAATTTCGCCAAAGCCATGTCCTACTTGTTTGGTAAGTAGATTTTTTTAATTTGTTTGTATAATAGATGAATAGGGTCCAATATTTTCAATTATTTTTCATGGTGGTGTGACCACCACTTCATTCACTAATACACTGGCCAGAACAAGGAGGTCCGCAAGAAACAAGGTAGAAAAAGAATAGGAATCTGAATAGGAGGTATGTAGTCCTAAAGAGAGTTTAGTTGTTGATTCCAAACAAGTCAATACTTCTAAAGAAAAATCTTCAGTTGGGAAATCCTCTGTTGTTTCCCATTTAGAAGCTCCCCTCCTAAGGAAGTCAACATCATTGCTCACTGGTGAACCTGAAGAGGAGTTCTTCATCAATCCTATTAAAGAACTAGAATTCCAAACCATTGATTATGAAGAATCTATATTTTACAGAGGTCCTGCTCTCGCTTGGTTAGATATGGATCACAAATATGGTAATGGTAACACAGATGTGATCTACATTGAGAAAGAAGAGGAATTGGTTACCTTTGAATTCCATATCAGGGAGACTATTGGAGCTACTCAAAAGAAAAAAATTCCTCCCTCAGCCTTGCCTAATTTCATGGGGCCTCTATTAAAGATCCTGATGTCTTCTTATGTAATATTCCAAATAGGAAAATATAGTAATACAAAACACAATAAACTGGAAACTAAAGCAATATGGAAATAAACAGAAAATCCATAAAAATAGACAGAATAGCTGAGCCATTTTATTAATATAGGGGTGAAAACAATACAAAAGTGCTTCAAAATAGATAGCACTGAAGCTGGAAAAAGCGGGCTGGAATTGCCTCAAGCTCTCCCACTGAAAACACTATTATCTAATGCATTGCTGGAGCTCTCCCTCTGCATTTCCCTATTGGAATTGTTGTTGTTGGGTGAATAGGACTGTGTAGATGAGGGTGATATGGTGCTCATAAAAATCTTGGATTTAAAATCCAGACTCTATGGAAAAAACCCAGAATAACCCAGAAAGGATTTCCAGATTGGCTGATATCGGAAAATCACCCTCCTAGGGTTTGTAATGCATAACTGTTGGGTATGTTGGACTATGGGATGAACTGAAAGATAGAATAGCTGCAAGTACTCCCAAGCCAAACTATTGAAATGATCCCTTCAACGGATTCCAAGAGGAAATGCTATGGAATTTCCCCCTCTTCTGATGAACTTTGATACTGGATTGCATAAGTCACTAAGTGACTGCATAGTACTATAGTGTCTGCAAGTGGCCTGAATGTCGGATGATGAGCTTAGCTCACATGGAAAATAAGAATCCTCTCCTGAGTAGGCACTCGAAGTCCCCCGAGGATGAGGTTGGGATCTCTAATTGAAGACACCCTTGTGCTAAACATCACTGCAGACTCAGCTAAACAACTCAAGAGTGCTCAAGTCATGAATGAAAATAAAATAATAATAATCCAGAATTCTCTCCATGGATGCCCTCACCCTTTCCTTATACTTGTGGAACCCTCACACCCTTCCCCACACAATAATGATGCTACTCTCATGGCTACTAAATTAGGGGAATTTTTAGGTCTAAAATGGGCCTCCTAGGGAAATTATAAAATAATAGTGGCAATAATAAAATAAGATTTGATTACATCATCAAATTTTGGAGGGAAAAAAGAAAAAACTACTTTTTCAACTCATATTTTTAACTTATCTCCCTATGTGTTTACTCAAATTTCAAGCAGGAACACTCGTTGGATGCAGAATTTGATTCCTCATCCAAGGAGTACCCATGTTGCATACTTTCAATGGACCCTACTACACAAAAATGAGAAATACATGAAAAATGTGATTGCAATCACGTTTTTTCATGTATTTCTCATTTTTCAAGGAGAAAGGTCCATCAAAAGTATGAAACATGGGTTCTAATTAGATTAGGAATTAAATTTTGCATCCAATGGGTACTCCCACTTGAAATTTGAGTAAAACCTTAAGGAAATAAGTTTAAAATACAAGTTGAAAAAATAGTTTTATTATTTTATTATTTTTTAATCTTTTTACTTTTTCACCCCAAAAACGGTGAATCATCCCTTGTGGTTGACATCATCATCTTGAATCCTATTGTTTCTTATAAAGTTTATTTTGGTTGTACATTTTTCTTAGGACACCCATTTTAGACCTCAAAATTTCTCTAATGCCTCCATTATGACTGTGTTGTCCTCCATTGTCTGCACTACCTCCATGACTGCATTGTTGATTTGGTCAAATTGACCCCATCGACATGCAATGACCCACATTCACACCAAGGAGTGGTTTATTCATCTTGACCCTATCTAGATGCATTGATCCAAATTCACATTAAGAAGTGGTTTTATTCCTACTAAAAGGATTTATGGGTCCCTCTACCCTCTTATTCGTCTATTAATTGAGGAAGAAAAAATTTAATATTTTTTTTTTTTTCTTGTTTAGACTAATCCTAATTTTTTCCATTTTTTCTCCTCCCATGCCACCCACGGGTTTCGAACCGGCGACCTTACAGAACGGAGTGCCTTAACAGTGCACCCCATCACCGACTGTTCTACACCACGTGGGCAAGAAAAAATTTAATATTATAATTAGCTAAAAGATAAATTAGAAATATTACAGTCCTCCCCGCTAAAAAATTTCTTGTCCTCAAGAAAATGTAAAGATGTGGGTGACCTTGTTGACCTAATGCAACAGAGACCAATTTCCGGATCCCATACAAACCCCTTAGTGTGGCTATACCTATATGCCAGGCTACATGGAAAAACCCCTCAATGCTAGGATACCAAATGGATCTCTCACCATACCTATCATCAATCAATCCACCCAGATCCCAATGCCACCATGTCCAATCATCACCCAAGTCACCTAGCTTGGACTGCACACTGTATCTAGCTATAGCTATTGCCTCATGAGGTGAATACCACCAACATGCATCAATGCTCCATGGCCCCTGTTGTGTCGTAGATTTGATTGTATACGTTTCCAAACCAACTGCGTACCAACTCATCACCTCTCTCCCCTAACTCAAGCCAATGTTGATCCTGCTCTCCCAAAGTCAGGATGGAATGCTAAAGAGTTGTCGACATGTGCCTCACTTCCAACTATAAACCATAGTACCTATCAAGTGTATGGGTCCATTCTCTTCTATGCACCTGACTGAGAAGATCATACCATCCATAGGATACCAACTCATGATCTCTCGCCAGTCTATCCTGGTCGAAGAATCCAATGCGGTGATATCTGCATATGGAACATGTCTAGAGTGTGGTATCCAACTCACATTCAACTCATGCTACTATGTCTCGCCATTCAATGGGAACTACCTCAAAGGGAAGGCCCCTCTCTCTATAATAGGCTGAAGTGGGCAAGGTGTACTACAAGCCCCATTGATGTACTCCTGGAGAGTTTTTCTCCCTCAAAGTACTTCAGTCTTGCTAACTATATATGCATCTACCAACACCTCATCAATGGGTCGGCCCAAAGATGGATGTAACACCATCTCCAACAACTCCTCCTCCATGATTGACCCCAAGGTTATCCGCATATCTAGCACTGGCTCACTGTGAGGCTCCATCTTGCTCTCCCCTAAAGGAATATCATGCATGATGTGCATAACATCCTCCTAAGCTGCCCCATGCTCCACCATATGTTTCTCAAGCTTAATCATCACAAGTGACTCATCATCCTGAATATCTCTCATCGAGTCCTCTCACTTCTCACCCTGCACACTAGAAGACAAATCCAGCCTACTGTTGTCAACTCCACATGATGGCTCATGCTCCCGAGAAGCATCCTCATATGACCCCATGGAATCATCTGAAGAAGAGTACTCATCCTGGAATATAGAAGGAATGTCCCTATGCTCTACCTCTACCACATCATTTGCATCACTCAAGCATGAGTGATCAGGCCTCCAAGGTTCTTTGCAGATGAAGCAAAGTCCCTTCCTCCTCAACTCGTTCTTGATGCGTGAATGCTCAAGAGTAATCTTCCAAAAGACACTCCGTCTGCCTTGAATCTGTCGATAACACCCTCATAGCCCTATCTCTGCTAAACGTGGTGTCTCTAGATGCTCAATAATATCCTCATCAATCCTTGGTGAGCTGCATCCCAAGGTACACTTAACGCCCCTGTCCATAAGTCCCCTTGGAGGAAATGCTCCAAATGCCTGTTTCACCATATCATGGGTCACTTTATACCACCAAGTGTCTCTAAAATCCTCATCATGCCACTGTATGTTGCAACCTACCCCTGTACACCACTGGATAATGCCGGTTATTTCTATACCATCATGTACCATCATGTATCATGCATGGGCCAAAAGATCCACCACTTTTCTACTGAACCCCCCATGAGGTGGGTTACATCTCCCCATATTCTCTAAAGGATTGGAGCAGCCTGACTCCTCACATGACAATGAAATCATTTCTCCTATCCTCCATAGCTCAAGTGTACCATATACCCATGATAGAGCATCGTCTCTACGTACTGCAATGTCTGTTGGCCTGTCGATGCCACCTCCTCTAACCAGCTCCTGCAAAGTAGGCAAATCACCTTGTGACTCCATACATGGTCATTATGCTGAGATAGCTCCTAAAAAGGGTGTACCCTCCTATCGAACCATCCTATCACTAGGGATGTTTGCGGCTGTGATAGAGATATGAAAATGTGTGTGCACCCAAACATCAAACCCATCGTACAATGACTACCATCACCTACTAACTCTATCATGTGATGCTAAATCACACCTGGACCGCAACAATAATCTGGACCTCGTGTCCCTATGGTAATTCATGGACTCTATTGAAATGTGGCCATAGATTTATCCAGATGCCTAGCCTGCTCCATGGGGTACCAGCTTAGTACCTCTCACCATCCAACCTCAAGAAAAGAATCAAATGCAAGAATCTTCACACATAGAATAGTCCCTCCATCATGTGAGTGTTGCGCCCTGTATATGTATGCCTGAAGGGGGATGCTATGACACTTCAATGTGCCCTCTAAATGCACCATTAGAGAATCTAAATGTTCCCCAATGTTGACCAAATTTTCCGCTGACTCGACACAAACCACTCTCATGCCCTCCAGCTCCTCATTCTGATATAGGATAGCCTCTCATACTGATCTGGCCTTCACCTTCAAAGCTAGAAGGTCGACCTGAAACTGATGGCACTACTATGTGCGACCATCATCCAATACCTTTGTATCTCCTAGCACCTCCTCAAGGGATAGCCCAAAGGATGGTTGCACACCCTCCTCCATAGATACTCCAATATATAAGGCATGCTCACTAGTCAGCTGTATGTGATTGTCATCCAAAAATTATGCCATAAAACTAGAGGCCTTTGTACCTATCGGCTCCTCAACAATGGTGGAGTTGTCTCTCAACACCTCAACAATGTATGCTTCATTTCTATCATCAGAGAACTCAGGCACAACCCAGATACCTCAACAGTGGGTGGTGCCTCATCTACGAGTGTATGCTCAGTTGTCTCCTCCCAAGTCTTTGTCGTACTCTTTGATGACCCATCAAAAGTAGGTAGAAAATGTCTACCCATGATATGCTACAGGTAATTGCCCTATGTGTACCCTCTTCCTTTGTTTTAGCTGTGAGGTCTTCAATTATCCTTAATCTGGAAAAATTCTTGGAAAGTCATATGTTCTTTGAATCTTTGAGACTGATATTCATATTCCAGAAAATAATCACTGAGAGCCTCCTGGTTTTGTGGTCCTCCAACCCCATTTCCTACTACTATGAAGGTAGGAATAGTGGAGCAGTGTGAAGCTTTTTTCACTACCGGTTGCTCACACCAATGATGTGAAGTACCGAAATTTTCTCCACTTTGCAACCCTCTTTGGGTTTCCCTTTATCTCTCCACTCTTATCTCCTTGATCTCTCTAGCAAGATCTTGCATAGTCCTAAGGAGGATATTACCAAAATCCTTCCCATAACCTTTTACTACCATTGGAGACTCCATTTTTCCTCCTCAACTAGAACAAAGTTTTCTTTCCCAGATGTGAACTCTGAAACAAGTTAAATCTGGTATTGCAATTGGACGAATTTGAAAAAACGGCCACCACAGCAAATCCAAGAAAATTGTCTTCAAATAACCTTCCATTTGTCTCAATATAGATATAATTTGGAGAAAATTATCATAAGGAAATAGATTTGGTCCGTTCTGCACAAAACCCATTCTCAGATTTTCGATACTCATCTTCATTTTCCTGAAAAATCCAACACAATACCATCACTTTTTAACCTAATGAATTTCTGTGTTTTTTTTTTGTATCTCTCAGAGAACCTTTTGTTTCTCTTAATCCAGAACGAATTTGGAAAAAAAAACACTTAAGGAAATAGAATTGGTCTGTTTTGCACAAAACCCATGTATCGGATTTTCGAGATTCATCGTCATTTTCCTGAAACATCCAACGCAAAACCGTCATTTTTTATCCCAACAAATTTTTGTGTTCTCTGTGTTTGTATCTCCTTGTCTGGTCCATAATGTATTCTCTATCTTCGGGTGTCATAAACTAGTTTTTCCATAGGCTGAGCCAGTTGTATGAGTTGTGATACCACTGTAATATTCTAAATTGGAAAATATAGTAATAAAAAACACAATAAACTGGAAACTACATCAATATGTAAATAAACTGAAAACACCATAAAAATAGAGAGAACAGCTAAGCCATTTTATTAATCTAGAGGTTAAAAAAATACAACAGTGCTTCAAAATAGATAACACTCAAGCTGGCAAAAGCGAGCTAGAATGGCCTCAAGCTCTCCCACTGAAAACATTACTCTCTACCGCGATGTTGGAGCTCTCCCTCTACACTGCCTTGCAAGAAATGTTGCTGCTAGGTGAATAGTATTGAGTAGATGAGGGTGCTCTAGTGCTCAGAAAAATATGGGATTTAGAATCCAAACTCTATGGAAAAAACCTAGAATAACCCAGAAAGTATTTTCAGATGGGCTGACCTTGGAAAATCACCCTCATAGGGTTTGCAATGCATAACTGCTAGGTATTTCAGACTATGGGTTGAACTGAAATATAGAATATTTGCAAGTACTCCCAAGCCCAAATATTGAAGGGTTGATCCCTTCAATGGATTCCAAGCAGAAATTCTATGGAATTTCCCCATCTTCTGATGAACTCTGCTGTTGGACTACGTAAGTCACTGAGTGACTGCGCAGTAATAGAGGGTCTGCAAGTGGTCTGAATTCCAGATGATGAGATCAAATCACATGGAAAACAAGAATCATCTTCCGAGTAGGAACTCAAATTCCCTCGAGGATGAGGTTGGGATCTCCGCTCGGAGACACCCTTTCGCTAAACAGCATTATAGACTCGGCTAAACATATCAAGCGTGCTCAAGGCGTGAATAATCTAGAATGCTCTCCATGGATTCCATCACCCTTTTCTTATAATTGTGGAACCCTCACACCCTTACCTACATAATAATGATGCTACTCTCATGGCTATTAACCTCCATTATGACTGTGTTGTCCTCCATTCTCTCCACTACCTCCATGATTGTTAACCCCATCCACATGCACTAACCCACATTCACACCAAGGAGTTATTTATTCATCTTGACCCTATCTAGATGAATTTATCCACATTCACATTAAGAAGTGGTTTTATTCCTACTAAAAATATTTATGGGTCCCTCTACCCTCTTATTCATCTATTAATTAACGAAGAAAAAAAAATAGTATTCTAATTAGCTAAAAGCTAAATTAGGAATATTACATATTATTTTAGTTCGATGTGTTATGCAGGAGCTATGACTATTCTTCCAATTCTCAAAAGTTGAAATTGTTTCCTGCTACACTAAAGGATATAGCTTTCATGTGGTTTATGGGTTTGGGTCTAAACTCCATTTCAACTTGGGATGAAATGAAGAAGGTATTCTTGAAGAAATACCAAGATTATTGGAAATCTAGGGACCTCCGAGAAGATATTTTTAGCATGAATCAAAAGTAAGGGGAGAGTATGGAGGAATTGGTGGAAATATTTCAATATAATCTATATATATCGAAGATGAATCCTCTAATAAAAGAAACCAGAAGGATAGTTTTTCTTAGGGAAATCAAACCAAAATTTATAGAGATTTTAAACTTAATGGGAGTAGGTGATGTATCAAAGTTGAGCTATGATTATGTGTGTGAGCTATGTATAAGATATTCAAAAGGAAATTCCAAGGTTGGAGGTGGGCCAATAGATACTTCTTCCAGGAGTGTCAAATCCATGCCGGAATTGGAGTAACTAGAGCTACAATGGGTAACTTATTTGAAAATTTTAAAACTGATATTCTTAGCACTTTATCCTCACAGCTAGATGTTTTGCATGCTAAGAAGAAGTAGGAGGAACTGGATAAAGCCATGGTTGTGTTTTTCTCCAAATGTAGGAAGAAACATGCTCTAAGGTAATTCCATACTGACAACATAGAGGTAAGTTGAATTTGTGAAGCTTAGCATTCCACTGATCAATGTCCTTCTCTTCCTGAAATTAAAACAACATATATAGCAAATCAGGGAGTTTTTAGTTCACTCTATGTAATGGCACCTCAAACACAATGGAAACCATGTCCTACAGGTATGTCACAGTCACATTTTAAATTTCCTTATGCTCAAAATCAGATGTGGAATATTCCAATGCCCTAGCATCCTTGGCCTCCTCAACAACCTTCGGAAGGGAAAATTTTCTCACCCCGTTGCTTAGAATTTTCCAGTTGAAAAATTTTATCATCTGTAGCCCACACCGCAAAAAATGATACAACCACAAAAAAAACTTTAGTTTCCTTCCCCACCAAATCAACCTTGTCCCACACAACTCCCTACTCAGGCAGTGTCTAACCCCAACAATAAAACCATTCAATCTTCTCACAATATTGGATTGGTCACCTATCCCACTTTTCCTACCTATTATATTGCACCACAACCGTTGTAGAAAAGTTATATTCCTATGTTACAGGAATTTCCTATGTCACCGCAGGAAGTTTATGTTCTTGTGTTACAGGAATTTCCTATGTTGCTTCAGGAAATTCAGCCTAGATTGGGAAAAGTGGTAACTCAGCCTAAAATAATTGAAGAGATTGTAGAGGAAGATACTTTGGAAATTCCTAAATTTGAAACTACACCTGAACCAACAAAACAACATACTTTAAGGCCGCAAGAACATTCCTCATCCCATATGATCCAACCTCCTTTCCTAGAGAAGTTGGAAATGAAATTAAAACAGCCCGAGTTTGATCTTGTGTCTGAACTAAGAAATGTGTGCATTAATGTAATATTCCAAATTAGTCCTAAGCTAATGGGAATATTCAATTTTGTTTTATTTTTCTGTTTCATGAATAAAATTGCAAAGGAGGATCATAAAACTCCAAAACAGTAAATAAATCAATGCTAAATGTGAAAAAGGCTATATATTGGTTGAGTAAGAAGGCGCACTTAGGTGTGAAAGGGGCTGAACATTTCGACTAGGTCAACCATGACAAAATCTATAACGTTGTCTTGGAGGAGTGGCCATCAATGGGGCACAGTGCAGTTTTATTTGGAGATGGCTCATGTGAAAGGAGATGTTTCATTGAGGTGTTTTAGGGTTTTGCAAGCTCTCAACTTATAAAAGGAAGAGGATGGAAGCATGAGAGGGTTGTTGATGATTATCATATTTCCGAATATATTGTCTATTCAGACATATATCATTCTCTGGTTGTTTAGCTGAGAATAGTGTTGTTTAGCACATGGTATTCTTGTTTAGGAATTCCATATATTTCCTTGAGAGGCCTCTTGGAAGAGTTTGCATTTCTTGTCAACTATCAGGCTGGAGGCCAAGCTTCTACTTCCAACTACAACACAGATCCTGTTGAGGGTTTGGTTGTCTTTGTAAGCTGCAACAAGTGGAGGCTAGATCTACTCAGATCTAGACCATTCTAGTGCTCCTTTTCAGTGGGGAAGTTTTCTATTCCATTGGAAAGAGAGTATTGGATCAATGGAGCATCAAATTCAGATCTTGGCATGTGGCCACACATATCTTAAACCCTACAACGTGGTTTTACTTCCAAATCTGCGTTTTTCTGTAGGTGTTGTTGCAGGGTATTTTGGCATATCTTTCTGGAGGAGTGATTATCATGCGTTGGGGATATGCCCTTCATCTTTGAGATCCATTGGAGACGATAAACATATTGTATATTTCAGATATGATCTTTTTATATCTGAATATTCCTGAATATCTGAATATTTCTGCAGATCTGCAGCTTTAGATCTTAGATCTACTCCCAAGTGCTTCATGTATTGCTGAAAACCCCAAGGGGATTTTGAAGAAGAGTATTTATAGTGTATGGATCTATCATAGATATGAATTTTCATTCATTACTTTTCTCTAGATCTAATTTTTAATCAAAAACTATTGTATCTCAATAAAAATAACACTGTCAAGGTAGTTTCTATTCATATACATGGTTGCAGCACCTCTTTTTGAGGATTTTCTTCTATTGGAGTCTTCTTTTTTCCTGTTGTACATCTTATGGGCCTCATTGTACATTCATTTTTTTTATTGTAAACACATTTATAAGCTCTCCATATTGGCCTCCTTCTATAATCTTGATTATCTGCATTATTTTACTACATAACTATTTAATATTGCTGCATTCCCCATTTGGGAATATTACAATTACGATCCTGTTACTGCAAGAAATTAAGGATATCCCAATTTATGCCAAAATAGTGAGGGAGCTATGTACCAAGAAAATAGGAAGACAGAAGAGAGAACCATTCACAATTTAAGTAGGTGGAAAGCTTGCAATTTCAATGTCCACAGGATTTGTTACTGAAAAATATGCAGACCCCAGAATCCCTATGGTCACCACCTTTATCAATGGGTATCCCATAAAGAACACTTTAATTGATTTAGGTGTAATCATTAATGTATTGAAGATGGAGAATTTATCTCATATAGGATCCTTTGACTTATTACCTACTCCTACCATGTTATAATTAGCAGATAGGTCTAAGGTAAAGCCAGAGGGGGTATTAGAAGATATTTTCATCTCATTAGATTCTTGGGAGTACCCTATATACTTTTATGTTATTAAACCTAAAATTAACTTGGGAGGGCATCCTTTTATCTTGGAGAGGCCCTAGCTAGCCATGGTAGATGCCTACATAGGGTGTAGGTCTGGAAACATGACCATCACTCATGGAGCTTAAACAAAGCACAATAATTTTTATCCCCCTGCTAAACCCCTCTTGAGATCAGAAAATACACATTGGGTTGAAGAATAAGAGCATGATTTAGAATGTACATAGCAAATTTTAACAATTTCCCAAGCTATGAGCCTTAAGGAAAATTCATAAGAAAATTTGATAAATTGTTGTATTTCTAATCCTGATTTTCGTAGCATTATGAAGGGTAGTCTAGTCATAATTTATATATCATTACTAATCTGCAAGATTTGTATGAGCATAGTACAATAGTTGAACTACATTCATCCCTCTTATTTTCATTTCCCGCATATTCCATGACTGAATTGGGGAGTAAGGCAGCTGAATTTTTTCCTGGAAAATCTTTAAACATTAATTCGTCCTTAACTCCTAAACAAGAAAAACAATTAATTCAAACATTGAAATTTTTTTTGTATACATTTTCATGGGAATATACATACATGAGGTTAATTCACCTAGATACATGCATTCATCATATTTATATAGAAGAAAATGTTAGGCCGTGAGACAACCACAAAGAAGGATGAACCCTGCCTTAAGGGAAATTGTAAAAGATGAATTGCAAAAATTGTTAAATGTAGGGTTCATATATCCTATCTCAAATAGCTAGTGGGTATCTCCACTGGTTATTGTCCCCAAAAAGAATGGTAAATGGAAAGTGTGTGTAGATTACAAGGAACTAAACAAAGCTACATTAAAAGTCCATTTCCCTTTTCCTTTTATAGACCAAGTGTTGGACACTTTAGTAGGGATAAAGTAGTTTTCCTTCCTATATGGGTTCAACGGATACAATCAAATTAGGATAGCTCCAGAGGACCACGAGAATACAAAATTTACATGTCCCTGGGGTACCTATGCATACAAGGTATTACCATTTGGTCTATGCAACGCACCAGCCACATTCCAGCGGCGCGGTCCTTGGTATTTTCTCTGACCTTTTTCATTATTGTGTGGAAGTTTATATGGATGATTTTATAGTAATGGGTGACTTTTGAAGAGGCTTTACATAATATTGAAATTTTTTTGCAGAGAATTAGAGAAACTAATCTTTCATTATGTAATGAAAAATGTTTTATGATTATGACTAAAGGTATTGTTTTGGGTCATCATGTTTTTGCTGCAGGAATTAAAGTTGATCTGACAAAGATTGAAGTTATTGTAAAGCTACCCCCACCAACTAGTCAAAAGGGAGTTCAAAGTTTTCTTCAACATGCAGGCTACTACATAAGGTTTGTTTAAAATTTTACAAAGGTAGCCTCTCCATTGTTTAAATTATTGACTAAGGAATCTGAATTTCATTGTAATGATGAGTGTCAAACCACATTTGATATACTCAAGGAAAATATTTCTTCATCACCTCTCTTAATAATCCCAGATTGGAAATTACCCTTTCACATTTCCACTGATGCCTCTGATTCATCCATAGGAGTAGGATTTGGTCAGAAGGAGGATTCGGTAACCCATGCTATTTATTTTGGTAGTAAAAATTTAACTCCTACATAACTAAATTACAAGGTAACTGAAAAATAATTCCTTGCTATAATTTATTATATTAACAAGTTTAGGCACAACATCAGAGGCTATGAAGTTTTTGTACACACTAATCATTCTGCCATCCAATATCTCATGAATAAACCAGTCACTAATGGCAGGATCACATGGAGAAATACCATTGGCTTCTCTCCATATGAATTTGTGTATGGAAAGAAATTTTTAATACCCATTTAATTTCAGATCATAACTTTCAAGATGGCAGTAGATTTGGGTATAGACCTGGATGAAGCTCAATAACATATAACCTTGCAGCTCAATGAATTGGATGAGATTAGTTAGGATTATTTTTAGCATACTGACTTTATCAAACAACAAAAAGCTAAATGGCATGACAGATACATTAAAAAGAATCAATTCAAAGAAGGAGATTGGCCATTGTTGTATGATTCAAAATTTAAGAACTTTAAAGGGAAATTCAACACACATTGGTTAGGCCCCTATGAAATTAAGAAAGTTTTTTATAGTGGATCTTTTCAGTTAAAAATATTGATGATGGGAATGTTACCTTCTTGGTGAACGGGAACAAACTCAAGCTATATCAAAAACCCCAATCTAAGGAGGAATTTTTGGAAGAAATTGTGAAGAAGAAAGAGCTGGAGATGGTAAGAGAAGGAGTCATTCCTTCCTCTTCCTCTTCCTAATTTTCCTATTGATACAATGAGATTAATTTGTTCCTCCTTGTGCTCAATAAACCATGAGAGGAATGTCTATTGGGTACAGGTTTATTCCTTTTTCCGGGCCCAATATACTAGTTACAGAAAAGGAGCCCCCTTGGAGTCTTATTTTTCAGTATTTAATACTCTCTAAAATTGAAATTTGGAGAACGTGGACTACCATTGGGCTCGTTAAAAACACATGTCAATAGATCCTTTGGGATCCTCTCAATAAATTATGTTTTTTAGTTAATCTGTGGATTTCTCGTGTTGGACTGATGTGAGATTCCTTAAGGCCTTCCTTTCGACAATATTGGCCCATCGACATCATCAAATTATCTAGGTGAAATATCAGAGCCTTATTATGCCTTGAAGCCCATATGCCCTAATGACAGGCTATCTCTCTAGCAGCAATGGGGAATCATTATGGCTCCTTGACTGCTTTATCCTACAGGGGGTTTGAAATCAGCTCATAAATTCACACTTGATAGGATGCACCAGGGTACCTTGGTCCTCACTCACATTAACAGTGATGGGCCTTGCATTAGTTAAAATTTTATCTCAATGGCTAGTAATCCAATGATATCATTGCAAATTCAACATTGGCACCTTCATTCAAGTGCAATGAACTATACATAAATGAGGAGAAACGGTTTTTCCTGTAGAACTTTCAGCAGTCACGACTTCATTTCTTGCAGCAACGCCTTGGTTTCCTGAAGCGAAAAAAGCATAGACAGACCATTAGTTTAAACTATTTGATAAAGTACTGACATTTTTATTATTGGTCGAGGTCATGAATTTTTTCGTAATACATATGATGTAATCTTTGAGTGGGTTATCATTCCAAGAAAAAATCAAACGTCATCAAAGGACTAGACTGTTCAGTGTTGGGAGGTATTTTCGGTAAGATACAGCTAGTGATAGGACACTTGAGGTAAGAAGTAATGATGCTTAAATTTAAAAAAAAATGTAATTTTTAAGCTATGGTAACCGTTGTAGAAAAACATGGTCGTAAACCGTTGCATCATAAATGAAGCTCCACGCCCGATCATCATGATTTTGGCATGACCTGCAAACATACTTTCGGTATCCATTTCGCAGGTCAGATCAAAATGATAATCATGATCACAACCTTCTTTGAAATATCCATGCTCTCTGATATTTCCAATTTAAACCTCCCTTTGTCGAATGATCCATTTCAAGTTTTCAACAACCACATTTCTGTGAGCCTGATTAGTTCTTCCTTTCCCATTTTTATTTCACCATGTCAAGACTACGTGCCCTTGTTCGGTTTGAGCCACAAGGCCATCCTTGCAGCAAGGAGAGACTGGAGAAATCAGGTTGGTTGCCATTGTTTCAAAAATTCAGTGGACACAATTCATACATCATGAAATCGTTTTCCCTGAATCTAAACGACAATAAGGCACTGGTCAGGAACATTTAATTCCGATTAACAAAGGATCTAGTGGCTTAGGCATGCGGTATATCACAGGACGGGGAATGTTGGTTTAAGAACCAACACTTTAATAAGGGAATTTTTGCGTCCTTTCTCAAGAAGGAGCATCCAAACCCCAACTGGAGCAAGAGGGTTCCACAAGAATTTCTTAGAAGTAAGCATCATCACCTGTTATTTTTACTACAGAAGTATATAACATGTGAAGGTCACTTATGGCTCTCATTTTTATTTCACATTTGTCTTCTCAGACATTTTCGAGACGAGCCTTTGAATTTTCCATATTATATGAATAAATCCCTAATAAAAATTTCTATGGCTACTAAGGAAAGGGCAACCCACTTGGATGAAAACCTCTATTACCATGGGCTTGTAAATATCATCTTGATGGAGGTTCTACAAAAGAAGAAAAATATGTGGCAGGATTTTCTGGCCAAGAATTATTTCGTGGAGGACGAAAACTCTGATCCTTAAGAGCCCCAGGAAGAAGAGCCGACAGAAAATTCAAGGAAAAGGCCAGGGATTCATGGGCCAAAGACATAGGAGAAGGAAGAATATGAAGAAGTGGTGGTGAACGAGGAGACTACAGGTAAAAAACCCAAGTTAAAGGACACTTCTACCCCCTCTAAGAGACTCACAAGGAGCCAAGCTGCCAAGCTGTCTATAAAGGAAAGAGAGAAAGGGGGGGGTACTACCCAAGAAAGTTGATAAAAAGAAAAGAAAACTCCACGGCTCACCTAAATGGAAGGAGAAGGTGGAGATAGCTGCATTCATTGATGAAGAAACAATTTCCTTCCAGGATACCCCGCTGAAAGAATGCAAGAATGAAACAACAAAAGAACAGGAGGACCTTAGTGTGCCTCAATCTTCCCAAGGACATCATGAGGGGGAAGTAACCCCCCAGAAGAAGTGGTCTCTACAAGAGTTAGAGGATATTATTACTAATATCACAGTTTCAAAACAGACCTTGAGAAAGGAGAACAAAGCTCTGAAAGAGAATAGCCTTTGTATGTAGAAAGAGCATGAGGACTGGCAACTGAAGGCAACCCGAATTATGAAAAATAAGCAGGCTCAAATTGACCATCTAAAGAATAAAAATGATATTTATAGGGGTTAGGTTCAGGAAGAGTCCATCAGGGCCCAGCTGGATCATTTGGCTGTAGTAGCTATAGCCAAGGGCATAGACTAATTTCATGTTTTGGAGGATGCAACATTTTTTATCGCATAAGGGACATTCAAGACAGCATGTGTGGGGGAGATGTTGAGTCCCATTTTTCCGAACTTTGACACCTTTATTAGAACTTATCTCTCCCATTTTGACCTCTCCTTAAACCCTAATATGCTTATTTCAGTTATATCAACTAGTTTTTGGAAAAAAGGGGTACTATAGGCTTGAGGTGTGCAAATTAACATAAAAAGTATCATTTTTACCTTTAATCTTAAGTATTCCTTAACTAGTTGCTTCCTTATTGAAATTATCATGAAAACTGATCTAAGAATCCTACGCACATTTTCGTTGATCCGAAACAACCCTGAAACTCTTAAAGACAGATCACGTGGCCACATTTCCTGCAGACGCTCTAAGAATCCTATAACATATTTCCTACAACCACTTCGATTTCTTGCAACAAAATAAGAAGTTAGCTATGTTCCACTCATTTCCAAATCAAACGAGAACATGGGTTTTGTGGGGAATTCATTGTACATATACGTTGTCCTATTAGCTATGCCAAATCCACCTTCAAAACTACCCATATTAGCAGACCTCTCCTTGTTGGCCGCATGAGTAGCAGCTTCAGCCTTGTAACAAAAATTGTCTAATCCATGCTTTTAGTCATGGATTAGACCCAGCTTAGCTAATTTTGATGATATTGTACATATATTGATATATCCTAGCTCAGATCATCATTTTCCTCATTCAAGCCAAATATGGACTGTGTTTTATGATGTAAGGCAATGGTTGGGTTGGTTTTTGCTGATAGAACATATCAAATTTTACTCGGCTGTAATATTTCATATTAATACAATATTTCATGTTTTGTCTACTCTACTGAGCAAGTGTCTTTAATATTGCAGGGGTTGTGAGTGAGGGAGGGCCCCATTCATTCAAATCTCCCTTAGTTGTGTGTATGTGAATTTTAATTTCTGTTATGTAGTAATAATTATTTCATTTAGCTAATGTACTCTTTTTGAAGTTTTCAGAAGTAATTATCAATTGATTAAGTGATTCAGTTTTTATGTTAAATGTGTGGATTTCATTTGATCAAGTTTGATTTGTATTGTCAAGTTGATTTCTTTCTTACTGTAAGTTTGATCTCCTATCTTTTCTGATCACATCAGCAAGACTAAGAGATGTAGAGGGATGTCTAGATCCACTCCATAGCCTTTGCTGTAAAATGTGGATTCATAAAAGAAGCATTAGTTTGAGGAGTGATTGATTGCTTTGATTAGTAAACACCTGAAGTATTAAGCCTACATATATTTTGCACAAGATCTCATAAACTTACCTGCATTGGGTTGAAAATTTATGGTTGACAAAGTATAAGCCTATAATTTGACTCAATAGGCCATGCTACCAGCAGGTGTCTATAACCTCGACAGGAATTCCTTTTAACCCAATGAAATGCATGTGTCTCACCTATTATATATAGATTTAGAGTCATTTAAAATAATTTACTTTGATTTTGGAATTAATTTAAGGTCATTGTCTTGGCTTGGTAACCAGTGAACGACAATGCCATTCACAAGAGATAAAAAGAATGAACAAGAAAGCCCATAATGAGAACTTTTGTGTTCCATATTTTCAACTAAAATCCATTACCCTCGCTTGGTGAACAGTAGCGGTAATTTCATTCTTGTTAGCACTCATGATCATAGTAGGTCAACTCATAATGAGACCTCCTATCTGTCAATTAATCTGTTTATGTTAAAAAAAACTCTGATTATGATTAACCTCAAAAAGGTTACTTAATAGGTGGGGAGGCAAATCTTCTCCTTAAGAGCACGGGATGAAGTGAAATTTTTTTAATTACTAATATTTACTGGTTGGTCCTTCTACTCTAAATATTCATTTTAAAGAAAAAATCTTAGATAATTATTGAAAGATTCCTCAAGTTTATTATGCTAGGGTTCTTATGAGAGCTCGTTAGGGTTTTATAGGAGTGGTACACCATAGGAGACTTTCTTCAATACCTTCGAAGGGAAACTTGAAAAGGTTTCTTGGATGACAGTCTGTTAGAATGAATAGGCCAAAAGTAGGGTTTTAAAATTATGAATAGAAAGTATGAAATATAACAACAAAAACCCCCCCAATGGACCCAATGAATAATTTTGGCCAATAATCAAATTCACTTTATAAAATACGACACATTAAAAGTGAATTTCTTCTAACAAGTCTTACCATAACAGTGCTTAATGACAAAAATGTCAATAGTTGTGCCTTAGGAATTTCCGTTTCAAGAGTGTTGTTATAACAAATTTATTTGAAATGACATTTTTATTCATTTCTCTTATGCCACCCTACCCTAATTTAAAGAGAGGAAGATATCCTTCAAGTGTAGGAGTACTTCCAATGTAGCCATTTGCTAAACAAAATGCTAAATATACTCACACTCAGTTTTAAAGAATAAAATTTGAAGACATACCGGAGTATGAGAAATCAATTTTTTAATTTATATGGAACCAATACTTTTCAAATGATGAATTAGTGAGGTGTGTTCACAATTTTAGGATTCAATTGGATCCACATATTTACAATTATCCAACTTATGCAAGTCTTCCATAGTTTGATAATCACTCTCTTGGAGGCATAAGGAATCTGGTGAAAGACAAAAGAAAGATCCCTCATTTTTAGGCTCAAATATTTACTTTTCAGATTGAGAAGAACAGTTAAGGGAAATGATATATTTTTGAGCTTCAATGGAAATTTTATAATAGGTTCCAATTATATATTTCTTCTCTAATAGTCTTTGAATCAAAGCTTATTCTAGGGGAAAATGTTTTGTGGTAGTGGGAGGGGTTTCCAAATTCACTCCCTTCCCTAATATGGAAGATGTAACATTTTTTCAATAGCGGAATCAGCGGGAAGAATAGGTGTTTCAAATTTTTGTGCAACCTGCTGGTTTGGTTTAGGGGGGCTATGGTTTGGGCTAAGGTTTGGGTTAATGCTTGAACTATGCTTTAGATTAGGATTAGGATTCGGGTTAAGATTTGGACTAGGGTTAGGTCTAGGGTTTGAATTAGGGATAGGTCTAGGGTTTGGATTAAGGTATGGAATAGGGGTAGGTTTAGGGTTTGGGTTGGAGTATGGGCTAGGCTATGGATTAGGGTTAGGATTAAATAAAGTTTGCATAGGTAACTGGAACCATGAAGGAGGATTACTTGGTAATGCATTGAGTGGAAATTGTGGTTCTTGTTGTTGATTTGGCATGAAATTTTTCCTTAGGGAAGAGGTTTTGAACCATTCTTGAGGCCATGGGGACATATGACTTTAAGAATATGGAAAAGGAGAGGGCCACTATGGCCATGAAGTAAGGTATTCAATTGGAAGATGATTAAAATTTTTCCATGAAACTACAAGATTATAAACATGTTGAGGAACCTACTCAGGACAATAAGCATTCATCCAAGTATTGAATGATGATAATTTTTTATCTATACCTGGAAGTTTATTTGATTAATTAATTGATTTCTTGAGTAAATTTAATAATCATGGTAGTGATGGGAAATTTTATATTGCATGAGCCTCTACAAAAATTCTGCAAACTTTCAGGCTACTAAATGGACAACTTCCAAGGAAGTGTTTTTGAGATTCAACAAGAAGATTCAACACCCACGCCTAGTGCATTAAGAACCTGGTTGCATTCAACACCTCGTTTCATTAAGAACCCAGACTAGGGCGAGGCCCATAGTGCTATTTTTGGTTGCATGTCTATTTTTGTTATCCATTAATTAAGATGGACATTAAATTGTAATCTATTCTTAATGTGGACTTTAATAAGTTAACTAAAAGTGATAAATTTAGTTAGCTAGTGGATTTCGAGCTAGAGGTTGTTGGTGAGGCATGCAGAGTAATTCTAGTTGTAACAAATTTGGTGGAAATTGGTGCAGGTTGTACCAAGTTGTAAATAGGTTTAACTAAGTTAAATGGAGTTAAACTTAGTTATGATGGTTATAAAGATACAATAGTGAAGTTGATGAAATAATGTTAATTAATTACACAATCAACTGATCTTTCACATCCAGTTACGGGCTGCTTATTAATTGCATGCCACACAAAATCGTTGGAGACTTAGGTTGAGTTCTAGGTGAAAAGGAGGTTGCCTATCATTTGTAGGATTATCTGCTTGCACACATGAAGGAAAAAACACATTGGAGTGCCCATGATACTTGCATAGTCAAGGTGGGAAAAAATTCCTATATTTTAGGTATTTTTACCATCAGGGATTGCACAAGCAAGGCAGGTTGTTTGGAGGCTAACAATTGGCTATGTGTTGGTCATTTTTGCATATGACGGTGTGAGAAAATTAGCTGATGTACTAAGGGATCTTGTGAGAATATTTTTGTACGTAATTGTTTCATGATCCATTCTTAATATACAATAGAAGATAGTGGGGTTTTTAGTATACTTTCACAAAATTATCTGTGTTGTGTGTGATTGATCTTTCTTCATGTTCATGTGATTGGCGATTGTGTTTTTCCGAATTAAAATATTTGTAAGTTATTATTTCTTTAGTACATTGTTAGATCAGAATGGATAGGAATATACATGCATATTTATGTAATTTCTACATGGTATAAGGCAAAGTATGAAAGTGAGTAATTTGATTTTGTTTGGATAAATTTATGAAATTGCAAAAAACTTTCTTGGTGATGTCCAGTTCAAGGTCAATGGCTTTCAATAATTTGAAAATTGAATTATGCTAGAACTCATTTCGACTACATTTGTTGGAAGGATAGGATGGAGGCAGTACTCGAAGGCAATGGGTTGAAGGAATTCATTCACAAAGTTGTTCCTAAACCTGATTATACATATTATCACCCAAAAAAAAATGAAACATCATTTTACAAAGTTAGATAGATTCATATGTCAAAAATTTAAGTTGTAGGATTAATTTTTATGCTTGGTCAAGGGAAATATTAAAATTTTCTTGTTTTAAGTTAACCTAACCCACTCATTTCCAAACTCCATTATGTCACATCATTCATCATTTTCTGACCGATTTCAATTTCCAAATTTTTTGTACCGAAAGTGTCAAATTAGCTAAGAAACCACAGTTTTGTAGCGAAATAAACTGTGAAAAATCACTTTTCGCTATGAAATTGTTGATAGTTTCGTAACGAAAATAGTTAAATTAACACTAAAAATGCTACGAAATCATGGTTTTCTGTCTGTATTTTCAGTCTAGTTGTTAGGTGTCATAAAATCATTAGGAATGAGTAGGTTAGATGTTTTTTGAGTGATGGAGGGATAAATCCAAGGTACATGCTCAGGTTTGTAGTCATCATGATCAGTTTAGGTAATGTAGGAGCCATCATTGAGTCATGAGAAGACATCAAAACCTCAAATCCTTTCCTAATTCATTCATTCTCATTTATAATTCATCCTTGCATAATATTTGAGCTCTGGAGAGCTATTATACTAAGCCAAAGTTGTGGATAGTTCTTTTCAAAGGTTTACTTTGAACATCATCAAGCGAGGCTGCAAATTCATCAAGTGAGGCTATGCAAATCTTAGAGAAACCATGGTAGAGAAATGAAGGACTAACAAGGGTGGACAGTGCCTAAGATATGAACCTGCAGACATGAATTTTATCTATGAAGACCCAGCAATAGTATAAGCCTTTAGAAGAGTAGGTTTCCTACAGTTTTGTGAGAAATTACAGGGCTGTCATACAGAGGTGTCCAAGGAGTTTGCTTTGAATTTTAGTGCAACAACCACTAAAGTGGGAATGCTCAATTTTTCCATCACACTAGAGACTATTTTTGCTGCTACAGAGATTCCAAGAGGTTAGGAGAATTGGTTCAAAGGTTTCAAGTTTAATATGGAGAAATGCAAAGAGTTCAAGAAGCCTAAGCATACTGAAATGGACCTCACCAATGCTATTCCAAGAAGTTACATAAAAGACAACTATTCAAAATTGTTGCTCATCATCCAAAAGTACTTTACTTGTGAAGGAAGGTACCACAAATTCTATTCATATCATTTCAAATTACTTCTGAATTTTACTAGTAAGGTTTCCATTGATCTACCTTTCTATTTGCATACAAGTTTGTCAAAAATGGCAGATAAGGTCCAAGAAAAGTCTGAGTGGAGTGAGACTTCTTTATTTCATCATGGTTTAATGAAATTATTGGTCTTAGATGAACTTCAAAGGTTAGGGGGAGATTGGTCCTCATTCTTTTTTGTTAGTGGTTTTGAGCCGGATGCTCTTACTCCTTCAAGAACTCCTAAGTCTAGGAGAATTCCATCACCATTAGCAGCAGAACAGAGGGAATCATTGATAGCAAAGCCTAGTGAACTTGCAAGAGCAGAACCAAGTGAAAAAATTAGGAAGGAGCCATAGAAAATGCTGATTTTTGACACACCAAGTGTACCACCTGCAAAACAGAAGTCAAAGGTGGTCAAACCTGCAAAACAGAAACAAATTGTTAGTAAACAAGGAACCAAAAGGATGACTAGGAGTCAAACAGTGGTTTTGGAAGAGAAGAAAGTGGTTGTAGAAGATAGAGAAGAAGCTAAGGGAAATCTAGAGGATATTTTACATGCCATTGAAATAGAGGAAACCCCTATTGTCCAAGCTGAGTTTATAGAGGAAGGTGGGAAAAAGTTAAAGAAGGCTAAATCTGCAAAGAAATTAGAATTTGAGGGAGAAGATGCAGGTTTCATGTTCCAAGAAATAAATCCTATGACAAGGCATGCTAGGAATATATTAGAGAGAATTAAAGAAGTTCAACCACTCACTGACATAGCTCAGCCACCTCGAGACGTTATTGACCTATCATCACCTCCAGAGAAAGATATAGTCAACAAATCAAAGAATGGAAAAGAGAAGGTGATGGAAAAAATAGAGTTGCAACTCCTTGAAGAAAAATTGAAATTAGCCAATCTTGAAATTGTTGTCATGAAAAGAGAAGCAAGAAAACACAGTGTAGAGAAGACTCAATTGGAAAAAATGAAGGCAATTTGGGAAGAACAAGTGAACACTGTCTCTAAGAATTTGGACAACACATAGCAGCTCATCAAATGGACTATTCCAACAAGGAAAGAAGCCAAACATGTCAGGAAGATGAACACAAAGTTGAAAGCCACAAACAGAAGGTTTAAAGACCAGGTTAAATACCTTCATGATCAACTTGAACTAATTCATGAGGAGTTAGAGGAAAAAGGTCTTAAAATGACTGTAATTGAAGAGCCAATAGCTCAACCAATTGTAAATGAGGAGGAAATGCCTCAAGGAGCATAAGGTGGGATGGTTTATGGTTGTTTAAGGCTAATGACATGGTTAGAGATAATATTTTGGCACTTACAGGGTTCAATTTTCAAAATTACACAAAAAACTGCATTTTCAGCACTTTTCAGTAGTTTCGTAGCGTGCTTGGGCTTGAAGGGCAACGATATGCTGCAAAACCATTGTAGCTACTCTTTTGACTTTTTGAACCAGTTTTGGATGAAATCAGGAGGTGGAATTGGTGTGGGAGATGTGTTTAATGATGATGAACACTATGCTAAAGGAAAGAATCAAGAATTTTGAGGTTAAAAGGTAGGTTTTGCAGCGCTATGAAAGTACGCTACGACACTGCCTTACTTTCGTAGCGTACTATTTTTCAGCATTTTTAGTAGGTTTTGGAGAATATTTGGACATCTGGACATTATTGAAGGGTTAAATACCATGTCAAGCACTTATTCAACACTCAAGGACCACAAATTGAAGGTAAAATGACAGCCAAAGTATTCGTGGAAGAAGAAGACTATTTGCCTAAAAAATAGGGGTTTATTTCCTAGTTTTGAGGAGGTCAGTTAAGTGGTCATAAAGTGATGAATTCCATCATCTAAATTTGAAAATGTGAAAGATTACTTGTCAAAGAATGTAATTTCTTTAGTATATAAGGTTGTTAAAAGCAATAATGAGTAGTTTAAGTCCTATTAGGAAAAGGACTGTCAAGTAGGATAGGTGTTTGTTTGTCATTAAGTTGATGTTTTATGGTTATGCAAGGTGTCATCAGGCAAAAATTCGATGAATCTAGCCAGGAGGCAGATCATTAGATG
Source organism: Pinus albicaulis (assembly GCA_034641835.2). Classification (NCBI taxonomy): domain Eukaryota; kingdom Viridiplantae; phylum Streptophyta; class Pinopsida; order Pinales; family Pinaceae; genus Pinus; species Pinus albicaulis. The sequence continues at coordinate 459,631,012 of CM076584.1, forward strand.
ATGTAACAAGTCTATTAAAGGCCATTGAGTCGAATTTGTCAAGGGTTTGAGATTTTTGGCTAAATTGCAACTTATTGTAAATTGATTGTTTCAGTAATACAGAGATTTGTTACTTGACCAACCTAAGATTCTGAATGAGTTTTTAGTGTTTGCCTATATTATCTATACTTTTTATGTATCTCATTGGAGTGGTTTTCATTTATAATAGTAATAATTCATTCTTGCAATGCTCTAAATTCCTTTATAGATGAATTTATTGTGTATTTTCCTGTTTCATGTGTGTGTGACCTACTACTAAAAACTCTGACCTGCCTCAGCTTCCATGTCAAGTGAACTCACTAAATCACTAAAAGTGTTGACTCCATAAGCCCAATGTTTCCATACTGATATTATTTTCAACCTACACTCATCATAAGAAAGTTATTTCCTAAATAGAGTTAGTTATATATATCCTTATTCAATATCATTAACCTTTGAGAGAGCCCTCTCAGGCTGAGGAGGCTAAGCCTCAGTCATAATATTGTTTTGAAATAGTTGCATGAGATTGACTGATTAGCATCCTATTAGAAACAATTTTGTGATAACACTACAGATGCTGCAAATCTTGATGCATGGCAAAAGAAAGTGGCAAAGGCGAGGAGGATCATGTTGGATGGAGTACGAGACCACATTGTCTCAAGTCTCCATGGGAAAGCCATGCCATATGCAATGTGGAAGGTGTTGAGCATTGGAAAAGGTATGAATTTGCCATGTATTTCTTTATATTTTTTCCTTTAATCATAACTCCTTTATATTCTAGAATGGTAATATATTGAAGAATTATAATAGAATTAAGGAGATTAGTGATTGTTGCAAATTGATTAAAGATTTTCTTTTCTTATATGTAGAAAATAGATGAAGTGGGAAGCCATCATTCGGGGGAAAAAGATAAAGTAGAAATAACTGTTGTCCCTTCAAAAAAATACCATATCCAGACAAGAAGGTTGAGATCAGAGTGCATAGCCAAAGCAAGGAAAGGAACAATGCAACATCAGCGCAAGAAGACAAAACGATAACTAAATATGGAAGATAGAGCGAATCCCTCAGGATCTCTCGATCCTGAGGGATCGTTGCTCAAAGCTTATCTATCTTTCTTGTTTCGTCTGTTGGCTGTTATAAAAGGACAACGCTTGTAGAAATCGAAATGTAATAGATGGTGTATGATAATTATTCAGACTTCCTATTGTATTTTTACGATTGCTCATTGACTCTCGTTGGTTAGAACAGAGTGCGATTGCTTGTAAGCTCTATTACATATGATTAATATATAATCCGGTTGTCGGTCCATTATTTGATACTAGAGTAGTTAGGTGGTGCTTCATTAGCGGCTAAGGGCCTAGCCCTGGTGGATCCACCTGCTATCTGTACCATTACTTTCCGATTCCAGTCATGTGATGGTTTGCTTTAGTTCTCATTTCCTTTAAATCACATTGCTTCACAGTTTCCATGTTGTATAGCTTACTATTTCAATGTTTTATGAAATCGGATTATTGCATCAATTGTGAGTGAATTGCGTTGCTATTCCTTTTCAACATAATAGGATTATTTATTCCTCTGTAACTTGTATTTTTATGCTTTTCAAATATAAAGCTTTTTTGTTTAGAGTTTGCTGTTCATTTCCATTAAATAGTTTGTTGTTCATTTCCATTAAATAGATCTGTTGTTCATTTCTGATAAATAACTTTACTATTTATTCCTTCCCTGTAAGTATTTGGTTTGATTTGGAATGTTATTGCAGAAAGCATGTTTATTATATTTCCATTAGTAGCATTATTGATTAAACTCAGTTATCATTTCCAATTAGTTGTTTATTGTGGAGTGTAAGATCATCAACTGTAAATGACATTGGCTATTACTGTCTAAGTCCTCAGATTGGAGATCTTGTTTATGCTTGATTTCATTTACATTAGTTGACAGAGGAAAGAGTTATTACTACTACATCCTTGACTGATGATTTTTGAGTGAGTGATTGGATTTTAGAGCTTTAAGTTTCATGTCATTGCAATTAGATTTCATTTTCAAGCATCTGTTTACTCTTGTATTTGAAACATTGTACTTCAAATTGAAGAGCATTACTCTTAGATTAAATTTCCACCTCAGACTGAGTACACTCTTGAGATAAAAAGTCGTACCTGGATTGATAATTAATGTAGGATAAATAAGAGTTAAAAAGACACCTTTTATACCTCAACATTTTGGCACCATTGCTGGGGAGAGTGTAGCTATTTAGAAAGAGTGATGTATATTTGATTTTCTCTGCTAAGGAAGAATTGGGTATTAAAAACAGAGGTAAGAACCTGCGTAACGAACAAGGAACATGCTCGTTCACTTGCCCGCTTCATAGCAGAACTACATAGAAGTCTAACGTAGGAATGAGTTCTTGTGTTTTTTGAATGAACAGAAAATTTAATCAAAACAAAATTCCTCCCAGACTTGAAAAACCTAAGGGACCGGTGACCCTTGGGCGAACAACCTTTATCTACAATATCATTAAGAAAGCTGAATCTCAGCCATCAGTAAGCCCTAGAAAAATTGCTTCTAGACAACCTACTAGCTCCCTTCAGGCCACAAAATCACCATCTGTAGCTTTTGCTGAGGTGCATAGCCAAACAGAAGAGACTGAGCAAGATTCTCAAGAAATTGGGAATTCTCGCCCAATTTATTTACAAGAAGGGAACTCTAGTAATCTCTGCGAAGGAGGGGGAGAAACAGGGGAAATGGAAGAACCAAGATCTGCTCTTGAAGTAATCCAAACACCAAGAAACCTAGATAAGGGAAGTTCTGTCAAAATCATCCAAAACAAAATTGAAGAAACTGAAGAACCAAAATCCCCTCAGATAATAGTTCAGCAAGGGACACTCATTATCCCTGACCAAGGAAGTGTTGTTAAGGTCACCCCTACTCCTTCTAGTCAGCCTAGGAATAATTCCCTATAAATCCCAGAAGGATATTGGCACTTATTTGATCAAATGGCCGAGAACCAGCAAACACCCCAAACTTCCACACTGCAATATCCCATTGTGGACACTGCAGTTAATGCACCTATGAAGGCCATTCCTCTCCAGCATATTCCTACATTCCATGGCTTAACATCAGAAGATCCAAATGCATTCCTGTTTGAATTCAATGTATTATGCAGGGGGTATGACTATACCACTGATCCCCAAAAGCTAAAATTATTCCCCTCCACATTAAAAGGTGAAGCTCTACGATGGTTTATGGGGTTAGGTGGAGGTGTTATAAATGACTGGGATCAGATGAAAGCTGATTTTCTAAAGAAATATCAAGATTATTGTAGGTCCAGGGAATTAAAGGATGAAATATTTCAGATGACAACAAAACCTAATGAAATATTGGAGGAATATGTAGAACGCTTTCAATAAAACCTCTAGAGATCACCTTATGCATCTTTACCCTTACCTGATAATGTGTTAAAAACTACATTAATTAAAGGGATGAAGGAACAATGGGTTGAAACATTAAACATCATGGGCAAAGGTGACATATATCAGGAAAATTTTGCTAACATTATTGATTTATGTATCAGGAGTTCGAGAGGCAGCACAAGACTAAAACCAGTAGAATTTGACGTGATCACAAGGGATAGCAAGACCTCCAGTGGAGGTATAACCTGCACAAAAATTGGAAATCTACTAGAAGATTTCAAAACTGATATTCTAGGGACTCTGACAACACAGCTCGATATCATTCAAGATAGACAAAAGCAAGCAGAAGCAGAACAAAATTTGGCAATATTCTGCCATAGATGCAAAAAGAAACATAGCCATAAAGAGTGCTCGCTGGATACAGTCCAAGTCTGTGCCATCTGCACGAAAGATCACTCCACAAAAATTTTCCCCTCACTCCCAGGATTGAAAGCAGTCTACAACAAAGCGGAAGAAGAAACAAAAATGGTATACCTACTCAATCAGTGCCGTCAATGGTAGCCACGAAAAACAGGTATGCCCATTGATCCTTTCTTTTTATTTTCAATCTCCTCAGTATAATGTCAACAATATAATGGAATGTGGAAAAATCAGCCACCCTTCCCTAGTTGGTCACAACAACCATTTCCTATACCACCATGGCCAAATCAAACAAATCAAACCAATTGGCCAAACTTTCCTTACTGTCCACCATTTTGGCAAAATAATATATATCCAACACAATGGTCCCCCTCCACCTCGCAGAGTCAGACCTGGCAGTCGAACTGGAAAATATCTATGAATCAACTAGCTGGAACGATTCCTCTCCCTCCACCTACACTGCCAGCACCATATACATTGCAACAAAATCACCAGACCAACTTAAGACTGCAACTCCAAGCCCAACCCAACCCGAACCCTAATAATAGACTGGTTCAATTTGTTCAAATAATCGAAGCACCAGAACTAGAAACTAGTTTAAGGGAGTGCAACGACCTTCAACTAAGGTGTGGGCGCATAATAGAATCAGAGGGAGAAAAAAATGTTCAAGTTGAAAATCCATTACCTTCAGAACAAACATTGAAAAAGGAGAATGTGGTTAGACAACAAACTCATGAGCAAGCAACCACTTCTTCTCCACCATTCCCATAACGACTAATCATACCTCATCCAATAGAACATCCTAATTTTGATCTTCTGGGAGAGCTAAAAAATCTATGTATAAAAATCTCACTCCTCCAAGCTATCCAAGATATTCCCATTTATGCAAAGACCATAAAAGAACTATGGATAAGAAAGCCAAAGAGGAGAACAACAACTAACCCAACTGTCCAAGTAGTCGGCACTCTATCTGACTTACTATTAGGAAGAGAACCACCTGTAAAGTATGAGGACCCAGGAAATCCTATACTTACGGTGAAAATCAATGGACAATATTTTCCAAATGCGTTAGTTGATTTGGGAGCTGAAATCAATATCCTAACAACCACCACTTGTCAAAAACTTGGCATTACATCATTAGATCCAACAACAACCTTATTGGAATTGGCTGACCGATTGGTAGTCAAGCTAGAAGGCACACTACATGATGTAATGGTGTCTTTAGACTCCTGGGAATACCCTGCTAACTTCTTGATTATTAACCCCAAAAACTGGCTAGATGGACATCCTTTAATCTTAGGTAGACCTTGGCTGGCAACTGTTGATGCTTACATTGGCTGCCGACAAGGCAGCATGCCTATAACTAGAGGGAGTTATGTCAAGAATTTAGCCTTATACCTTCCAGACCAGCCAAGCTTAACGATAATAAAAACAAAGAAACAACCTATCATCTAACGATAATAAAAACAAAGAAACAAATGTTCATCTAACGCATCTAATAAATTACCTAAGCATCTAACGCCTAATGAACGAAAACAGATAGTACAGCGCAGTACCCGATTCTCTTGGATTGGGGGCTACCGATTTCATATAGGAGCAGATATGCACATCAGAAGATGCGTCCAAGAAGACGAAATATTTGACATCCTGAAAGCATGCCACGACGGGCCATGTGGCAGACATTTCGCAGATCATAGGACCAGTCACAAGGTTTTACAAATAGGCTATTACTAGCCTACAATTTTTAAAGATGCTAAAAAGTTTGTACAAGCTTGTGATAGTTGCCAAAGGGTGGGACACCCTTGACAGTCCAATGAAATTCCTTTGAATCCACAGTTAGTAATCAAGCCATTTGAGCGTTGGGCGCTCGATTTTGTTGGTCCTATTAGCCCACCATCAAATCAGAAAACATACATACTAGTTGCAACAGAGTATGTTACTAAATGGGTTGAAGCAGAGGCACTTCCAAGAGCTACAAAGGACTCTGTAATATAGTTCCTTTTCCAAATATTTGTGCGATATGGCCTCCCAAGGGACATAATTACAGATGGAGGACCGCAATTTGTAGGTAATAAAATTGCTGCAACATTAAAAAATTACCACATTCAGCACAAAATTACAACCCCATACCACCCATAGGAAAATGGCCAAGTAGAGAGCACGAATAAGGTGATAGAGGAAATACTTACAAAAATAGTTGCATCACACAGAAGTGACTGGGCTTCAAGATTGCCAGAAGCCTTGTGGGCATACCAAACAACATGGAGAAATACCACTGGGTATTCACCATATCAGTTAGTATTTGGAAAAGAACCCATATTTCCAATAGAATTTGAAATTCAGACATTAAGAACAGCCTAGGAGGTGGGTTTGAATTTAAATGAGGCCCATGTCAGCAGATTACAGCAAATCAACAAGTTAGATGAAATTAGGCTCTCCGACGTCTAACACACAGCATTAATTCAACAGTAGAGAGAAAAATGGCACGATGCCCTCATTAAAAGAAAAAGCTTCCACGAAGGAGATTGGGCACTCCTATATGACTCTAGGTTTCAGGATTTCCTCGGAAAACTCCAGACACAATGGCTTGGACCTTATGAGATATAGAAAGTGCATGACAATGGCACCATTACGTTAACTACCATTGATGGATCTGGTCATTCCTTCAAAGCAAACGGTCATCAAGTATGACTTTACCACAAACCGCTTAATCGGGAATCCTTTTACTAGCAATTACGGGGAGAGTCTACTATGCAGATTCTTGTTGAGGAAGACAACTCCTCCTCAAAATTCATTCATTGAACAATTCCTTTATTTCTGAAATTTGTACATAAGATTTTCTTTTAATTTTGCTTGTATGAACTATTTTTTGTACAGATTTTATTTTTCATGCTATTCTTCTTAAGGAACAGTTGTTGTTCCTCTTAAGGAACAACAGCCGTTCCCCTTAACAAAAAACAACAATCTTGTGTGCCTTTATTTTTCGTGCTATTCCTCTTAAGGAACAGTTGTTGTTCCTCTTAAGGAACATTAGTCGTTCCTCTTAAGGAATAGCACGTCTGCGTGTTCATCTTTTTGCTGTTCCTTTTAAAAGGAACAACATTTCCACTGATTGTTTTTGCTATTCCTTTTAAAAGGAACAACATTTCCACTGATTGTTTTTTATGTTCCTTTTATAAAGGAGCAACATTTTCGCTGATTGTTTTTGCTGTTCCTTTTAAAAGGAACAACACTTCCGCCGATTTTTTTTGTTGTTCCTTTTAAAAGGAATTGCATTTCCGTCGATTGTCTTTTCTATTCCCTTTAAAAGGAATAGCCCCTTCGCCATTATTTTTCACTTTCTGTTGTTCCTTCTAAGGAACAACAGTTTCAATTTGGAGTGTTTTATCTGTTGTTCCACTTAAGGAACAACTGCTGTTCCTCTTAAAGGAACAACAGCTTGTGTGTTTTTATATTTTTGTTGTTCCTCTTAAAGGAACTGCAGTTTTGCATTCAGATGTTCTTTTTTCTATTCCTCTTAAGGAACAACAGCTGTTCCATCTAAGGAACAACACTTTTTGAGTGCATTTTTCTTTTTTTTAGAACAAAATTTTGAGAATTTTTGCGAATTCTTCATGATCCTTTTAAGGAAAAAATACAATTTTATGCAAGAACACAAAAATGAGAGGTTACTGAAATCAACATATCAAGGAGAAATTGTAATCTTTAAAGAAATTTCTGTGTATTGATAAGAAAAAATGAAAGGACACAACTATCTATATCACTTTGTTGTCTTTATTTTCACTAAAACTAATTTGATTGATTATTTTATCATGTTGGTTATTCCCTAATCCTCATAATTCTCTTTGACTTTTATTATTGAATAAGAATAAGGGCATATTTTCCTCTATTGAGATGTTCATACTTCTTCCACCATCCCTACTCTTAAGGAGTGTTGAGCCATCCTTTGCACATAAATAGGCAAGTGCTATATAAAAGAAAAAGAAAAGAGAAAATATATATATGTATGTATATATATATATATATATATATATATATATATATGATTACTAACAATTCTATGATATGTTAGATGGAGGATAAGGGGTCTCATCAAGAGCCAGCCTACCATGATCATAAGGAAGCAGTGAAGTGGCATTCCCATTATGGCCACCACACCACGGATATGATCCAATGGGCAACTCAGAAAAATAAAAATTCCTTGGAATAGGAGGTCTCATCAAGAGACAGCCTACCCACCTTTCACTCCTTCCAGGTGAATGGCATTGTGATTCATCTGATTCCCAAGGCAGCACAATGGCCTCCATCATGACATCACAAAGCACTTTCCTAGGCATATATAAAGGATTATGGTTCCAAGGGTGAAAAAGAAACTTTGTCAAGGTTATAGACACCTGTGGGAAATAGAGCTCTGTTGATGGTATTGGAGTGATATTTTTCATAAATAAATAGCAATTATAAACCATTTTCTTATATCTTTATCCTAATTTCAAATGAGATTATGCTCCTAAACCCCTTCGTTGAACCTCTTATACATGAAATATTGTTTATAAATCAGTCATAATGGTTTAAGTGGATAATGACCGCATCAGCACTTTTATTTATGTCAGCTGTCCTTTTCCCTATTTTCGAATCATTACATATCATTTCCATATATATTCATGATTTCATAATATGCCTCGATTTCAGTACTTCGATAATTTTTTGATCATGTCATGAATATGTAATGACTGTCATCCAATACGTTGCTCCTCCATTTGTCGGTCGAGCGTGACCTATCATATTTTAGGGGGGCGCAGGTGACTTCCAAAATATGCCTTCATACAGTTCAATTCCCTATTTTCATCAGATCCTGGAAATAGCAAGTTTAACGGTATTTTCCAATATGCACGAGGTGTTGTTCCATTTCCATTTCTGTGTATTATTGTGAAACATTAACAAAGTGCAAGGCTTAGATGAAATGGGAGGGTGAGAAATACGTAGTGAACCTCAAGTACTAACAGTTTCCGACGCTGCACGAGAAATTTTTGAGAGAGCAGGGTGGATTACCTACCTTACACGACTGCAGCAGCCCCATGAAACTATGGCCATTGAATTATTGAAAAACTTGCAGGAGGACCATTCCATAGTAAGAGGAAGGCAAATAACAGTGACAGATGCAGTAATTGCTGAGGTTTCCGGTCTACCAGCAGTTGGACCCGTATGGACCCATAAAAAATTAAGACTTCAAGAGGCCATGAACATCTTTCGAGACGAAGGACAAACCCTGATCGTCAAAGGAAAAGGGGTCCAGCCGGAAACTCTAGGGGAACCATGGGCAGAATTGGCTAGAGTAGTGCAAAGCTACATTACATGCAACGGAAGAAAGGATGTGGTAAGACCACGCCACCTCAAATTTTTAGCAGTATTAAAACAAAAATGTGTTGTGAATCTGCTTGCATATTTAAATTTTTTACTGCATGACGCTACTTTGAGCATAAATAAATCTTGTCATACACGAATGGTAGTAAGCCACCATTGTTTAATTCGATTAATAGTTAGTTACAGTCTTGCTCAGCATCAGACTAGTTGGGAAGAATTGTTATTTTCGATAGACGGGGGAACAACCTTACCTGCCCCGAAACGAAAAAGAATCACCAGCACAGCAAACAGACCTCTAAAACGCAGACAGTCCTCCAGATTAAGAAGAAGCAGGGGAATGTTGGGACACCTCCAGAGTAGCAGCATCCAACCCTTAGAATTACCTAGTTCTAGAGATGAGCAACCCCCGCAACTGGAAGGAGGAGAAAATCAGGAAGAGGAAGAAACTAAACAAACCAGTGAAGAAGAAAGAGAGGAAGCAGAACCTCCCGTAACCTCCAGCGCAAGTCCACCATAGAGTCCACTGCAGGAGGATGAATTGGCCTAAATTTTGGCCAATATGTGTGATTATATGCAACCCCAGAGTCCGCTCAACCTCAATATTGAGGCAGAGCAATCACAGGAACATTTTGTCCACAACAAGGAGACATCTGAGGAAATGCATGATGAAGAGGAGGCAAAAGCAGAAGCCCCTCAGGAAATAGCAGATCAAACTAGGGTTTCCTCCCCTAAGGAACCTAGTCATGGTAATGTGAACACTAAGGAAGTGTTCCAAACAGAGAATGTGGAAACAAGCCAGCACAAGGGCACATTCCCTGAAGAACAAAACCTAGCTGAGCAACCAAGTCCAAAAGAAGGAAACAGTTATTCCTCTTAAAAAAAGAAGAAGAAAACAAATGAAATTAAGCAGTTGCGGAAGGAACAGAAAAAGTTTCTAAAATTAGTAAAACAACTTAGACAGAAGATAAGGGTTCTAAAAAGGGGGAAAATCTCTAAAAGAACCCCAAAAATGAGGGTTGTAGCCATCCAAATGGAGCCCCATAATACGAGGGCCATGGAGACTCAAACCAGGCCCTTATTCATTCACGATAGCAAGGAACAGCAGGCAGTTGTTACAGATGCAATTGCCCAAACTGAAAATGTGCAAGTCTGTAATAAAGATGTTCAGACAGAGGCACTGTCCTCTAGCAGTATGGCCAACCAGACATTTTGCAACAAAGAAACACAGACTGTAGGAACTCGACATTGTAATAAGAAAACCCAAGTAGATCTTCAACCCAAAAATGTTTTGATAAACAATGACCCTGGTATAGCAAAACTCCGAGAGGATCTAGCATAGGCTCAGTGGGCTAGATAAAAGCTCGAAGAAGAGACTGTTCCTAGGAAGAAATATCAAGAGTTACAGCAACAATTAAAGGACATCAATGCATCAGAGGCATAATCCTTCGATAAATGTCAGAAGGCAGAAGAAAAAGTTGAAGAGGTAAGGAATAGACTACGAACATTCAGGAATCAAATGGATACTCTCTGTTCTCTATATACAGATGTTCTAGCAAGTAGGTCCCCTACCAAAAATTATGCTTTGATTTTGTTAGAAAGATATTTGCAGTTAAAAATCAAAGTTGTTAAGGCAGGAAAACCTATAGAATTAAAAACTGTAGATGATTTTATAAACTGCTGCAAACTCTATGGAGTAAAAGTTCAATGCTTACTCTGTGAATTTTATTTTCACAATTTTATACTGGCAGAGGAAATGGAGACAAATCCCAATCCTTTTGTGGGTGATGTCCAATATCAAGCATTCATTTCATTTGTTGTTAACCAGTTAAAATGGCTCAAGGCCTATAACACTTTTCAGAGACAAGAAAATGGGTTAGACCTTTGGGTTAGGGGTGAACCGAGACACCCTTTACAATTATGGGCTAGGCAGAAAAGCTTAATGACAAAAGAGGGTGAGATCCAGACATTGGGACCCATCCACAAAGCAATCATCCTGGATGGGGTAGAATATTTTCTGTCCATCAAAGACCAGGCCATAGTAGCAGCTAAACTCCGATGGAAGATTTCCAATCGGAATATTCAAGATAGAGAGCCATTCAATTATAAAAAATTTGAGTTAGTTTCCAACCGCCTAGTTATCTATAGTAACCTCATCTTGAGGGAAGGCCCATATTGGTTAGGTTGTAGATTTCGAAGCCCTATTATCTGGTATTCTACAGCATACTATAAGGCCAAATATGAATTACCTGAAGGGCAGACAGGGCATATTTTTGAAGTTTTAGCTGAAAATCATGGTTTGAGACCACTTAATGAAAAACCCTCTCTAGCCTATTCTCTAACTACTTTACATGTAAACTATGGTTTTCATGAGGACATGAAAAAGGGTAAGCAGGGGGGTGTCTTGAGCATTGGAAAAGGTATGAATTTGCCATGTATTTCTTTATCTTTTTCCTTTAATCATAACTCCTTTATGTTATAGAATGGTAATATATTGAAGAATTATAATAGAATTAAGGATATTAGTGATTTTTGCAAATTTATCAAAGATTGTCTTTTCTTATATGCTGAAAATATATGAAGTGGGAAGCCACCATTCAAGAGAAAAAGACAAATCAGAAATAACTGTTGTCCCTTCAACAAAAGACCATATCCAGACAAGAAGGTCGAGATCGGAGCGCACAGTCAAAGCAAGGAAAGGAACAGCACGGCATCAGCACAAACAGACAAAATGATAGCTAAAGATGGAAGATAGAGTGAATCCTTCAGGATCTCTCGATCCTGAGGGATCGTTGCTCAAATCTTATCTGTATTTCTTGTTTCGTCCGCTGGCTACTATAAAAGGACGGTTCTTGTAGAAATCAAACATATATGATGTATTATGATTATTCAGACTTCCTATTATATTTTCACGATTGCTCATCGACTCTTGTTGGTTGAAATAGAGTGTGATTGCTTATAAAATCTGTTACATATGATTAATACATAATCTAGTTGTCGTTCCATTATTTGATACTGGATTAGTTCAGCGGTGCTTCACTAGCAGCTAAGGGCCCAGCCCTGGTGGATCCACTTTCTATCTATACCATTACTTTCCAATTCTAGTCGTGTGATGGTTTGCTTTAATTCTCATTTCCTTTAGTCGCATTGCTTCACATTTTTCCATGTTTTATAGATTACTGTTCAATGTTTTATGAAATAGATTTGTTGCATTACTTGTGATTGAATTTCGTTGCTATTTAAGATTATTTATTCCTCTGTAACTTGTATTGTTATGCTTCTAAAATTAAATATCTTTGTTGTTCATTTCTGATAACTAGCTTTACTATTTATTCTTTTCTTGTAAGTATTTGGTTTGCTTTAGAATGTTGTTGCAGAGAGTGTGTTTATTCTATTTCCGTTAGCAGCATTATTGATTCCACTCAGTTATCATTTCCAATTATTTGTTTATTGTGGAGTGTAAGATCATCAACTGTAAAGGACATTGGCTATTACTGTCTAAGTTCTCAGATTGAGGATATTGTTCATGCTTGATTTCATTTACATCAGTTTATAGAGGAAAGAGTTATTACTACTACATCCTTGACTGATGATTACCAAGTGATTGATTGGATTTCAAAGCTTTAAGTTTCATGTCATTGCAATTAGATTTCATTTTCAAGCATCTGTTTACTCTTGTATTTGAAACACTATACTGCAAATTGGAGAGCATTACTCTTAGATTAAATTGTCGCCTCAGACTGAGTACAGTCTTGAGATAAAAAGTCGTACCTGGATTGATAATTAATGTAGGATAAATAGGAGTTAAAAAGACACCTTTTATACCTCAACAAGGCTTTGACGAATTTATTCCAAAGTAGCAAGTGACCAAAGAAATCGGGCGCTCAAAGATAAGCTCGTGGAGATCAAGATGGAAAAGGGCGACACCATTCCAAAATATCTAAAAATTTGTCCAATATCATGATGAACTGCGGGGAGTGTTGGAATAATTTTTTCTGATGATGATTTGGTGAGCTTGGATCTCCTAGGACTTTCCAAGAGTTGGCACATTTATCAAGAATTTTTCAATGGAAAGGAAAAATTGCTAGATTAGGAATGACTATGGTCGGATTTGGTGCAAGAGGTGTTCAGACGGAACACAAAATATGGATATTAATCTAAGAATGAGGATGAAGAGAATTGTGCTTTGGATTCCAAGGTGAGGAAGGGGAAGGGGAAGAAATTTCATTATAAATCCAAGTCCAAGAATGGCAAGAAGTAGGACATGTCCAAGGTGAAGTGTTTTCACTGTCACGAGCATGGGAATTTTGCTACTAACTGTCCAAAAAATAATAAGAATAAGAAGGCTATTAGATCTGCAACTGGTGAGGCCCCTTCCTCACAATTTAATCTTGAATTCTCATTGGTCACATGCATGGTGTCTAGTGCATTGGGATCTGTGTGGTATTTGGATAATGGCAATTCCTTTCACATGACGGGAGATGAGGAACTTTTCATTGACTTGGAGGAGAAATATCTCCTGATGCATATTGAGATGGGAAACGATAGAGGGTACAATGCTACTGGGATTGGTACCATTACCTTTCAAAGGGATTCAGGTAAACCATTTCAATTAAAATATGTGATGCATGTACCAGGTCTGAAGAAAATTTTGGTCTCAGTCTCAATGATGGAGGATAGAGGCTATGGCGTTGTTTTTAGTGATGGAAAATCTTTCTTGCGACATAAAACAACATGTCAAGCCAAGAGGATATGGATTTGAGTTAAGAATCGCTACAAGCTAGAGATAGATGGCTACACAGAAATGATGGGCAAGGCAGATCAAGTGGTGAACCGAGATGAGGGTGAATTATGGCACAGGCGATTGGGCCATATCCACCATGGAGCCTTGAAAGTCATGCAACATATTTCCACTGGTCTTCCCAGTGGTACACGTGTGCAGTCAGACACATGCAAGGGATGTACTATGGGAAAATATGTAAATTCCACCTTTCATGAGAAGGAAAATCGAGCTTCGGGGATCCTTGAGAGAGTTCACATAGATGCTTGTGGTCCTTTCTCAGTTGCTTCAAAAGAAAAACATAAGTACTATGTAATAGTTGTTGATGAATGTTCTTGTAAGTGATGGATATTCTTCATGCAGAAGAAAGATCAAACATTCTCTAAGTTCTGTGAGTTTAAGGCACTGGTGGAGAAAGAGTCGGGGAAGCAAGTGAAGGCTCTTAGGAGCGATAATGGTGGAGAATACATCTCTAACAAATTCAAGAACTTTTGCAGCGAAGGATGAATTTGAAGAGAACTCATAGCGCATCATAATCCACAGTAGAATGGGGTCGCGGAGAGGAAGAACAGAACTATTTTGGGTGAAACACGAGCGATGTTGCATTACCAAGGCCTACCGATGCATCTGTGGGTGGAAGTATGAAATACAACAGTACATGTTCAAAACCATTGTCCTCATACAGTACTTGTCATGAGTACACCTGAAGAGGCTTTCAGTGGTAAGAAGCCTGATGTTTCACACTTTAATATTTTTGGCTAACCTGTTTTTTTTCATGTGACCAAGGACACCAGGAAGAAGCTATAACTGACTGCTGAGGTTAGGATTTTTTTGGGGTACACTGAAACACCCCATAATTATCGTGTGTATTTTCCAAACAAAAAAATTATTGTTGTGCGATGGGATATCAAATTTTATGAGGAGAAAGCCATGTGGTTGTCCCTTGAGAGCGAGCTGGAGTTGCATGCAGAGGAGGAACTTACTGTTGGCCAAGGATGAGTCTCAAGATGTGGATTAGAAAAATGAGAAGGTTCATGGATTGGAGTGAAAAACTCATGTAGATCCATTCATCGAAATGGTAGAATGCGCATCACGGAAGTCGATAGTCGAGACTCTGATGTCGTTAATGGAATGCAGGAGGCCCTACTTCACAGTAGACAAAGACGCCCCTTAACCTATTTACCGGATACATGGCTCTTATGAGAAAATCTATTGTGACCGAACCATCTTCCTTTAGAAAGCAAGCAGTGAAAAGAGTTTCACGGGTTGATGCAATGGTGGAGGTGTATGAATCCATTGTCAAGAACAGTGCATGGGAGATTGTCCCAAGACCGGTGGAAAAATCAGTGGTTGGATCAAGATGGATCTACAAGGTAAAGAAAGCTACTGATGGGAGTGTGTATAAATACAAGGCAATATTTGTGGCCCGAGGATTCTCACATATCAAAGGGATATATTATGATGAGACTTTTTCACCTGTTGCAAGGTACTCTTCCATAAGATCCATCCTTGCACTCTTAGCGCAGATGTGCTGACACATTCATCAAATGGTTGTGAAAACTATGTTTCTCAATGGGATCATTGAGGAAGAGGTGTACATAGAGCAGCCTAAAGGTTTCAAGATCTTCAACAGTGAGTCACATGTGTGCCGACTCAAAAGAGAAGTATATGGGCTGAATCAAGAACCTCGTGCTTGGTACACTTGGATCGAGAATTATTTCACCGTACTAGGCTTCACCAAAAGTGAAGCAGATCCAAACCTGTACAATATTGTGGTTGGGGGTGAGCTATTGATCATTTTTCTTTATGTTGATGATCTAATTTTGACTGGTGATGAGCATCTGATACACTCATGCAAGGAGGATCTTGCAAGGGAGTTTAAAATCAAGGACATGGGACTCCTTCATTATTTCCTTGGATTGGAAATATGGTAGCCGGATGGTGAAATTTTTGTGTCTCAAGAAAATTATGCAAAGGATATACTGGGTATGTTTAACATGGAGAGCTGCAAACCAATGGATACTCCTATTTCAGGAAATTGGAGGAAAGATGATGCTACTTCTGGAGAGGTAGTGGATGCTACTGCCTATTGATAGTTAGTGGGTTCGCTAATGTATCTAGTGAGCATGAGACCGAACATTTGCTACACAGTTAAACATCTGAGTTAAGCTATGGTTAAGCCTACCAAGATATTTTGGAAGGTAGGGAAGAATGTCCTGAGATACCTAAGGGGCACATCAATGGTCGATGGTACAGACAGATGGATGGAGTGAATTTGCATGGCTTCACAGATGCATATTGGGTTGGAAGTCCATCAGATGGAAAGAGAACATCAGGGGAGATATTTAGCATTGGATCAAAAGCAGTTTCCTGGTACAGCAGGAAGCAATGATCCATGGCACTTAGTTCAACCGAAGCAAAATACATGGCAGCAAGTCAAGCTGCATGTGAGGCTATTTGGATGAGAAAGATCTTGGTTGGTTTGTTTGGTTCTCATATGGATCCCACAGTGATTCATTTTGATAATTAGAGTTGCATTAAACTCTCGATTAATCCTGTGTTTCATGATAGGTCCAAGCATATAGATATTCGGTACCATCATCTTAGAGATTATGTGTAGAGAAGGATCCTGTTGCTATAGTAAATTCCCATGGAAGATCAGGATGTAGATATTCTGACGAAGGCGCTCACCAAGAGAAAATTCGAATACCATAGAGACAGGATTGGGGTGAAGGATAACCCCTTTCTTGTTGAGAGGGAGTGTTGAGATTCAGCAAGAATATTCAGCACCCACTCCTACTGCATTAAGCATCTGATTGCATTCAACACCTGGTTTTATTAAGCACCTAGACTAGGGTGGCGCCCACAGTGCTATTTTTGGGTGCATGTATATTTTTGTTATCCCTTAATTAAGATGGACATTAAACTGTAATATATTCTAAATGTGGACTTAAATGAGTTAACTGTGTTGGGAAAAAATACTGAGAGGGGGGGGGGGGGGGGTGAATCAGTATTTAAAGCTTAACAATATTTCTTTCTTTTCTCTTAAAACCATATGTTACAGTACTGCATCCAACATGTATGTCCAGATATCTTATTATGTATTTATTAAGCATGAACAGAAATAACAGAACAAACCATCAAACATGAACTACACATATGGACACCAGGATTTAAGGTGGAAACCCAATTAGGGATAAAACCACCGCTGCTGCAATCTCAGTATTCAATATTTTATTATAGAGAAAACTTATTACAATATATGCTGGTGCAGACTTATACCAGCACACAGACACCCACCTGCGGAAGGCTATAACCTTCTCTCATTTACCAGCCTCTCCTGGAAGGGAGCTTCAACCCCCTAAATATAACACAAGTTTCTACTGGCAGAAAATTTCTACTTCCAAACTGAAGGCTTCAACCCTCAGACTCACTGCAGACCATTGTACCCTAAACATCAGAAGTGATCCAGACTTCAGAGAATATATGCATTCATCATCCCGTGTATCCTTCTGTGTATATTAATCTTCAGAAATTCCAACCGGATCCATATGTGTTCTTCAGCAGACATGCGCTAGCTCTTAATCGCTTCTTCTGTTGAATAATCTCAAGACTCATCACCTTTAGATCAATATCTCGATGGGCGCATCATGGACTCAGAATCATCAATTAAGCACATCGTCTGTCCATACAGATATTCCTTAGAGGAAATCCTTCTTCGTCAACTCTCTCACTCCCTCGCAAATCGAATAATGATCTTTTTCCTTTATATAGTTCTCGCCTTTATCAAAACCATGAGTCAAAAACCATTTCAACCGCTAATGGTATTCCTTTGACAATATTTCCAATAGTTTGGCCCTCGGGGTTTTTATTTCTTTATTAATTTATTTATCAATTGATAAACAAATATTGCATAGTCATCATTACGTCACTGCGGGGGTTCTTGCGGTACGGATGAAAATTTTTGGCTGGTTCCCCCGCACTTAATCTCCACCGTCGATTTCCGGTCAACTCTTGATTACTAGTTCAACTGCGGAGGCACCCCTTCTGGTTTTTTAAATATTTACACTGCCCCCGTAATATTACTTTTAATCAAATTTCAATGAATTTTTTTTTAACCCGGACTTCAATCCTTGACCCCGGGCCCACATCGTAGTTGGCCATTTGCGATGTGCGATATGCAATGGCGCGATCAAACAAAAGTGCGCAAAGTTAACATTTGCGATTTGCGATGGGATCGCATCGCAAATTGGCGATCAAACATAGGGTGGAACACTTTGTAATATGCGATGGTGCGATCGTGCGATGGCGCGATGATCGCATATCGCAATTATCCACATCAACAAGACATTTAAACACAAAAAACTTGCGATCTTGCGATTTTTGCTAAAGTGGTGGGGACCACTTGTCCTCCCTTTTCAGAAATTTAAAGTCTTTGGTCGTTTTATTCAATTTTCTTCTGCAAAAAGACTTCGCCCATAACAAAAATTAATTCTCCTCTGCAATATTTAGCTGTGGCCCATCAACAATATGTTCTCTTTCTATTTTTCCAAGTCTTTACCTTTGTTCTCTGCAATTCTATTGTTGTTCTTCATTGCCCATGCCTTTGCCAATTCCTTTGCCACATCCTTTGCCATCAATGACAATATTCCAACAATCTCCCCCTTTGGCATTGATGGAAATACTCTTCCTCTGATGACCTTATAGTCGCCCTTTGTTGCTTTTCCTCCCCCTTTGACATCAATGGCAAAGAGTTTGATCAAGAACCGTTGAACCGACAGTGCCATGCTCCCCCTGAGATCATGTTGCATCTTCAAACATAATATGACCAACAATTCATCCTTTTCATATGACCAATGCTCCCCCTGAGCCTGTGCATTTAGAGATGCCTGACAGCACTTCACAACCAATGTATTCTTCTGTAATTAAGTAGAGCTGATCCTCTGCATGGCAGAGACTACTCCCAGTTTCTGTCTGAGATATTCGAATGCTTCCCTGGGTAGAGGTTTGGTAAATATATCAGCAACTTGTTCTTTGGAGGAAACATATTCTAATTTCACCTTTTGCTCAAGCACTTGTTCTCGTAAGAAGTGATATTTGATGGGAATGTGCTTGGTCCTGGAATGCATAATAGGATTCTTTGAGATACTGATGGCACTTGTATTATCACACATAATGGAGATAGGGGGTGAACATTTGATTTGAAAATCTTGTAGGGTTTGCATCATCCAAAGAAGTTGAGTGCAACATGATGCTGCAGCCACATATTCTGCTTCTGCTGTAGATAAGGCAATAGAGCTTTGCTTCTTGTTGAACCAAGATACAAACCGGGGCCCCATAAAGAATGCACCACCACTAGTGCTTTTTCGATCATCAACACTTCCAACCCAATCTGTATCAGTGTATGCATGAAGAGTAAGATCAACATTCTTTGGATACCATAGTCCAAAGTCTTGATTTCCCTGTAGATATTTGAATATTCTTTTCATAGCCTGAAGATGAGACTCTTTTGGATTGGCTTGAAATCGTCCAACAATCCCAACTGCATGCATGATGTCTGGTCTTGTCCCAGTGAGATAAAGTAGACTTCCTATCATAGATCTGTATTTTGGTTGATTTACGGTGGGGGAATCATCATTAGAACTGAGATTGCATCCGGTTATCATTGGTGTACTTACAGGTTTGCAATCTTCCATGCCGTACTTCTTCAGGATTTGCTTGAGATACTTTGCTTGTGATAAGAATATACCATCTGTTGCTTGTTGCACTTGCAAGCCAAGAAAGAATGTTAGTTCCCCAAGTAAAGACATTTCAAATTCTTGCTGCATATTAGAAGCAAATTTCTGACTCATAGACTCTTCATTACTTCCAAAAATGATATCATCAACACATACAACCACAATCAATAGTTTGTCATTTTCAGTTTTTGTGTATAAGTTGCTATCAGTAGACCCTTTTGAAAATCCTTGTTGATGAAGATATTTGTCAAGACGATAGTACCATGCCCTTGAAGCTTGTTTGAGACCATATAGAGCCTTTTTAAGTCTACAAACAAGTTTTTCATCATTTCCCAAAATGAATCCTTCTGGTTGTTCTATATAAACTTCTTCTTCTAGATCACCATTGAGAAAAGCATATTTAACATCCATTTGATAAACTTTGATTTGTTGGAAGCTTGAAAACACAAGAAACATTCTTATGGCTTCAAGTCTGGATACAGGAGCAAAGGTTTCTTCAAAGTCTATACCTTCTTTTTGAGCATACCCTTTGCACACAAGTCTAGCTTTCTTTCTTATAACATCCCCATTCTCATTTAACTTGTTTTTGAATATCCATTTAGTTCCAATGACATTTTTGCCATGAGGCCTTGGTACTAACTCCCAAGTGTGATTCTTTTCAATTTTATCAAGCTCTTCATTCATGGCTTGAATCCAACATTCATCTTTGCTAGCTTGAATGACACTGTGAGGTTCAACAGTGGACAAAAATGCCAGATTGCTAGAAGATCCCACAAGAGTCCTTCTTTTTTGTACACCTAATTCCTTTTCGCCCAAAATTTGAGATTCTGGATGATTCTTTTGAACATATCTAGATGGAGCCTTTTCAGACAAATCCTCTTCAGGTTCTTCACTAGGTGCACTGTTTGTATCATTACTGTTTGATGTAGAAGGATATGTGTCCTCATCATCTTCATCTGTTGTTTTCTTTTCTTCTTTTGGGGCTGTAGGAGACTCATCAATAAAAACATCAATACATTCAACAATCTTTAGAAGTCTTTTATTGTAACATTTATAGGCCTTACTCCTAGAGGAGTAACCAAGAAATATTCCCTCATCTGCTCTAGGTTCAAACTTGCCAAGTTTTTCATCATTATTCTTGATAAAGCATTTGCTCCCAAAAATTCTAAAATGCTTTATAGTGGGAGGATTACCATACCAGAGTTCATATGGAGTTTTATCACTATTTACATGAACATGTGCTTTGTTGAGAATGTTTGTTGTTGTATGTGCTGCTTCTCCCCAAAATGTGTCAGGTGTTCCAGAATCATCAAGCATAGCTCTAGCCATTTGTTGAATTGTTCTGTTCATTCTCTCTGCAACACCATTCTGTTGTGGAGTGCCAGCTACAGAGAACTGTCTTTTTATGCCGTGTTGTTCATAGAATTCAAGAAATTATTTGGATGTATATTCTCCTCCTCGATCAGATCTAAGACACTTGATTTTTAATTCTAATTCATTCTCCACTAGTGCTTTGAAAATCTGAAATTTCTCAAATGCTTCATCTTTGTGTTTAAGCAGCCCAATCCAACACATTCTAGAGAAATCATCAATGAATAAGATATAGAATTCTTCACCACGGGGTGACTTTTTCCTCATAGGTCCACATATGTCAGTATGAATGAGTTCAAGAGGCTTACTTGATGATCCTTCCTTGGCATTAAATTGTACCCTATTTTTCTTACCGAATTGGCAAGATTTGCATATGATATTTTCAGGTAGAGTAATATTGGGAAGATCACGAACAGCTTTAAGTCTGCTTGATTTGTTGATTTGAGAGAAGCTCAGATGCCCCAACCTTCTATGCCATAGCCAATTTTCTGAAGATTTACTCAAATAACATTGTTCTTTGGGGTTCTTCAATATATACAGGTTTTTTGGAGTTCTTTTTCCTTTTATAATTTCTTTACCTGTATCAAGATCACGTACCACACATTCTTTTGAACTAAAGACGACTTCAGTTCCTTGATCACAAATTTTACTTACACTTAACAAGTTATTCTTTAATCCATCCACATACATGACTTCATTAGCTTTCACCTTATCTTTTATGAAAACAAACCCTTTTCCTTTAATTACCGCAGGAGTATCATTTCCAAACGTAACATTCTTCTCCTTTTCTAGAGCACTATATGCAAGAAGTTTGTCTTTATCACCTGTCATGTGTCTTGAGCATCCACTATCAATGTACCATTAGTTTTCTTCATCTTCTGCAAATAACGCTATGCCACAATTTTCAACCTGTAACTCCTTCTTTTTCCATACTTTGGAGCTTGAAGGAACATATTCTTTTGGCTGAACTTTTCTCCTGCATTTAGATTCTTCATGGCCAAAGTTATTGCAATAAGTGCATTCAACTTCATTTTGAAGAGGATAAAAGTTGTTATAAGTATTCTTATTTTCTTTAATATCAATCTTTTTCTTTCTTGCTTCTCTTGTCATAATAGTTTTATATGCTACACATTGAATAGCTTTATGACCATAATTGTGACATGAGAAACATTGTCCATTGAAGAAGAAATTTCTGCGATCATAATATCTTCTATATGAATTTATCTGTTGATTGGCGTTTCTTTGAAAGACATTCCTGTTAGTGTTCCTTGAATTGAAATGATCATGCTTTACCTGTAAATATTCTTTATTCCCTTGCTGAGTGGCAGCATGTTGTAAACCAGCTGTAACTGCTTTTAGATAATTTGGTGCTGAAGCCTGAGAAGATTCTCCAGTATATCCAAGACCTGTCTTTATAAGAGGAGAACGTTGTACCTTGATAATCTCATCTAAGGTTTCAGACCCTTTAGCAAATCTAAGATTCAGAGACTTTACTTTCTCAAGTTCTTTTCTTAGATCTACTACTTCACATTCTAATTTCTCATTGTGTTTCTCTTTATCTTCAAGCTGATTTTTCAGAGTTTTTATGATTATTTTGCTCTCTTCTAAGCAAATTTTGAGTTTATTGTTTTCATTAAGAAAATCACTGTCTTCTAGAGCATCCAAAAAAATATCCTTTTCTTCTCTAGATTCTTTTTCGAATGCCATGAGAAGTCTAAGATCTTGTTCACATTCTTCCTCACTATCAGATAACCCATCACTATCTTCATGAGTATAGTAACTCTTTCTAGTGCTAAAACGATTCTTATTCCTTTTTGCTACTTCCTTTCCCTTTTTATGTGTTTCCTTATAAGGACACTTAGTAGCATAATGACCAACTCTTCCACAATCAAAACATTTGAAAGGAAGCTTACCTTTGAACCGTCCTGTGCCAAGTTGAAGTTTCCTTACAAAGTTTATCTCATCTTCTTCTGAGATATATCCTGATCCTTCTGGTTTTTGTACTTCCTTCCCTTTTGTAGAGGTTATAAAGACTGCTTCTTTGAATTTTGATGATCCTCCTCTTCTCATTTCATATGCAGTTAGTATGCCATGAAGTTGCACCACAATAAGATTTTGAAGATCTTGTTTTTCTTCAAGAGCAGAGACCTTTGACTCAATTTTTTTTGTTAGTGATCTTAAGACTTTATCAACCAAGGTAGATTCGGTTATTGATTCTCCCAGATTTCTCATACAATTTACAATATCATCAAGACGTAAAAATAAATTGGCAATGCTCTCCTCATTATCCATTTTTAGATTCTCATATTGAATTCTGAGAGTTTGGAGTTTAGCACTTTTTACCTTTGCATCACCTTCATAACTTATAATGATTTTGTCCCATATTGTTTTGGCTATATTCAGCTGCATGACTTTGACAAATTCTGATTCAGTTAGACTTCCAAATAGAGCATTGATTGCCTTTGCATTTGTTTCATAATTCTTTCTTTCCGTTGGATCTGTTGGTACTGCAGCTGGATATTGATATCCTTGTTCAACAATTTCCCATACCTCTGCTCCCAGAGACTGAAGATAGGATCTCATCGTTGTTTTCCAGAAGATTAAATTGTTTCCATTAAAGAGCGGAGGCCTGATAGATGCTATTCCATCTTGATTGCTCATCTTGCTTGATCTTCCTTCTAGCGACTAAGCTTTTTCAGAAGGACCCGCTCGGATACCAATTGTTGGGAAAACATACTGAGAGGGGGGGGGGGTGAATCAGTATTTAAAGCTGAACAATTTTTCTTTCTTTTCTCTTAAAACCATATGTTACAGTACTGCATCCAACATGTATGTCCAGATATCTTATTATGTCTTTATTAAGCATGAACAGAAATAACAGAACAAACCATCAAACATGAAATACACATATGGACACCAGGATTTAAGGTGGAAACCCAATTCAGGAGAAAACCACCACTGCTACAATCTTAGTCTTCAATATTTTATTATAGAGAAAACTTCTTACAATATATGCTGGTGCAGAATTATACCAGCACGCAGGCACCCACCTGCGGAAGGCTATAACCTTCTCTCGTTTACTAGCCTCTCCTGGAAGGGAGCTTCAACCCCCTGAATATAACACAAGTTTCTACTGGCAGAAAATTTCTACTTCCAAACTGAAGGCTTCAACCCTCAGACTCACTGCAGACCACTGTACCCTAAACATCAGAAGTGATCCAGACTTTAGAGAATATATGCATTCATCATCCCGTGTATCCTTCTGTGTATATTAATCTTCAGAAATTCCAATCGGATCCATATGTGTTCTTCAGCATACATGCGCTAGCTCTTCATCGTTTCTTCTGTTGAATAATATCAAGACTCATCACCTTTAGATCAATATCTCGATGGGCGCATCATGGACTCAGAATCATCAATTAAGCACGTCGTCTGTCCATACAGATATTCCTTAAAGGAAATCCTTCTTCTTCAACTCTCTCACTCCCTCGCAAATTGAATAATGATCTTTTTCCTTTATATAGTTCTCGCCTTTATTAAAACCATGAGTCAAAAACCATTTCAACCGCTAATGGTATTCCTTTGAAAATATTTCCAATAGTTTGGCCCTCGGGGTTTTTATTTCTTTATTAATTTATTTATCAATTGATAAACAAATATTGCATAGTCATCATTACGTCACTGCGGGGGTTCTTGCGGTACGGATGAAAATTTTTGGCTGGTGCCCCCGCACTTAATCTCCACCTTCAATTTCCGGTCAACGCTTGATTACTTGTTTAACTGCGGAGGCACCCCTTCTGGTTTTTTAAATATTTACACTGCCCCCGTAATATTACTTTTAATCAAATTTCAATGAATTTTTTTTTAACCCAAACTTCAATCCTTGACCCCGGGCGCACATCGCAGTCGGCCATTTGCAATGTGCGATATGCAATGGCGTGATCAAACAAAAGTGCGCAAAGTTAACATTTGCGATTTGCGATGGGATCGCATCGCAAATTGGCGATCAAACATAGGGCGGAACACTTTGTAATATGCGATGGTGCGATTGTGCGATGGCGCGATGATCACATATCACAATTATCCACATCAACAAGACATTTAAACACAAAAACTTGCGATCTTGCGATTTGCGCTAAAGTGGTGGGGACCACTTGTCCTCCCTTTTCAGAAATTTAAAGTATTTGGTTGTTTTATTCAATTTTCTTCTGCAAAAAGACTTCGCCCATAACAAAAATTAATTCTCCTCTACAATATTTAGCTGCAGCCCATCAACAATCTGTTCTCTGTCTATTTTTCCAAGTCTTTACCTTTGTTCTCTGCAATTTTTCTATTCTTCTTCATTGCCCATGCCTTTGCCAATTCCTTTGCCACATCCTTTGCCATCAATGACAATATTCCAACAAACTGAAAGTGATAAATTCAGTTAGCTAGTGGATTTTGAGTTACAGGTTGTTGGTGAGGCATGCAGAGTAATTCTAGTTGTAACAAATTTCGAAGTGTAGCGGTGCATGATTTGGTGCAAGTTGTAAATCAGTTTAACTAAGTTAAGTGAGTTAAACT